>JAYKQN010000015.1:18907500-19305000 GCA_036785175.1 Eupleurogrammus muticus
TCTGTCAAAGCTATTCTATAATCAACCAACCGTGGCCCTCCCCTTAAAGAATAGGAAGACATTATTCAGCTTCCTCCTTCTGATCTTGGGGCCACAACAAACCATGTAAGCTATGGCTGACTGGTTAAAGCGAGAGAAAAAAAAAAAAAGAGGAACACAATGTCCTCCTGTCAGCGGCTGCAGATACAGAGGCCTATGAGCCAGGCACCACGTGACCCTTCAACCAGACCCTCGACCACGGTGGCCAAACCACTGAGCGCCGCCACACAGCAGCGAGAGGCCCTGAACCTAAACGCTCTCAGTCTTCTATAAGGTCAGATGTCAAAAAAAGAAGGAGTCCGGTTATTTGAGACTGCAACTGCGAGTGAAAGATGTTTCTTAATCAAAGCTATTACCACATATTTAAGAGTCCAATGAATGAACTGAGCAAGTAAATGTCATCCACACGCTGGGTAATAAGAAGTATTCAGCCGTTCTGCCTGCCAGTTGTCATTTGAGAAGGAATTTGTACCAGTGCGAGGCCCGAAAAAGGCAACGTGAAGGGCTTATTCTGTGTGATCGGCAGATTGATACCACAACACCAGGAGCAGAGCGTGAGCTCATTTTCACGACTGACTAAAATGTGGAGACTCCACACTCCCTCAGAACATTTACTGGCTGGATGGTCTTAGTTTGCCAAACTGCATAAGGGGGGTTTTAACACAGTCTCAACGCTGATATTCTCATGGGGGGGCCGCCATATCAAAAAAAAGTAAATAAATAAATAAAAGAGCAAACGGGTGTGAATTTTACCCTATTTCACTTAGCAGTAGAAAATCTAGGACAGACGCATTATGACCACAATAGTATTTTCTCCTGAATGGGACATGTCATTAAACAAACCGAAAGACTCCTAAGCTAAAACAAAGTTTCGCATCAGTGTCTCAGAGCGGTTAAATAACAATTACTGTGAAAATGTAGCGTTTGTCCAGTTGTGTTTAACACAGCCAGAAGTGGTGTCAGTGCTCACAAGCAGCACTGACACCACTTCAAAAGCGTTATTACTCCACTGTGCAACGTTGATTTTATAAGTGTGCTGCCAATGATTATGGGGTGAGGCAGTGAATGTTAAATAGGTAAAGAGCCCCGTGGCAGAGGCATTGGCCCCCTGTTACCACTTAGCCCTATTTGGCTGGCCTCACTCACACTCATAATTAAGACCCCCTACTGTGAATATAAATGACCCCTCAATCAATAGTGATAGAGAGAAATAAAGAGAGAGAGAGAGAGAGAGAGAGACACGAGGACCACAGACATATCTCAGGGGCAAACATGATAGCATTATGAAAGGAGCAGCTTGAAAGCGGCTTTTACTCTGACAAGGGAGCTAACGTTGTAATTGTCCCTCGGGGGACTAGAAGCTCTTGTTATTAGAAAACAATTTCTCCCCCTAGGCCACTTCTTCTTCAGCCTGAGGGCACCGCTGATTCCGCGTTTCGCTCCTCCGTCCTGTTAGCCCGCTACAGTCAGGTGTTGTGTGATGAATAAGTGATACAAAAAAAGGAAAAAAAAAAAAAAACTGAAACCTGATTCTCAGCTCAAATGAAAAAAAAATCAGCCAAACTAGAAATGTTCCTAATGTCCTCTAGTAGGACTGAGGATACAGTAAAATACTGACATAAATGCTATTTTTAGTATAATGAAGCAGTAATAAGAAATAATACTTTAATTTGTGCTAAACAACCTAGTTGAGGAATACTGGTGGATTTGTGCTGCTGCCTTTGTTGGTCTTTCTCTGGCTTCCTTTGTTCTGGTTGCACCTTTATGTAATTTACACTGTCCCTTGCTAAACATACAGTACATCATTTCAAATATTTACCTCATTCCCTGGCTAATTTCAACGGTTTATTTCCTGAAATGAATCCTCTTTGTCAAATCCATTGATCCTTGCAAATCTAGACCAATATCAGTGTTTGTATAATAAATTGACCTGTAATGTAGATTAAGTTAAGGGGGGATAGGGGGGAGGGGGATGTAAAGGGGGGAAAAAAAGATGTGGTGAAAAATGCCCATTAACATTTTGCCTTGTGAGTTTGTGTGGTTAATTTAAAACATTTAAGGCTGGAAATGAGCTTCTCCATCAAATGTCCCACTTCCATTTACATTTCTTGCATACAAGTCAATTTGTGGCTGCCCCACACCATAAATCATTGCCACCGGAATGCTGTGTCGGTACCTCTAGACATTACCCTGGCGCATGGTACTTAAAAAAAGCAATTTAGAACTCCATTTGCTCAAAAAACTGTGTGCTTTCAGCAGACTCGCACTTCTCCCAGCAAAATGAAGATTAAACAGCATTGCCTAAAAGAGTTTTATTGTATATGAACGCCTTGCAATTGTTCTGGTTGGTTTTTTTTCCCTCTCCTGCTATGTGATATATGCATGTATAAATTGAATGAACAGTCCATATTTTTTCCTGCAGAATATGTGGCATTTTTCCCTACAAAAAAATTGTTTGAATTGTTGGGCAAAAATATTGACATGATTTTTGGAATCTTGCACATCCTGAGTTTTACTGACCTCCTTCCAAATGCTGTAGAACTGCAGCACTGGCAGAGAGAAAGTAGAAATAAACCCACAAGTCTGTTTACTGTGCTTCCATTCACTATCAATAATGGGCTGATAAAAGAGATGCTATCTGACCAACCAGAAAGCAGTGGTCAGTAAAATAGGTACAATATTGTGTCACGTATCAGGAAATAATTGATGACCCCTTTCACAGGGATCTCAAACGGGGCATTGGGAAATCATTTTCAATCTATGGCTTAGCAGATGAAACAAATGCTCCCGGCTTGCTTTGTCAATTCTCACTCCTTAGGGTCAAACAAACAGCTTTTCCAGGGCCAGCTCAAAGGCTAGTGTACAGGCAGCCAAGCTGAAAATGTCCCTTGTCCTCCACAAAATGATACAACAGGGCATTTCATATACCAACAGTTTGTTATTTGTCATTGACAAAGTTATAATAAGAGGAGCCTTCATATTCATTGACCAGGTGACCCTTGCATTCCCAAAAGCCTCCAGCTCAGTCCACACAGACTCACTGGTCCATGTCTCCACTAATATCTGGGAAAACTGTTTATAAGGACACAAGAGGAGGGCCAGGAAGAAAAAATAATAGAAAAAAAGAAAGTAGGCTTGTGGTAAATGAGCAAAAAAACTCAAATCATACATTTTTATCCAAAAATTCATGTATTGCATGCCGCAAATATGCCAAGAGTATATTGAAAAAGCAGTCGAGAGGTGACAGTTCTCTGTTAAGGCCAGTTAGTGTTGTAATGGTCTGTTTTTTTGTGTTTGTTTTAGCACATGGTGGTTGTTGTCTACTCAGCAACTCCTTGACTGATTAGTTTAGCTTCACTGCTACCAGGGGCCAGACAATGGAAGCTGCGGAGGAACTATTCACAGAGCCCACACAAAGGATAAAAGCACGAGCAACGCTCCACGGCTGTGCCAATAGCTAATGAATCAATGAATTAAAATATTTACAATTATTTGTTGACGGCGGTTGCCGTAATTATTTGTTGATGGAGTGTGTCTAAACGCACAAATCAAAAATGATGTTTAAAATTAATCTAAATAGAGGCGGCGATGACATGTTGCTGTGTTTTATTTTTATGCCGTTATCGGAGCATAATTCACGGCCGCCTTAATTGATCGACATACTGGATTTCGAAATTGGATCTGTAATTTTTGCCGTCCGGGGGTCATTAAATGAGCGGCCATATGACGGATGACCAATATAATCTGGATACAGTGATAAACTTGGTGGTGATGAGTGACAAAAAAAAGGGGGGGGGTACAAACACATTCACTTCTGGAGGAACTCACCCCGCTGTATTTAAAGAGAAACTTTTCACAATAGCGAAACAGTGAAGCCGACTGGCCACGCGCATGGGAGCCCCACATCTTACACACTTCCGCATCGGCGGGGGCCTCCCGCTCGCCTTCCGCGAAACCAACAGTTTATTCTCTACCAGCAGGCCCGGGAGCACGCTCTGGAGGGGGGCCGCATTGTACGGCATTACCAAGACAATGGGGCCATATGGGGAACAGAAGGATCTCCCGCTCGCCTTTTCAGCGGCCCAACAAACGCTGCAGCGTATTATGCGCGGCTGCGGTCACTTTAGGGTTACAGTTTTTAGCATAACAACTGATGAGAAAGGGGGGGAACGTCATTTTATTCCCATTTAGGGCTATTATTGGCATGACATAAAGGGGGGAGATTTATGGGCGTCGGACAATGCTTTTCTTAGTCAACACCCCGATGAAGGCTCGGGGAGAGATAATGGTGCCACATCATGTTCATCAAATAAACATCATGTCAAAGGCGGCTGCTCTGTTGATTTGTGTGCGTTGACTCCTGGACCACATGGATATCTGATTATTCCTTTCTTTTCGGCTCCTACAAATGAACATAAGAACCGATACCTCAAGAAAAAATGTGGCAAACATAAACGAGGCGGCTGTGACGTCACATGCCGGGCTCTGCTGAAATGATGCAATTATAAATGTCTGAACATCTTGTGTGTTGATTGGAGCATCGCGGATCCTGTGATGGTAGACTGCAGATCCAATCCATTCCTGGTGTATGGCATCTTCACACACAGTCAGCAAAGCAGGAAAAATCATATGGTGAAGTGTTGCTTGATCTACGACAAGTGCATCAATGCCAAGGGACTTTTTTTCCCCTCTTTGAGAGGATGCTTTAAATATCTTTCTTCAGTGAACGGCTGGATTCTCTTGAGATTGCATAAAAAACTTTAATGAATTCAGCTGAAGAAAGACACATTGGCATTTTCTAAAAAAAAAAACACACACACACACAGCTTGCTGATGTTTTTGTGTGTAAAAATAATTTTAAAGTTCCAAAAGATATGCACTCAAAATCATTATTGGTACCTATGATGTCAATAATTATTGGCCTATCTGCATGTAATGAATTGACCATCCTCATAATCTGGCTCATAATGGCTTTAGGACACCAAAGGGTCCTCTAAAGAAGATGAGAGCCTATTGATCCACAAGATAAATGCTCTTTAGGATGTTAATAGTCTAATTTGCTTTAATGATTTCTCCTAGCACTTCCCCAGTCAAGGACAGGATAATATACACTTAAAAAGGCATTCCAAGCAGAAGCATAGCAACTGGACGCTTCCTGCATAAAAATGTAGGGCATTTGAGTCGAATGTTTGAAATTGATGATCAACCCCGCCATTAGTTTGTCTTTATTTGCTTCCTTCCAAGGTAATTATCATGGATTAATGCTTTTCTGGAGTGTCGTGCGAAATAACATTAGCGGTATCCATTTCCAGAATAACCTGCCCAGACCTAATAAGCAGAATAATAATGCTTCCAGGTTTTTCCTTGATGTGCCACTAAAACTCACATTGAACACATGGTCTGCAGGGCGGATGGCTGCTGCATTATTTAATTAATTAACTGTCAATTATCACACATAAATTATCCTAAAGATGTTAGTGACATATATGGTAATTAATTGTTCATTATTTGTATAAAGAGATCACCACTTTTTTTTTCTAGTTCTATAGTGAATTTATTATAAGATATCAAGTAATTTAATTTTCAATGTGTGATTTATTTTTTTCCTTTTAAAATATTCTGATTATCTTTTTAGTAAATCTTTGTTCAACACTGTAAATGACATTTTAGGATTTTAGCACACCATAGAAGCACATTTTAATCTCAGACAAAGGCAGTGTAGTATGACACACCAGAGACAAGATGAGCTATTGCTTTAGCAGTTTCAGGCATAAATGACATTGACTTCTGGGAGATGAAACTCTTTAACATGCTCTGCACCAACTGAGTCACATCTGCCGTTGACAAACAGCTAAGGAGTAACCTGAGTCTATGTTCTCTTTACTGGCAATTTTTACATTTTATCATTGAAGTCAATGAGCCAATCTGCAATTTACGCCGTGGAGAGCGGGATGAGTGTATTCAGAACCCGGTCACACACCCAATCTCCTACTAAAGAGCAGCGATAATGTAATAATGCCTCACTGATGTGCCAGGCAGTAATGGTGCTGAACATCTCCCATTCATCCAACACTACCTGATCATTGCTTTAACGGAATAATACATTACGGCTGGAAATAGCTGTAAACCTCCAACTTTATCTTGGGGATGTGCACTCCTTTTTACCTCAGGAAACGTTCCTGTCCCTCGGTAATAAAAGGCAGAGCTATCAGGATGAAATGAAAAAGAGATTGAAACCCTTCTGTCTCTGACAGGCAATGAAAAGATACACAGAGTATGGGCCTCCGTCTTATTTTGTAGCCTGCAGGCTGTTTGTATTATTATGAAAATAGGTATTATGATCTTACCCTATCTCCCAAAAGAAAATGAAACACTGAGGATGCTTTTTTCCCCCCATGACTGTAAAGCACCTTTGATTGACCGTTATTTCACTCTCTTTCTTAGGCCTGTCAATTCTTCCCTCCTTGACAAATGACACTTAGCCGTCTGTCAATAATGGCCCACGTAAATGTGCTTAAATGGGCCAGGCCACACCAATGTTATGGCTGTTCATCCTATTTAAATTACTTTCTCACTTACATAATTACAGAAACCCGGTATAAGAAGGTAGTTCAAGCACAGAGGCGGTGTAATATATAAAAAAGGTTAAGGCGACACCTACAGCACAAGGTCATGTTTCTTAAGGATATACAGTGGAAACATAAATGACACTGTGAACAAAGCTTCATGATAATTGAGAAAAGACAGAGGTGCAAGAAGGTGACATCAGCCATTAACCTTATATCAGGCCATTTTGTAAATCAATGTCACTCACATTTAATAACAAGTGTAATCAAAGGAATTATGCAAATTTAATTTGATGCCTCTTGCATTATGCAAATCTCAGCCAAATATAATGAATCCTGACACCTGACCAGTGCAGTATACAGCATGGGTGGTTCTCATTGTTAGAGGCTGACTGCTGACAGTATTCAGGGTTTATCAGGAGAAGAAGAAAGACTGAGGTGAAAGGGGAAATGTGCTTTGAAGATCATCAATTACATTATTTCTTACAGACAATTATGAGTCACTGATGTGTTTCTGTTCTGCCGTTCGGTTGTTATAATACAGACATTCAGACTGCTATGATTCCATATTCAAGCCACAATGGATGTTATTAAAAGGTCTTTGTGTAAATTTGCAGAGCGATTCGGAAAATGTTTCTGTAATGGATTGAACACGCTGGTGTACAAGAACGAAAACAAAACGACAAACGTCTGCGGCAGAAGCAATTTTCCTCTCTATTGTATTAGTGACCAACATGTCTGCATGACCCACCGACTCTGACAACAACCCCACAGACACACCGTTACAAGTGGTTCATAATAACAAGGGGACTCCTCGCATCGGATGCAGTCAGCTGGTTCACTACAACCAAATGTTACGGAGTAAAACAGCATGTCATGCTGCCATTTGACACGGTGAAATAAGATTAGATGAGATCCATTTCAAAGAGCAGGAAGTGCAGTGGCTGGCCTGTTCCAGCATACGATCCGCAGTATACAAATACCAAGAGGAGACGTACTGAGGCATGAACAGTGACACACTTACATAATAATCCTGCTGTCTGCTTTTGAAGGACACTGGCACATTTTTCATATCTATCATGCTATCAATAGAAATATACTATGTAATAGAATATTTATGCAGGTAGTTGCTTTAATTAAATAATTCTATTTAGAGGGGCACTGATAATCACTCTCAGTCCTTTTTATTCCTCATCAAAATAATAATAATATTAAAATAGATACGATACAATTTACTGAATAAATCAAATAAGAGCATGGATTGACATAGATCTAGATGAAGAGCAGTCTATATTCTGAATCAATAAATGGATCTACACAAAAAGATCCATAATAGAAGTGAAAGTAATAATTGATTAATCAATTAGTCTATTGTCCCAAAAGAATTATGGCCAACCATTTTAACAAACAGCTCATATTTCTTAAGCACATGCCAGAAATTCCCAAACGTGAATAAATGTCATTCAGTGAATTCTATGAAAGCAAATTAAACATCTTTGGGTCCAATAGTCCAAACAAGCAACAATGTCAAACTTTGACATTTTTCCCCCACAATTTTCACTATTTACAAAGGAAGTGATGTGGACTATTTGATTATTTTAATAATCTGTAGTTTTAGTATTAATTAATGCATTGTTAAAATTTAAGGTCTAGCAGTTCAGATAAGCTAAAGCACAAATCGTGGTTTGTTTAGTCAACTAAAGAGATTTTTTTTCTCCCCTGTCAGTTGTTTCTCTCAGAGGCTATACAGCAGGATTTGTGTGCCTCAGACGGTGTGTGTTACTAAGGACTCCTTTAGTGTGCAGCGCTCTAGGAGTAAAATGAGCTTCGATCTGTCCCAGAGGTAGCCCATCAAGAGGTGGGGAGGTTAGTTGGTCGTCACGGCCATCTAGACCCTGGCCTGTGAAAGCCTGCCAGAATCAATGCTAATTATGCTGCCATCTGCGAGGTGCCTGTGTTAGGTTGACACCTGTTCCCTTCCAAGTGATGTACAGAAACTTCAATCAAGCTGAGAAACAAGACTCTAACACTGCTGAGAAGGGAAATGATTGGTAGAAGTATCGACAGCAATGACGGATGGTGGATAACTAACTCTAGAGGGGGTACCTGTCATACCTGGAGCTGGCTGGGCCACACGTGAAACCTCAGAGTGAAACATCACGTTATGCATTGCTTCAACAGAATATGATGCAAAAATTGATTATCAGTGCTTGTGAACATCTACATCCCCAATAAAAATATCTAATTGACCCTTTCACTGTCAGCACACACGGTCGTTTCTCTCCCGGAATCCCAAGTCAGTTGTGATAAATGTCCCTGGGCAATAGCAACACTGTCCCTTTCCAGATGATTTATCATGCAAAGTCGATCACTCAGAGGACTTGATTAATATTTTCTGGGCGATCTTTTCAACTTTGGAGGTTGATCCAGCCAGCCACATTAGGCAGAGTGTTTGCAAGAGGAAACCAATAAACTAGGTTTGGCTGTTTGCTCACTGAGACCAGGGGCCTGTCAATTCTCTGCCCCTTGAAAGAGATCTGCCATTAAGGTGACATGAGAAACAAATGAGGCCAATTTCTCCTCCAATGTCCCATCTGATATGTCAATAAAGGCCCAGCAGCCGCAGGATGCTCCGAGATAGATTTTTCCTTGCAGCTAGACAATCAGTGGAATACATCTAACTTTCCTCCGATAGGTGAATCACTCAGACAAAACCAATGGACTAGCGTTAAGTAGCAAGTGCAGATCTGGTTTTAGCGAAATATATGAATGAGGTTTACTTCCAAGGTTTTGTTTTCCATCTTACAAGATAAGATAAGCCAGACAATGCATTTGAATTATGTTTGCCTTTTGCTGGGTATATAAAGCCGGAGCCGGACTAGACGTCAACATCTCCCTTTACCGCAAGGTGAAGCAACAAAGAATTTGATCGGGAATTTTTTTTTTCAGTCATAGCACATATCAGGCTAAAGCTGTACATGTGAGAGGTTGATAAAAATGTATTCATATCAAGCCGAGGCAGTTTCTGTTCATAACATGTGCCATGTGACTCATGTTAAGAAGCCAAATCTAAAACGCTTGTTTCAAAGAAGAAGGTATTGCTCTATAATATATATGACCAGCTGTCAAGCTAAAAAATCAGGATTTCTGAATTTCTTTTTACAATCTGTGTGCCTGTTTAACCTTTACTAAGGTTTAAATTTATGCATAATTAAGGAGTTAAAATTTTGAGTGACAGTTGATTCTCCACCAGAGGGCTGCAGCATTCAGTCTGCTAAGAAGCTCTCGCCCAGCTCCACACTCTTGTCCAAATATGCTCATGAGAGACGTTTCTGGCCAAAAAACAAAGATGGTGCACAGTTATGCTTCAGAACAGGTGGAATCTCAGAGGCTAAACCCAGTATTTAAACAGTCTATGAACAAAAGAGTGGACAATGTCATAAAGTAGTGTCGGATCATGGGAGTTGTATTGTTGTTGTATTCATTGCTCTGAACTCGACCAGTGATGATTCCTTCGTTGTTTCTCTTTCTAGAGGTTTTTGCCATAAGCTTAATTATCTTCAGAGGTCTCGCTCTCCATAACAAACAGAACTGGTGTTTCATGTTAAAATCTATGTTTTCTCTAATGTAGCATCCCAAGTTATGCAAGCTAAGTCTGTTTATGCTTCAGTGGACAATCACAACACTGGAATATGCACAATGGAAATATTGATAGGCAGTTATACACATTCTCTTGATCAGAATAAATTAAGAAAAATAATAAATAAAGAAAGAATTTGTCAGGTTTAGTAATAGGTTTCATCTGGAAAAATAATAATAGGGAATAAAAGTCCTTACGTTTCATAACTTTCTAAAACAAGTTGCAAATGAACAGTTTTACAGCCCTTCCCTTTAACACAGCCTCTGTCCACGGTTGACAAAGATACGTTAAAATGCATCACAATTACAAACAACATTACAGGCCCACGTGTGGTTGTAATACTTATATGTAGAATTATAGCCTCATCTGCAGAGCCCCGGCATCGATAGGCATTCATTAAGTATGCAGCTCATAAAGTCAAATGTTTTTCGATAAATATCATGGGAACGAGGCTCGAGATACTCCACATTCAGAGACTTACAATGGCAGCATATGTTGAGGTGGATTGAGTCCTCAGGCTCCAATCTGGCTCTCTCTCCCTCGGACTTAGAAGATAAATTATGTGGGCTATTTTTCCATTATGTTAATCAAAACACTCGCCATATGCATTACTATTATTAGAGTGGTAACAGAAGACATCCTGTTTTCAATGTGAAATTGTGACACTGAGCCTTAATTGATCGCAACCGCAGTTTTAGGATAGTCGAAGATAATTCAACAGCTGGCCTTGTTTATATCTCTTGTTAACACGTTATATATGTTTTATGGGGTGTCAATTGATGTTGTTTTATATTACAGCAGCAGCCTATTTACAAGGATGCCTCAGTGTGTAATGAGAAGCATAAATGACAAATAAGGTAATCTAACTCGGTTTTTGAAACAACAACACGTTATCCCTTCCAGTTGTTTTTTTTCGGAGCAATTTATGTGTTTAAGTTGCAAATAGAGGATGTGGTTTATGTGACTTTAAGTAAAACAAACAGAATGAGTGGCACAGTTCTGGCACTTAAAAGGGTCTGAGAATGTGTGCTGGCCCACCTGAACCACGCTAATTGTTTGAGAGATACACACGAGGTCTCGGTAACATCTTAAATTCCAAGGTTGCACTTACAGCCTGCTGGACGTCCTTGACTGGAGCCAGACGCGGGTCTAGAGAGGGCCGTTTGGCCAACAATGTCATTGTTATGGCCTTTGTCATCTCAATTAGCAGGCGGGTGCTAAAACACAGAGCTCTAAATGGTGGCATCAGTGTTAACCTGGGACACAACACTGCCCATAAACCCTAGCACTTATGCCTACTGCTGACCATGCGGTTTGTCTCTCATTACCTTCCGGCAGCAAAACAGGGCCCAGAGGTTACACTAACGACCCGCTCTTTCACAAAGTTACTGCAACTACTCTGTTGTTGTCAGACGGAAGTATGAAATGTTCTTTTCTAGCTGCTATATCAGCCAGCAGCTCGACTACTGTTGGATATACTTGGTAGGAGCCTTTTTCGAAAAGAAGGAAAGTCAGTTTATCATTAAGGGTGTGTTTTCACCGTCAGAAATGGTGGCTGATTAAATTAGGCCCATTTTAAGGTCAATGTATTTCTTTAATCAGTTGTCCCTTTTGATCATCCCGAGGAACAGTGCTCCTCAAACTCAGTCCGTGGTAATTGGTCCTCCTCACTGGCTCACTGTCTGTATTCATATGCTCCGTTGTTTAATGTTTCCGGCATTTCGGCACAGGCAGAGCACGTAATGCTGTGCATGTTTAACAGTCATTTCCATAAGTAAGTGCAATTTCTGTACAGTTTGTTCCTGTGTAATGAAGTGAAATCTTGTTTGTATCCCCCCTATTTCACAAGGAAACCCATTCAAGCAGCTACGCGGGAATTAAAGCGGCTAAAAATTAAAAAACAGCACTTTCTTTAACTGAATGTCACAATATTAGAAAATAAAATCAATTACTTGCATACTAAATAGTCCTTTTTTGTTATTTCCGATTTTTTATGCAGCAAGTGCTTTTTCCCCTCTCTCATTGTTACTGTCTGAGTCTATAAGTGACCTTAACAAGAAAAAATGCAAATGATGTGCAAGAGAAAATGGCTAACATTTATTTATCCTCGCTGTTCTCTTGTCTTGTTGGTGTCATTAGAACAGTTCGCTGCGTCCCATTCTCTCCCATTATCTCTGCTATCAACGCTGCACAGCAAGATTCCAGCAGGGCTATAAATACTTCCCCTGGACCACATACGGCTAGCACATCATCTCCCAGACACAGCTTAATGATGGAAAAAAAAATCTAATGTCTTTTTGCCCCCTTTCTTCCACA
Source organism: Eupleurogrammus muticus (assembly GCA_036785175.1). NCBI lineage: Eukaryota > Metazoa > Chordata > Actinopteri > Scombriformes > Trichiuridae > Eupleurogrammus > Eupleurogrammus muticus. The sequence goes on from JAYKQN010000015.1 coordinate 18,920,062, forward strand.
CATTCTCACAGCACCATGAAAAAAAAAGTCAGCCAGCTTACAGAAGTTACACATACATTTAGCTGGGGAAAAAATATGTAGTTGCACCTAAGCATCAGCCATGTCTTAGAAGGTGTGAGAGGAAATGATAGATGTCTGTCTTGAGCATCCACCGGCACAGGTTTTTGTCGATTGCACCAGGGTCACTGAAGCTGGCTCTACAAATCCATTAGAGCGAGAATGCAAAAAGGACACTTTATCTGAATTCATTATAAATGGATCTATATCTTATGTTTAGGCCAAGGACACGATTTGTATCACAATGCAAATATCTATCATTAAATGTTGACAGTTCATTTTTCTTGGCAAAGAAAGAAAAATGTTTTCGGTGCACCGCTCCCCCTGTGCTGGTCTTTCTACCCGACACGGTGCCACCAAAGTAGCTGGATAGGATTTGTTGTCCAAATTGAGCCGAGGTTGCCGTAATTTCATAAGGTGAAAGGATCTGGTTTCATCATTTGCATGTATTCTAACATTACAGGTAAACAGTATGATAAATATCCCTGCTAGTATGCATTTTAAGATATTGGAAAAACAATATGTAGAATCTGGAATTTAATAAATTGAAAATACCACATGTAACAAAGACAGAGTGGTGTAACAGCAGGAAACTTTGCCTTCTATGTTAAATTGACAGAAAGTAGAATCACTGCTTGTTATTTGTGTATTTCCCTCAAATCGCCAGTAACGCCGTCCAAGCTCTCCTTCATAGGAACTGGCATGTCATCATTTTCGTACGCTCGCAAACTTGTAGGCACTTTGTCCGTTGCAGGGAGCTGAATTGCTGAGCACATGGATGGGCATGTCAGTCAAAGAGCAAAAGGAGCATCCCGTTGTGTCACTATCTAAATAATGGCTATAAAGCGTAGCTAACGGTGTCCTCTGAAATGTGCTCAGGTGGAAAGAACTAGACAAACAGAGACAGCCACCGCAGTGCTCCCTGACACAGAGGACAAAGTGAGGGCCTCATTTCCTCCCTCTAATCAGTGTTTACATCCACCCCCGGTGCCAATGGCTGGTGACTGAGCAAGACGTGTATCAATCACCAAAGGCAACCTAGCTTGGGAGGATGATACACAAACGCCAACACACACACACACACACACACACACACACACACACACACACTAGCCTGGCAACACTGCTTTCATCTTAACCTCTTCCTCTATTGTGTCCTCTCTCTCTCTCTCTCTCTCTCTAATGGGTGCAGAGAAATTACAGCTAATTAAGGATGTAAATGGTGGCAGAGTGACTTCTAATTCTGCATTAAATTGTCTCTTACCTCAGCAGAAAAATTTATCAGAGGAGGCAATGTCAACTTTTACTGGGGTTGGGTTATTTGCATTTCTGCACGCATTAATTCTTGGATGTGCAGCGCCTACAGAGGCGAACGGAGGGCACGAAACCGCTTCCCAGCAACCGGTAGGCCTCGCGGTGAAATGTTATTACTCCTCTCACCCTGTAGTCTTCTAGCTAGTAAGCTCTTTTCACAAATTAAAAAAGCGCCGTGCAAGACAGACAAGGAAGCATAGCATGAAAAAGGAAAACATGCGGGATGTGCCAAGTCCGTATACCGCTGTCACTTCCTTCACTCCACAGATGTTTACAAGGTCACAGCATGCCCATAAAGGATGAATGAGCGCTGAAAGCGGCTCAACGCGAGGAGCAGATCCCCGGGTTAGGTGTTGTAGCCGAGCGCATTAATTATCTTTGCGGCCATTCTTGAGGTGAAAGCAGCAGATTTGAGGCACGGCCAACAGAAGCGGTCTACACGGACCGCGGAGTCAGAGGGCACGCCAGCAAACATGTGGTAGGTGCCAAGCTGCAGGGTCTGAGAGCTGGGCACGAGGGACGGGAATGATTAGAGATTTATTACAGCTTTTCTGCAAAGTCATGCAGCCGGCCATATGCATCAATGACACAGAGGATCCACAATGGAGTCTAAATACGTCCGTGCTGCATGCATGCAACGGCACGCGAATGCTAACAGATAAAATAACCCCTGGCTACCATCTCACAGAGGGCCATAGATTGTGTTTGCTTGGCCATTGATTGACCCCCAAGTGAAGGACCTCATCATTCTCTCAGCTGTTCCTAGGTTTCATCCAGCGCAATCCATTTACATTTAAGCACAGCTCTGCTCTGCTCGGCCTAATTAGTTCCATGGCTCCATTAGTCTACATTGTGGTCAATCCATTCATCACTTTGCATGTTACTTAAAAGCCCATTTCTCTGATCCTGTCACTGTTCCCTGCCTATTACTGTTTTTTTTCTCCTTCTTTCTAAAGCAGGGTGAGGAGGATTATGGGTAACTAATTACCAACATCACAGTAGACCCAACCACACTAGTGACTTGTGGATACTAAATTGTATGTCTAATAAGCTGTGTTTGTGTATATGGGTAAAGTGGGTTAAAAGTGTCATGGAAAAAAAATGATTTATACGCATTTAAGAAGTAAAGAAAGAAAATAAAAAGCAGAAAGGGGAAAGCAAATGGAGAGAGGGAATAAGAGAGACAGAGAGAAAGAGAGGTGGTAATGATCCCTGCATTGAGAGACTTGGCTCACCCACTGGCATACTGGCTCATATGGTCCACTGGCTCCAAACTTGCTGAGGTCTAAAACTCGCATTACGCCTCAAAAAAGGCAGGCATCCAGGACCTCAAAACACTGGAGCTAATTAATTATCGCACATAATGAGACATTATCATGTTTGATGTACAGTTCGCATGCTCTCAGGGTGCTCTCTGCGAGCAGGACACAAACAGTGTGCAAAAAAACTTGTGCACCGACAACTGATGACGAGACTCGTTTAGTAAATGAAGTTGTCATGTCAAACAATGTGAATGTGATCTCAGCTTATTCTCAAGAATTTACCATTGTTTTTTTTAAATGGTGTTCTAAAGCAAAAGCCAGCAGATAAAAAAAAAAAGTATATATGCTGGAGGACCTGAAGACTTTTGCTTTTACTGTGCCTATTTCCTCTTGTTGAGCATCCGCGGTTGATTATATCCCATTGGTATTCACTTTACCATCGCCAGGTCGCCACCACCTCACGTCTGATATCTACTGAAGACAAGTGCAGCAAAGGTACCTCTCAGGATGATTCAATGTCTGTACAGTCCCTGAAAGCGGAACTCATTTCCAGGCCAAGCTATCCCAGAGTCCCAGCAGGGAGACATGAGGCAATCTCAGGCCTATGATGCCCTCCCACAGTACCCGCTGCCCTTTCACTCCCACATCCTTCGCTTTTATCGGGAATCTATTTTCCCTCTTCCCCGCTGTAAGGTAACTCCATCTGAAATTTTACATCCCCCCTCCCTCTCTCTTTCTCTCTTCCTCGCTCTCTCTGGTTTCCTCCTCCTATGATGGATGAGCTCCACTCTGGGGTGTCTCAGCCTGTCCATCATGCCCTGCGATTAGGAATTAAAAATTGCAAACGTTTCACAATAGCCACCCCCATTTTTCTCCATACCCCCCCCCCCCCCCCCACACACACACACACACACACACACACTCTGCCACAACCCCGCCTCTGATCCAACCACACCTGCCACACCATCACCACCATAACCAGAGCCTCGCCGTCACCATCAACAGCCTAACACACTATCCCCAATCCAGATGCACAAAACACCTACATTCATCTAAGTGGGAAAAAAAACATAATTTATTTTGTACTTCCCAGATAATTTACTTTTTTTTTCTTTCCTTTCTACGGGAATTCTCCATTTCCCTATAAAATGAAAATTCATCTAGAATTACATCTTATGTCATCATTATGTTTATTAAGCGTGGATGATGTATATGAACAGCGCTGGCTTGCCGCTGAGTGCTTAATGATGCATAAGATTAAGCCGAGGCTCTCAGCTGCGCTGTGACTCCCCTCTGGTACCCATACTGCCGAGGCATGCTGGGAGTACAAGCTCCAAACGGCCATCAGGTGAAAGGAACTAACATCTCTCTTTTTGTCTGTGTGTGAGTGAGACTGGATGCGTGTGTGTGTGCGTGTGTGTGTACACCACTGAATGGGAGTGTGCTTCTTCTTGCGCACATGTAAGAGCTGTAGAGGAATGGTATACAATCAGCGTGCTTTAGAGTATCTGTCCACCTATATTAGAAATAACTAGCTTTTGCCTTCTGATCATGCTGTTTTCTCTCCTTTTTCCCCCGCCTCTATCCATCCCTGGACCCGTCTCTCTGTGTCCTCCCTCCGTTCATTTCTCTTCTCCCCTTCCCTCCGCCACGCCGTTGTTTTGCCGCAGCAGTCTATGACAAAAACATTATCCTTCTGCTGCTAAACAATCCAATAAACCTCTCCACAGGGAGGAAGTTAACCTCTTGTCTGTTCGACTGATGCCTTCCAGACCACGTGACGGCTGCCACAGTAAATTCAAATCATTAGTCTCCTTGCCCCCCATCAGAGGAAAAAAAAACTTCTATTAGTAATGGAGACCTCGTAAGAGACCTTCCGCGGAGAGCGCTGCCTTCCCAATTCCCAGTGGAGAAATCCTGCGCAAAAAACTAATTCTACTTTTAATAATCTGTCATCAAGACCAGAGGCAGTCATAAATTATGTGGGGAGCATGTGTGAGAGCGAGCCACAAGAGGGAAATCAGGGTAGAAAATCAAAGCCCAAGTTTGACAAACTTTCCCGAAGATAAATAATAACTTACAAACCGGATTAGTTGTTAAGTCACAGCTGAGTGCACAGTCAAGCTGCTCCAATCAGCCAATGCAGATGAAGAATTTATAGGTAGAGCTCATCATTTGTTTTCCCACTCTCCTCCCTCTTTTTATATGCATCCCACCTTTTCTCATTCATGTCTCCTTCAAGCTTATTATATGCAGGGCCTGTTGTCACACCCTGGGCTTGTTTTATCATTAACCCCTTGTGTGCCGAACCAGGGGGCTACTGTATGTGTGAAGGTGTGTTTTAAGACGGTTCAGGGGACAGGCTATCACCAAAAGATGAGGGCCAAGTGCAAGGCTCCTGTCACCTTCTGAAACCAATATGGGGCTTCAGCACTTTAATTGACCACTAAAACAAAGGAAATCATCATGGGAGAGGCACATCGCATGAGAAAGACACATGTGAAACGGGATCACCGCAGTTTTGTGAGGGGTGGAGGTGGGGGGAGGCTATCAGCCGCAAGGGTCTAGTCTTTGTTCCTGTGTCAATATCTCTGTAAACTCTCGACATGCATCATAATCGTTCCCTTCTATCAAGTGCAGACTAAAGAACAATCTCCATTAGGTGACAGCGCCCCGGCAGGTTGATAAATGCTCCCTGACGAAAGGGAAGGAATTGCGTAAAATAAAGAGGCATGTTCCAACAAGTCTTGTCAAAATGGTATTGATTTAATCATCTGCAGAAATACACATTCTTGGTTAGTGTAGCGTGCAGCGGGGATGGCGGCGGCGGCAAGAAGCCGGGGATACGCTTTACAGTTGTTGACGCGGAGACGCTCCCCCTCATTGGCTTCGCAGGTGATGAAACACACGCTGAGCCGCGCTCTAATCTTTTTTTCCCCCCCCTCTCTCGCTCTTCCCCTCTTCAATCAGACGTTATTCTAAGAAAGTGTTGGCAAATCTACTTTTCTATTTTTATTTAGGGCCAACGAATGTAGCCCAACGCGAGTGGGCGAGTCTATATGTAGCGCGGCGGCGTGGCCAACCTTCGCCTCGGCCTCCTGGCAGAGTGCAGGGGCGATAGATAACAATAGCCCTCCATCATCCAGACACACCGATGGTATTCCGGTAAGCTGGAGTGAGCTGGCCAGAGGTCTGGGAGTGTTTATTTAACATCGGGGTGTTGGAGAGTGTGTCTCACCTTGGGACAAATGGATCCCCCCCTCCGTCCCCCACCCCCTCTCTCCTTCCTCCTTTGGCAGCCTCAGAGTAAACACCGCGGCAGAAAAACTGGAGGTCTCATTGCTCTGAAGTACAAGTTCATCAGGCAGGTGGGTGGGTTCATCATTGGAGTCTTACTGCAGGATGGGTCCCCTATAAAACATTTGTGTTAACACCCATGTTATGCATATATCTAGGATAGAATAGAAACTATTGATCCCTCAGAGGAGGAGCAGAGATGGACAGTAAGAAAAGATAAAGTGCAAAGCGCTATGTGACAACTAAATAGTGATAGAAAGAATATGTAGAAAAGGTATAGACTGGAGAATAACATAATACACAATCCAATCTCAGTTTTTACATCTACAGCTTTGATGCAAACATTGTGAAATGAAAAAAAAATCAGAGCGGTGATACTGGGAAAGAAAAGCAGTTGTTTTCTTACAATTGTAATCATTTAGAAGGTTAAAGCGGCTATTATTATCTCTGCACAGCCCATCTGAGCAGTGATGAGGTGAACACAAATAATGTGCGTCCCCTACAGAAGGAAGATGTGTGGCGACGGCCGCTGGGGGCTGGAGACAATCCCGCGGTGACCTGACCTTGACATGTCTGAGTGAAATGGTGGCGGAGGCTAATACCTCATCATATTGAGTTTGACTTTGAGCTCTCTGCGGTGGGCGCCATAAAACAAAGGATAACAATGTGGACAAACAGTCGTAAACTCTAGGCGGCACACGGTTTGCCTAATTATGTTAAGGGAATATAGAGTGAGTGGGACAACTGCTTAAATCAACAGATATTTGAAGGTTTTGTTTAAAATATATAAGCATGCAATATTCTAAAAAAATACTAAACATGAGCGCCTCAATTTATGTTTAACCCATATTCTTTTTACTATCCAGCTTATTTATTTTGTGTAGGCATCATTTTTTTTTTCTAAATCTGTGCAGCTATTTTAGCACCGCCTACCCAACAAACACTAAATTAAAAACAAAAATGGGACAGAATATAGAGTATATGCACCTAAGAGACCCAACAATGTGAGCGGAACTCGTTCTTATGCAACAATAAAAACCTCAAAGCCAATGGAATGGAATCATACGTGACCGCATCATAAAACGTCTACATTACACAAAAATGAAATGTCCACTCCTCTGAAATCAGGATATAACTCATCATATCAAGTCAGGACCGAAGCTTCAGACATTATTCAGTCCAGGAGGACAAGTGGAGAGGTGAGGGAGACACCTCATGTGAGCACAGACCTTTATATATTGCCTCTTGCTCCCAAGTAAGGACAAAGGGAATGAAGATGACTGCCCTGTCACACGGAGAAACAGATGAACCAGATAGACCTGACTGAACTGTTCACTTAGCGGAACCTGGGCATCACGCACAACGCACGGCAACCTAACAAAACATTATTTTAAATATATCCTTTGATCAGCGGCCAGTCAAGATAAATATGTTCACCCGCGAAATATATGAAGCCTTTTCGTGCCCTTGGTTATAGACAGCTAATACATATTTTACACAGATTCTTGCATATTTAAGGTTATTCGCGATCCAATATAACCAGTGGTGAAAAGTAACTAAATACATTTGCTCAATTACTGTACTTAAAATGCAATTAACAGATGCTACTTTATACTTCTACTCAATAACATTTGGAAGGAAAATATTGTCCTTTATACTTGAAAGCTTTAATTGCTTTCAGATGAGGATTTGAACATATAATAAATACACTTTATTATACAATAATGTTCTCAAATTAGCCAAGTAGTATAACTACTTACAAGTAGTATATTGTACTATACAATTTTAGTGTAATGCTTTACCACTGGAAAAACATTAAATAATATCCAGGTGGCTATAATGTATGAATAGTTCACATAGGTTTACTGTATAACACTTCTAATATTACTGCTAAATGGTACTGCTATGGTGTTTTACCCATGTATTTGTCATTGAGTATAGTTGTAGCGTGTTACTACTTCAGCACTGACAATATGTGAGGGATTTTCTGTGGTAGATCCCCATAATCTCTCGGTTGGATCTCTTTACAACATGCCCTGGCATAAAGTGAATAAACTGCAACATCAGAACTATTTGCTGGTTGGTTAGCCAAATAGAGCCTTGTTTTGTCCACAATTTCCCTGTCAAGCCTGTCGTTGTTCGTGTCACATTTCAGGTCACGGAGCATGAGAAGCACTAATAAAGAACAGGAAAAAGGAACGTCAGACATGAAAGTCAAGGTGGATCATTTATGATGGGAGTTGGCCTTAAAGTGAGCTGATATTAATATTGAAAGGATATTAGATGAACATGTCAGCTGGGCTCTCTGTTCTTCTAGCAGTTAAAGCAATGTTAATCTTTATGTCGATAATGAAGATGTGTGTGATATCAACTAGTCGGGGTAATTAATAGGAATGTCAGTGACATTGTATTAATAGCATCACACATAGCATCAATTTAGTGTAAATTGTCGTTTTGACAAGCCGTTTTAATTAGAACTATCACACAAGAATTAAAAGACCGTGGACGTCATTTTGGGAGACTATCAAATAACGTTACCATCTGGTATTTTTTGCATGTCTTCTCCGTGCTAATTATAAGTGATACTCAAAAGGTTAGAGTCACTCTGGCAGATGCAATGATAGCCCAATAACCCACAGGTCATTACACTATACAGAGTGAAGATATGATGCGATGGCCTGCTGCTCTATTGTGATAGAAAACAATAAATATGACCGACCAGATCTTGGAATGTCCTCAGAAAGAAATCAGAATTCGTCCAATTTTGTGTTATTTTGTATAATATTTCCAGCTTTGTTTACTTATCAAACCGACAAGGTCATGTGATGCCAAAATGCACTCCAGTCTTCAGTGAGCGGTGATCTAGCTCTGGAATCAATCTTCCTGACCACTCTCGGAGCCCAGGAGTGAGCTCAATATGGGCTCAATTCCTGAGGGCTGCTCCGGGGATGAATTGAAATAGTCGCTCCCGTGCAGCAGACTCACAGACAGTCCTTACAGGAAATGTTGCTTTTTTATTCATCAGAAATGCAGCAACCATGCTTCTCAGGAGAGCACGGGAGCTCTGTGTAAGGTGGCGTCACAGTTCTGCAGAGGTCACCTACAGTACAAGACTGAAGAAAATAACCCTGCTTGTAAGTAAAGGGTTTTTTGAAGGTACAGGCAGCAGAGTGTCCAAAAATGCAAATAATAGAAAAAAAACTTTCTATACAAATCAATAATTAATTGTGGGTTTTGTGCACCTTTCCTGATGGTTCAAAAAAGAGACTTTTTTATGGTCCTGAATTGAAAATCTGACAAAAGTACAGATGTATTATCAGCAAATTATACAAAAAAATATTTAAAGAAAAAGTACCTATTATGCAAGAAATCTTATATTATTATAGTATTATATACACTACTTGTATTTTAATATTTGAGCTCATCAGGTTGACCAATATATAGATACGTGGGTAGATTAATACTAATAGTATTGCAGCCTTTACAGCTAAAAGGAAGTGCTACAATATTTATTATTTTTAATTGAAATCTTTAAAGTGAACTAAGTAACCAATCCTGTCAAAAATGCAGTGGAGTAGAAAGTACAATATATCCCTAAATATAGTATAAGAAGTATAAACTAGCACAACATACTAATAAGTACTAATTAAATTAAAAGTATCTCTAGACTATACTGCCACTGTGTATACCATAATACTATTCGGTTTGATCGGCACAGTATCATGGAGCCCCAGTCACTATATTTAATGTTTTTTTAATGACTAGTCACAAACATGGCGATATAAAATATATTTAGTGGCAAACTGGCAGAACTAATACTGTACGCAACAGTGAGATGTTTTATGCTGTGTAAATTTAAATATTATGTAATTGACATTTCGAACAGCTAATGGTTAATGTTGTTTGGTTGAGATATCTGCCAAGCTCATTGTGTTTTTTAATGGTTGAACGGAAGGTTAGACGCAGTTTGGAAAACAAGGTCAAGTCACATTGCAAGATGTATTGTTTGGCTGTTAAAGAGCAACTTAACTTGAAATAACTAAATGATTCTGAATCTATTGGTTAGGTAGTTAGTGAATCTACTGTACCAAATACTGTATGTAACATGCAACTAACATCAGTATTGGGACGTCTTTCCTGGTATAAACAACATATACAGGTGGAAAAAAAAAGTTGGGAGGAATTTCTTTTGGCAGTTGGAGATGAATGAGTGAACAATACGACCAGACGTGTGATCTAAAAGGACTGAAATTACATTTTTTGTATTTCAAGTGGACGTTAATAAATCAGACCTCGGCACGTGCTGAAAAGGTAAATCAGAGAGCGTATGAGTGAGCGATGGACCAATCAGGTGAGAGAGTGATGGAATCTGTAAATGAACGGGCGCAGCGGGTAATTGCGGCAAATGAGAGAGTGAACAGCCTGACCTCTTTGCTGACTTGTGTTTTCAGTCAGTCTTCCTGGTTACTATGCGTCATGCTTTGTTTCATCTGACGTGTAATTATTTTTTCCATTAAATACACAACATGTATTTCACTTAGTTTTTCTGAATGAAATTTCAATCAGAGGCCATTACACTCTTCAGAGAAAGTTTAGAAAAATAACAAGACGCAATGGAAAAGAAAATAATGCTCTGTCAACAGAGATGGAAAACACAGAAATAATCATTTGCGGGAAGCAGGTGATGCATATGTTAAAGTGTCAAGAAGCAGAGGAGAAATTAATAGCTTTCTGCCATAAGCATTCTCTGATAAATATGATTACATTTGCATACTTCATTTTACTCTTGATCTGCTGTCTCGGTGATTCTTGTGATTCTCACGCGCCTGTTCCAAAAAAGAAAAGTAATTTCCATTACTGCTCAAACATGAAACAAGTATTTCTGGTCTCATTAGGGATTTCCCTGCCGCTCGTCTGTTGACGGAATCAAACGACGAAAGACGGCCAACATATGTCAGCGGGCCTGTGTCGGATAATTGTGGATCTAGAGTAAAGGAAATGGTTAAGTTACTTGTTCACGGGGTTTAATTACCTAGACTATTTCTGCAATGTAAACACTGCAATGTGAATAATGTGTAAATCAATGATTTGAGGAAATGGTTGCAGGGTGGGTGGTGGATGGGTCTTAGGGAGTGTTTTGTGCCTCATTAACTTATCAATAAGGCCATCTGACACCGTCTTCTATTCGCCCTGATGAGGAAGGCTGTCCGTTCGGGGGAAAGGGATCGGCGTTTGTCCCACATCCCGACGGAGATCGCTCTCGAAATCATGCTGCACTTTTACATTTTTCCCAAAAAAGTGCATTAGCCTGTCCTCTTCTACATTAAATGGCCATTCGCCTAAGCTACTTTATCAAGGTGTTCTTGTCGTGTTTATGCTTTAGGTCACTGAACATACGTGTGGCCTCTGGTCTGAGTGTATGCTTTTTATGAGGCTGGAGACATGCAGTGATTAAATTACCTTTTTTCCAATCCAGTAATGGACCTGAATGGCACACTGTGTCATGGAAAGCAAGCTCCAGCACATCCCCAAGTAATACACATGCATATATAGAATGCCTAAAACAAGAGCTCCGTGATGTCGCTTTTCTACAAAGTGTCACGACATGCGGATAGACACAGATATTCACGGTCTTCTTATAGTGATTCTCTGGGCAATGATATTTGCACTTTTCCCCCGCTGTTTTCCAGTTCAGGATTCCAATTAACCTGTGCAAAGCGTGACGCCAATCACAGGCCGCCGTATCGACAACGGGCATGAAAAGAATAATGCTGTTAGGATGATGTAGCTTACTGTGGGGGACTCCTCCCTCACCGGTGACAGAGAAGTTTGCTCCAGTCATTTATCAAGTCCTCTCTGGCCACCGAGGGGCTGGCGAGTCCCAGGGCCGCCTGCTGCTTGGGGGGCCAGCATGCAATATGTGCATTTTAGGCCTCTGGTGGGCTGGCGAAAACTGCTGATGTGCTCACTGCTGCTAAGTTTGATGGATTTGTTGTTGTCATTTGCTTTGGTTCTGTTCCCCGCGACAAAACAAAGGGAATCGTTAACTCTTTTGTGCTGCATGGGACTTTTATGGGTTAGGGATAATGCAAAACGAGATGGGGTACAGATGGGGTCAGCTGGAGCGTTCTGTTGCTGGAGCCTTCCAGAATGGGGCGTTCAACATGCATGGATGATCCTGCATAGAGGGCTGATTACAGAATGATTTAGTGACCACCGATATCCCCCCTTTTTTCTCAAGCTCCTATCATCAGGCCCATTTCAGCCCAAAGAGCGCAACTGGCAGCGTTCACCACTTATATTTACAGCCAGTCGCTGTTTAGCACCTCATGCGATGTTCTGGCCGGGCCCAGGACCGAGCCATTACAGTGCATCACCGTTAGACGCTCGCGCTGTTTACTGGTGCAGGCTTGGCGGGCGGACGCCTCAACCGTTTAGCGATGCTGCTGCTGCTGCTGTGATTTTGGTACACTGTAACCAGAATAAAACTAAACGTCCACTCGTTCAGTCAGCAATGGTTGTTGCTAAAGCAACAAAGCAGAGATTCAGTTCATTTTAACGTGTTTGAATTGGAGTCGATTTATCAACGATAAGAATTTCAGGCAGTAATTGAAGAAATAATTGCTGACAAAACTAATTACTTTGCAGCCCTAATTTGAATGTTTTATTTTGTGTTACACCATTTTTATTTGTGTTTTGCTATAAAGAAGTAATTATGGATAAGGCGTGTACGATCTTCAAGCTTCCAACAAGGCCATTGCACTTTCTAAAGCCCTAAAGACGGTAAGAGTTGACAGACTGTAGTGGGGACATGCATCAGCTATCACAGGTACTATTAATGCATTTAGAAATTATATAGTATTTATTTTCTATAGTAGAGTATAGAAAGGGGGAGCAAGGGGGTGAAATACTTCAAATGTTAATAAAAACACTTTTAAGTTTACCCTTTTAGAAAATACTATTGTGCTGATCCCCTTTAAAAAATATATCAGAATACATTTGAGGCGATGATGTCGCTGATCTAAATAAAACAATGTCTGCAGAAATAACATGAACTGCAACGGGCGGCAGGGTGTGGGTTTTTTTTTTTGTTTTGGGGGGGGGCTCGTTGAGAGCAGCGCAGTTGCTGAACTTCAAGGTGAAGACTTACTTCCTCAGGGGAGAGTTGAAGATCAAGACAAATCCTCTTATTTTTCTCTGTCAAGTCATCACAGTCTGAGACGAAATACAAATTGAGATTGTAGCGACGGGGCTGCGACAGTCCGCTGTTGACTGCAAGGGTTACAGGGGTGATTGAGTGTGTGTTTGACTGCCCGAGGCCGAGGGCTAACAGTACTGTTACACAGACAAGGTCGTCTCAGAGAGAGAGTAGCTTCAGCACATAATCCCAGTGTTCCCGACTACTATGAACACAGGCCCGCCATAAAATTGATTAAGGTGGAAGAACATTACTTGGGGAATAAGATCATCAAGACAGATGGAAGTGTATAGTTTTGGCCAAGAAATGATGTACAGTATTTCAGTCAGCTTATCTGTTCAAAACGGGCATAGGCTCCCGCTTGGGATAATCCTGCCTCCTAGACAGAAACAACTGTCACTAAAACTCATCTCGATGTTCCGTGTTGACTCACGTTGCCTATCGAGGGGTCTAAAGTCATGATAATAATTTGATTAAGCTCGATGTCACGTGTGCATCCGAGAAAAATGGCCACAGCATACAGTAGCAATATTTTATCAATACTGACCAGAGGCTCAAGCCAACCTTGATATGTTCCCCTTGGTCTCATCAATAACGCAAAAGAGGGAAGTTATTTCCCATATAAAACTAATCTTTCCTTTTTATTGTATTTTAATGAAACAGACTTTGTTCTAAGGCAGTAATTCATTCCATTTGTTATGTTTGGACAACTCATTAACATTATCATCTATTACCATTAGACTGAAATTTTAAGCTTCTTCTCCCTTGAGATGCCGTGCGTTTCTTCTCTTCAGTTTGCATTAAAACAAATGTGGACCTGCTGATGCATTAGATTAATGTGCTCACTCACTGCCTGCTACAAAGCTCCAGTCCAGCTCGGAAAAACAACGCTACGTTTCTGTCGTTCAAGCCTCGTCCATATCAAAAAAACGCTTCAGAATCATGTGTTGTGCAAATATTAAAAGTGGTTAGTAGAATTGCTAGGAAGAACGTGACAAAGACTGTCAATAAAACGTTGTTCCATTAAATTTTATGTGATAAAAAAAACAACTCTGTCTAGCAGCAAACAGTCGGTCTACTATTATATCAGTAATGGCTGAATGTAAACATTTCTCTCATTTCCTAGAGAATAATTTGTCTGTTAGCTAATTTACTCATCCATGTGTCAACCAATCAGCACTGTTTTTGCCTGAGTTCATGTAACATTTACTAAATCAATGCTAATTACATCCTCTGACTTCTAGATCAAATTCAAAGTTCTTAATTCTTGCTGAGTCTGCTGCAACAGATAAAGCCATTTGCTAATTACAAAGTTTTTTTTCCCCTGAATAAATAATGTTGATTAATTAGCAAGTCAAAATAAGTGAAGATGATCTATGCAGTATATATCACTGTCATGAAAACGTACTGAAACGTTTCATTTACTGTGCCTGACTTCTTAATTACATGCATCAAAACTTTAAAACATTTGATAGGAAATTAATAACTTCTAAGGTGAAAGGTTTCATGGAAAATGTGCAGACAAAAACTAATAATGTAGGAGTAACAAAAGGATTGGAACAAAACAATTAAACATCCAAGACAGTATCTAGTCTATTGGAAATGTTTTGTTCATTTCTCAGGTGGATATGCAGCTTACAATGTTTACACATCTGCATTTCATTTAATAAGCAACCTCTCAAGGTAATGTTGAGATTTGCTGGTATTAATAACATTTTCACCTTATACAGTTTATTATATAATGCTGACAGACCAGCTAACAGGGTTAATAGCACCATCACAAACAGATGGCCTCCAAAATAACCACAAAGCCTCCATCTACACAGAAATTTAGTATTTTAAGCTTCACAAAGGTGAGATTTAGCAGGGCTGCTGTACCTGATTGCATTAGATTGTGGAGGATTTTTATTGTTGTTGAGATTGAGTAACACATTCTCAATAAAAATGTTGCTGCCTTTCGTGTAATTTACTAAAAAAATGAAAAAGTATAGGCCATCATCATCTAGCCTACATATGTGAAGTTCGAAGGATCTTGTGGGGACAAAACATCTAAATTACGGTCATGTGAGCTTGCATTTCAGATTTCTTTTATTGATTATTATTATTAAATGTTTTACTTATAGCGCCATTGCTATCTACCATAAAACATCAAAAATAAAAAAAGCTCACATTTCCATTTGCTTTATCAGTCATTTCCCAGAAAATGGAATATACCCAGAGCAATTACTGACTGCATTGTAACTTTGGTTTCTTGCCAAACTGTAATGACAGCTCCAGGAGCAACAGGCACAGACATTAACATTAGTAAACTGAGTACAAAATGTAATTTAACTTGATGTAATTAAAAAAAAAAAAAAGTTAGTGAAGTGTATAATTATTACAAAATATATTTGTTGAATAGAAATAAAGGAATGCTTCAGCTCGGACTCAAACCCAGGTCTGTTGTTTGTGAGGTTAAGCACACTACCCCCTACACACCTATAGATAGATAATAATTACTTAGTTAATTAATTAGTCTTTCAGTACTCATCATTAGTTTAGTGCTTTTTATGCCCTTTCTGTGCTTCCAGAACTGTTTTAGACCAGCTCAAGCTCACGTCTTGAAGTTACTGTTTTATTACTACCCACAAAATACAGTTAGAAAATTAGCCAATCAGGTTACAGGATATTTGACTCTCCCAAAGTCAAAGTCAATCATGGATTCAAATGTATTGATTGATGGCAAAATTTTAAGAAAATACATATTTTTTTACAGAAAAGTCATAATGAATCTGTCCACTTATTGATGTGTTTATGAAGGGGTTACCAACCTTTTTGAAACTGAGGGCTAATTCACAGGTCCTGGAATAACAGGGGGGCGACACGGTGGAGCAGTGGGTAGCACTGTTGCCTCACAGCAAGAAGGTCGCAGGTTCAAGACCGCCTTGGGGCCTGGGTCTGGGACCTTTCTGTGTGGAGTTTGCATGTTCTCCCCGTGTCTGCGTGGGTTTACACCGGGTACTCCGGCTTCCTCCCACAATACAAAACATGCTCAGGTTAATTGGCAAATCTAAATTGCCCATAGGTGTGAGTGTGTGTGTGAATGGTGTGTGAATGGTGTGTGTGCCCCACGATTGGCTGGCGACCATCTGGGGTGTATCCCCCTGCCTCTCGCCATAAATGCGCTGGGATAGGCTCCAGCAGACCCCTGCGACCCCGAAAGGGAATAAGCGGGATAGACAATGGATGGATGGATGGATGGAATAACAGGTAGGCTCTCCTGAAAATACACATTTGCCTTTAGTTTACGTTATCAATAATGATTAATGATCCTCATCTATGTAAAGGCACTGATCACGTTGATGATTTCTCACAATAATCATCAACAATGACAACAAGCTGGGAAATATATCAATATTCAGCACTTTAATAATCTCATTAATTGTTAAATTTTCAGATGATCACTAGGCTTCCATAGGATAAATGTTCCAATTTTTATCACGTCGCACAATTAATCAATTATGTGATGTTAAAGGGAAAAGCTCTTTTTTCTTCTGAATTAATGACCAAATCTGTGGCATTGTTAAGAAAATATTAACAGCTACATGTCATCAACACATTAAAATTGAACACAATCCTTCAAAAAAATGTGATTTATAATTCCAATGGTACCTTTTACTGCACTGTGTGATAGACGTCAACTCCCCTTGTCTTTAATGGCAGTAGCATCAGTTCTTCTCTTGTGGAGGTATTTTAGGTATAGTGTTAGCAATTAGCATCGTTGCTTCTTTACTATATCTCCATCTAAAAAAGTTTTTATTTCTTCTTGACAAAAAATGTGCAGGTGTGACCGAGGCTTCGGTTTTCTTTTTGTGACTTTTTCGCCGGTCTCGTGAAAAAAAAGACTGTTGCTTACCCAAAGCTGAAAGCTATCCGCCCGTAGCGTGCTTCCCGGTGGCTAGTTAGCATCTAGCTAACCAGATGCTAATCTGGTAGCTTTTACGACGCGTAGTCGCCCCGTAAATGAGACACACGGAGGTTTCTTTCACAGTCATAAAACAAAAAAAATCCTCTTTTCATTTATTATTAAAGTGATACGTTTTCTTTCTTTTCTCGGTCATGTTTTTGCATCTGCTCTCCACTAAGATTCTGTCATGCGCACAATACTGACCTTTGAACTGGAGCAGGTCAGAGGTCACCTAAACTTATCTGAAGTATTATTGTATAACGAACATATTTTTAGGATATTGTCATTTTTTTTAAGTTATATGAATGAAAGTGTGATTTAAAAAATAGCAACAGAATATAAATTAAATTTTAGACACAGCCCACTAGTGAATGGTATAAACTTCTTAATAGTGATGTCTTCTTAATGACACATTTTCTTTGTTTCTGCTTTTTCTCTTGTGAATTTATTTCTTGTCTGGTCAATCAGATCCGGTGATTTGTGATAACATGGGTTTTTTTTTTGTTTCTCGAATAGTAATTTACATGGAAGTAAAGTTTGCAGTGCAGCCTCAATATAAACACTTACAGACTAAGTGTGTCACCTATAAAAGGTGACATGTCTCATTAGGATGGGATACACACACACACACACATGTCTGTGTAAAAAAACATTGTTTAACCATGTTTTTAATGATATTCTACTAAATATGAATTTATATTCATTACAAAACCATGACCACTGGTCATTATCATTATATTGTCAACTTCTATAAAATCCCAAGAAACATATGTTCAAAGACACATTCTTAGCAAACTCCTCTAAACGTTTAAATAACAAAGGTGTGAAGATGCAGAGAAACATCAAGTGTGTAGAAAGCTGGCGATCATCATAAAGCCTGTTCTGCAGTCACTCCATCATGGTCAGTGGCACCTCCTCCAAGATGCCTTTTTCCTCCTTTTCAGTGTGATTACACTGCAATTGATATTTAGGTAATTGATAATCCCTTTGTGAGTTATGTTGTCGATTTGGCACCTAAATCCTATTTTGGTGGCCATCTGGGCTCATGAAACTGCTCCCTTGAGAGCAGAGGTTATAGATACTAATTATTCAGAAGTCATTTACCTTTAGAAGTGTTCAGTGCTTATCTGCTTTGCAGTAATATTGCTGACACCATGCCTGCAAACTATAGCTTTCCCCCAAAATATGATTTGTCTTGACACATATAATGCACACAAGGCACAGCACTGTTAACATACCTTGATTTATCTGGTAATTTTAGAATATGTATTTTACCCTATGGACTATTATACAACAAATAGTCAATGGGGCTTATAGGAGTCATGAGTGAAAGCAGGTTTTTGCCAGCATGCAATAATGATTTTAGACCTGTTCATTTTCTTGGGAAAAAAGAGGGTTGGAATAAATAGAATTCCAAACTTTCTGGGCTCCTTCTTCATGCAGATTACATGTGTGATCTGTGTGACAAATGTTAGACTTACACAGGCTTATCCGACATGCACTGTCTGCGCATTTCACTCACTTATTGCTGAGGCACTCCGTCAAATTGATTATCCAGTCAACTAATTCCCAGTCTATGTTTAGCTAAAGTATGATAGAATCATTGTGTCCCATGGGTGCAATTCTCATTTGTGTGTCTGTCTGTGTGAGTGAGTATTTATGTGAAAGAGGCTAACTAATCAACAAACTGGGCCAGAAGCTGAATATTGAGCAATCTGGGACAGTCGTGGATATGCTTTAGGGCTCATCGCAGCCAAATCCACACATGTAGGGTTTGAGACAATAGCTGTAAAGCACAATTATCATAGAGAGGTCGTTAGATTATTTAATAGAGTTGATCATCATGAAACACTGCTGAATACAGACTAGAGAGGTTCACGATGATGCTGCTGATGGGGCAAAATGTTTTATTTTATGTAAGTTCAGGTGTGTTTACCAGTCCTGTTTATTATTTCCTCTTGTGACATCAAGTGCATCTTGTTACCTTGATCTTTTACTATGGGGGATATCTCAGAAGCTGCTTTGACATTTGGTGGATATAGACAAAGGAATAGGTACATGTTTTTTTTTTATTTTTGTTCAAAATGCTTCATCCATTCATACATCATTTACATAAAATACAGTATTTAATGACTCGTTTTTATCTTCTATGGCATTTGTAATTGGTTGAAAATGACTTCTCACAATATTTCATTTCAAGTAGATTAACATCATTGAAACTTCTAGGATTCAAGCAAATTGTTTATATAAAAACATATAGGCCCCATATTGCAACTCAGGATATCTTAACAATTTATAGGTGTGGTTTTATCAAGTATCAATATCAAAAATCAAATAGAGATGTCATGTACCAATAAATCTCAAATTATTCTGCAAAACATCCACTTCAGATGCTGCTGCTACAACCTTATGAAGGTAAATGGTTGTATCTCACACTTTGTACAAAGCTCTAATATTTGGAGACAGGATTTAAGTACAAAAACCATAGTGATTAAATGAAACGTGTGCGCAGCCTCTGTAGAGCTCCACACTCTCCGAGTGCTTGACCCCGTGTCAGCACGACTTGACTTCACTACGAGCGCGACATACTGTACCTTTACTATCTCGTCGTGCTGCTGCTTGAACCGCAGCCTTTTTACGGGCTCACGCTCAAGCAGGTTAGCCCGACTCCACAGAAGACCGCCGTTCAATACCCGGCCCCGGTCACGCCGAGGAACGCTTTCTTTATTTCCTATTGGAGCAGAAATATCTTTATTACATTATCTGGTGTGTCTGGCCGAGCAGAGTCCGTGGAGAGAGGCGAGCGGAGGGCGGGAGAGGTCATGTAGAACCAGACAGAGACACTGGCATGACACTGTGACATGTTAAGATCCCCTCCACTGAGCTGTGCCTTGCACAACAACACGAAACAAGGAAATGAGCCACAATTGTTTTCCTGACACCCCCCAACCACCCAGCCACTCACAGACATGTGCACACATACAAACAGTACATGGATAAAGACAAGGGTGAGTAACTGTAAATATGATCACTATGAATCTTAATATTATCGCAGTCATGCTTACGGGTTCATTTTAATATTTTGCCAGGATCCCAGGTAGGAAATATGACGCCACGTCTTCTGCAGGGGAGTGTTCAACTAGACAGTATCACTACGGCCATGTGTTCATCTTGTTTAGTGCACTGGGCTGACAAGACTCCGCTGAAAGGGAATTATATGTCCTCCGCTGGGTCTTCTCTCTAAATGAGAGCCATTGCCCCTATTAGATAAAGGTTAATCGTCATTTGGTGAAGAAAACAGCTGATTTTATGTCTGCGCCAGAGCACAAACATAACCGAGCGACGCTCGCGTTTGTTGTCCACCCCTCTCAAGACCCCGTCTGCTCCCCGAAAGCAGCTAAATATTTTAATTTTGACCACGTGGAAAAGATTTTTATGTTCATTTTGTCTGCGCCCCGCGGGCAGGAATCAATGACATTTGAAATAATTGTTGTTAGAGGGGTAGTCTCTGGAGGGAGGATGGGGCAAAACTGTAGAGAAGATTTGAGTAAATTACTGTGTCAGCTTCTATTTATTTGCGACCGGATTGCCAGAGGCAGCACTTCAAGATAGCCATTAGGAGTCGGGGCAATAAAGACAGAGCGTGTAGCCATTGTCGAAAAGTTAGCGTGTAATGCAGCAAGTTATCATCAAAGTGCTCCCTGTGGAGAGCAGGGCACACACTGGGGAGAATACATGTGAGGAAAACCAATTATAGCTCCTCAAATCTCTCCCTCTCTCAGAGGGTGAGGTCATAAATAGGTTGCTATAGTTGTGTAGACACATTGTATATCACTCCATATGGAGATGCTGTCTGTCTGTGTCATTAAAGGTAACAACCGGCCTTAAACGGATCCCGCCTGCTATACTTTTAGACAAAAAAGGAGCTACGAGCAGGGAAGAAAAGGAGAAAGTTCTGAACAACAAAGAAAATAAGCTGTTTTATCAGGACTTTCTATCTTTTTGAGATTTTTTGCATATGGAGACATTCAGATAATTTGGATATAAGTGTTTCTTCCCACACTGAAATCAGCTACCATTAAGGCCTGTGTTGTTTCTGGGAATATGCTTTTAATGACCTGGGTTTAAATACTATTCACAAACGGTGAAATTGTGAAGTCAAATTCTGCTATTTATTTGCTCATCCATCTGTATTTTGGGGCATTTACACAGAGATATGACAGAGAAATGTAATGGAATTCATTACAAAGGGAAAAAATACAGTATTATATTTCGATTTTTTTGAGTTGTATTAGGTAGAGATGGACTCATGAACTCAGTAACAACTGCATAGTCTTCAGAATATAACTGCATCTCCTGGGATATCCTAATTAAAATGGTAATTTCCTGAACAATGTGAAAGTACACAATTAGCCACAAAAGCTGCTTCAAATAACAGGCCGCCATGAACTAGTTAATCCTTTTACGCTGTTTAAAAAAAAAAAACAGAAAAAATGAATCCCGACCCCTTTAAGTGCATTTCTGGGGATGTTAACAGAAGTAATGGTAAAACAATGAATATGTAAGAAAGTCATAATCCACAGAAAAGACACCTTTTTAATCCCCCCAGCCACTCCAATATGGCATGATAACCAGTGGGGGGCCCGTGACTTTTAAATCTGGGACTTAAGAGGGGAGGGGGGACCGGATCAAACAATGGAACAGGAAGTGGGGATGAAAAGAGAGGCTGCATTAATTAGACAACGGCGACGGGCCACAGCGGCGGGGACAAGGCAGGGAGGAGAGGGATTGGAAGTGTTTGTAGGGTCTGCCAAACAAATGGTGCGGGTCCCTGCGGGAAAGAGATTATTATAGGCTCTGTGTCTGTCAAACGTGTGAACACAATGCAAAAAAAAAAAAGGAAGGCGATGGCGGAGGGGCGGCGGGGCCCGAGGCGGTGCCGCAGCCCTCTGAGGGCCACGAGGGCCCGGGCTCACCGCAGCAACACTGGTGCTGCCAAAGAATGTCTGTAATCCGCAGGCTGACTGAGGTGATCCCGTGGCTCTCCCCGGCAATGCAGCAGGCTTCCCCTATTGTCAGCAATGTTAAAAGAAGAGAGGGAGGAAGCCAGGGAGAGGACACAGAGAGAGAGGGGGGGTGTGGGGGGGTGCTGTCCTTTTCTCAGCCCGGGCCTTATGAGAGCTCCCCGGCCATTGTCCGAAAATTACAATTGCACTTTTCTGATCTTTTGTGCACTCCTGTTGACAGTGGTTATTGACTAAGCGGTTGGACATGGAAAGGATATGACCCCGACCCCTTGCTCTCCCTCCCCTCCTTTCTATCCGTTTTTTTTTTTCTTTTCGTCTTTGGGGGGCCCTCCGTGAACAAGCGAGGAAGCAGGTCCGTGGTTTACATGTAGCATTAGACTTAAAAAAAAGGTGGGGGGGGGGTTGAGGAGGCTTATAAGAAGAAAAAAAAAAAAGAAAAAGGAAGACGGGGAGGGGCGGAGGATTTTTGGCTGCGACAAAGACGGCGGAAGACACAATAAGCGAGAGAGTGAAAGTTAGAAAAGAAGGAAGAAGAAGAAGAAGAAGAGGGGGTGCACAAAAAAAACACACACACACAGAAGACTGAACAGACTTTTTCCTCAATGTGAAGATTTTTCCCCCCCTGTTTCTCCCCTCAAACAGATGCTAAGGCAGATGGTGGTGAATTAGCAGAAAATGGGCAAAGAAGAAATGAGACAGTATATTAGAGGTCCGGGGAGGACGGACATGACGAAATAAAGATTAAAGGGCCATTGCAGAGGGGAGGAAATCTCACCCAGGGGTTGTGGGAGGTCTGAGGTGTCATCTCAGAAACTTAATGTACAACGGCTTTGGTGGTGAGCGATATGCTCTGGGCCCCGCGTAGCAGAGGACCCATCATGCAGCAGCAGGGCACCAGGTTTCTCACTACAGGACTCACCGGGTGAAAAACACCTTATTAATGTAATAATGGGCTTCAATTAGACTGTGTTAAAAAATGGAGACACTCAGCAAATTGATGTTAATACAGATCATACTCGTAAATGGTAAAAATGACCTTATACCCCCAGCGGCTTCTTTATAGTTTAGCTCGTCACAAGGAATTTCTCCAACTGAAATTCACATTTACATTTGGACTTGAATGTCCATATTTACCTGTGATCACCCTTAAAGTGCACTTTCATTTGAAATAAACCACAAGGAAAAATATAATTTATGTACTGTAAAAGAAAACATTCATTTTATTCCTATAACCTCTTTTTGGCCTTGTGCTACATTCTATAAATCTATAAATAGAAAGCAGTCCCTAGCTATTTCTGCAGAGTATCCATTAGTTTGAGAGATTGACAGAAATAAAAATAGTGAAAGAACAGACTAGGTTAAGACTACACAACATTACAACCAGTAATTCTGGCTGCCTATTAGATTTATCTGTTGCAGGCTCAGGGAAAGCATGCACTTTGTCTTCAGACATGAAAACAGCATCTCAAGTGTTACAATTCCAGAGGGGGTAAAGTGGAATTGCTGTTTTTACATTTCTGTATCATTTTTTTGCCCATAAGGAATATGGATAACAAATGAAATATTCAGCCCCATTGTCTGATTTATTTCTTTTATTATCTGCAAATATCACCCGGGCAATTTAAAGGATAGCTCGCTTCATTCTGGGCCTTTTCGCTGGGGGCCTGACAGCCTATCAACTTTATGCCGCATAAACAGGTCAGGATTGTGTGAGCGCTCTTATACTGTATGTTATTCTTTAAGGTTTCGAGCTCACAGAATTTCTAAATAGAAATTGAAGAAAAAAGGAAAAAAAAGGGATCCTTAAGGGGATGCTGCAGAGCCGCGTGCCCGAGAAATGATAAATTTGCACTGTGTCCGTTTTTGAAACGGGGAACAAAATGTTATTAATTTCATACCAAGTGGAGACCTCCATATCACAATTCCTCAGCCTGTAAGTAATCTGACTTCTGGAGAGGCTGATTGACTGACAGGCGCTCCAGCTCCACTTGTTTTTTTGAGTGTTTCGGAGCATCCCCCCCCCACGCAGTCTAGTTTTCTTGAAGCAGTCAAATAATATAATAAGCCCCAGTTCTTTTCCTTTTTTTTTTTACTGGTGCTTTGACGTCACAAAAACTATTAGTGTTTCATAACTGACCAGAGGTACACAGCGAGCAGCCTGCATCCAGGTTAGAAAGTTTAATGAAGGATTTCATTTGGAAAGAATTAGGATTTCTTATTAACAAGATTCTGAACTGAGGGTTGTTCCGTCTCAGAAACCACAGCTGTAACACGTCATTAAATATTATGGATTTTTATATGTGCTGTATCTGTAATTGGGCTCGATGGTATTCTGGTACACAACAATACTCCAAATAACCAAATAAATACACCATTGCACGTCGTCTGGAAAACCTTGTAGCTCCCAAACCATTAGTCCTGAGGAAATGAAATACATCCTGTGCTTTTAAAACCAGAGTATTTACTATATTTCGGACTCATGGTCCATAAGCAACAGATACTTGAGTTAAGATGGAGCTGGGTGGACAGCTCAGGTTTTTCCAACAATTTCAGGATTTGAGTGCAGTTATAAGATTTTGTCACAAGCTTAATACTGTTCATTGATTTCTGAAATTTAAATGACTATATATATATGGAGAAACATGGATACCTGAACGATATGGTATGTTCATTTATTTGATATAACTACATAGAATACGACAAAAAATTCTTAGTTGACGCTCGTCAAAATTGACAAATCTGCAGACTTTGAGTTTGCCACATGCGACAATGCCTTGACTTTTTTCAGAATAAACTGATTCAGCATGGAAAAATGCTTAAAAATGAACTAATCGACTAATAAATTCCTAGTCAACTAATAGCAAACCAATAACTAAGACTAATTCATACAACTGTGGTCCCCCATTATTATAACCAGAAAGCATTCAGTAAAAAAATGCATTATAAACTGGACTGATTTGCCCTTAGACCTTGAGCGGAATGTTTTGCTGCAGGTTTTTTGCCTCTCCCTTCCTTCCAGGTACTCTGTCCCTATTTTTTTTTTTTTTTTTTTTGCCTCTGCATTTCCAAACACGCTGCATGGCTAAAGATAGTTATTCCACCTTGAACCGATCTACATCACATCCCCCGAGAGCACCGGGTCCCTCTTGTGAAACCTCATACAGTATAGCATTTCTCACTTCCTAAAAGGGGAATCGGATGGCAGGTGTAGGGGTGGCGGGGGGGTGTTGGCGGGGGGGGGGGGGAATATTCAGCAAGCCTCACTTTAAATCAAGATAAAAGACTGAAATGGAAAATAATAGGGGGAACAAACCCCTGGACGGCCCAGGGCCCCTAATGGAAACACATGGCTGAAGGCTGAGGTGTTGTCAGCAGCCAACACTGTGACATTCCTTTTTGATAATCTGTACTGCCATAAAATTAGAATGGCAAATACCTCCTGACAAAGATGCATGTTCCTCTTCTATTGTGCCGTCATACAAAAAAAAAAAGAGGGGTGAAAAAAAAAAACTCTCCACTGGTGACTCCGAACGCTACGAACTTCAATTTAAATTTACAGCACTGCGAAAAAGAGAGGTGATATGCACTCAAAAATTTTAATAACCTATTAAGTTACGACTTCAATTTCATTTTATGAATATTTTCCTTGGGGAGCACAGCCATCACCAGAGAAAGATAGAAATTTAAAAAAGATAAATAGTGCCATTAATCTACAACATTTCTCTTCCATTATCCCCTGAAAATGAGGAGTTATTTTTGCTCAGATCCTCACGTAATTAGCTCCTTACACTTGATTCACTAGCCAGAAAATGACCATGTTCAGAAAATTAAAAATTTGTCATTAAGTGGAATTTAACATAATATCATTTATCTTTATATATTCCTCGGCTGACAAGCGGCAGCCTTGGATGTTGATCAGGCTTTTGTGTCGGAGGCGGCGTGCGAGTACTTAGCGTTATGAGAGGAGCAGGACTCTAATGTCTGCCGGGTTACCAGGTGAATATTGGGTGGTTTTTAGCCCGTTTGACGCTGAATATTTATCCTACTAATGGCACTGTCATCTGATAGAGGGACTTTCCATTTGTGTTGAAATGAGAATAGCACTGAAACACCATGTTATACTGTTACACTCTATTATGAAGACAGATGTCCACTATGGTCCGAAAAAAGGCAAATTATGTAGCTGGGATGTTTAATAGACTCCACTCGCATTATTTGCACGTCCCTTTCGCTTAACATAAATGATTTTTTTTTTTTTTGAGAAAAAAATCCAACTTAAAAGTCCTATATCGTACACTTTTATTATCCCTAACAAGATGTGCATTTAGGTGCCAATAATCCTCGCAACATAATGGACCTCTCCTCTGATTGGCTGATATGAATAAGGGGCAGTATAGTTGTGACATCACAACTTCACAGACATCCAGCTGAATTATTTTAAACTGCAGTTTATGAATGAAGTAAAATAAAGTAATAAAACAACAGTAAAAAAAACGTGGAGATGATGTTACCATAATTACAAAATAGAAGAGCACTTTAAAAGCTGGAAAATGAAAGAAAAGGCTGTTGATTACGTTGCTCAGCAGACGCTAAACGCTGGAAGCCATAAAGGATTTACTGGTATAGGAACTGTCATTAAGGCTTCAGAATTTCATATTAAGCACCAACGGTAGTAATAAATGATTCCAAAATACCAAAGCAAATCCAACGTTGGCAAATTTAAAATAAAGTACTCAACAACCGAAACATATAGAGACAACGGGGTGTAACGTGTGTGTGTGTGTGTGGTTCTGTCATTTACTTACACAATAACATGTTGGTCATCATCTGAGAGCACAGCAGGCTATCCATTAAGATCTAATTGATCATCAGAAAGAATGGAAGGAAGAAATGGGGTTGATAATGGTGAGAGAAACCATTTTGTCTCACTCCCATTACAGAGTAACAACATTCCTGTTTAGTTATTATTCTCCTGCGAGGAGACACACGCTGCACTTTTCAAAGTTTTCCCTTTTTGTAAACAGAATGTGTGTGAAAATGTTGTTTTTTAAGTAACGCATGACAAGGGAAAAAAATACTGCAAGATTCCTAATTATTCACTATTGCAGCTCATACAATCACCACAGCTGAACTGTTTTGCAGCGTGCATGATGTCATGCTACTGAACCAAATTAGGGATACATGTAGTACAATGGAGCCCCCACGTCAAGTGGTTAATGCAGGCTCTCGTCACCCATGTCTGCTCCCCTAAAGCAAAAGCACATTATTGCTAGCTTTAAAACTAATAAACTAATTTCATAATAATATGTGCAGCTGGGCTGGTAATAAATCATTATGGGACTCCTTGTTCCCCTGATACAGTATTGAGGCACTGACCCCAATCAAGTGCTTGCAACAAATATTTGGAATTACAGGGTGGAGTTGATTAATTTTTCCGTATTCTAAGAGTCTTTGAGGAGATGCGTAATAAATGCCTCTGCTTTTAGAGGAGGAAGGTGGACGAAAGAAGACATTACACTGCAGGGAAATTCTAATTATTACCCTGTTTTTTATTTTATAGTTATTTTTTATAGTTTGTACCTTTTTTAATCATCACCTTTACTAAGTCACTTTATCCTGTTTGTGATTTTAATCATTTTCTATAACAATAAGAAAAATCTGTATTTTGTGTAAGCTAGCTTTAATTTCCCTTTGGGATAAATAATATATTTACCTATTTATCTATTTGTTTTTTTAACGCTGTACTTGTATTTTAGTAAGCGACTTGAGCGTGTCTTTTATTGTCTACATTTCTGATGAAATATCTCTGAAAGCTTGATTTCTCAGAATATTTGACCAAAAAAGCTTATTTTACAGAAGCTAAACATACAGAACCTGCATAATGTATAGATTTTTTTTCTTTTAACTTATTAGCAATATCGAATATGATGAAGATTGTCCTGGTCAAGCCCCTTTAAAGACTTTTTGCATGTCTGTCACATTTTTTTTATTGTTGTTTTCATGTATATCAACTTGAAGTACAGGTTTAAACTAATCAAATCAATATATGGATGCTAACAAACGTGCTCATAACATAGAAACAAGTGGACAAAAAAACGCCATGTTTTTGTACATGTGACCTTTGATAATTTACTCTGTAGTTTGTTTTATCATTTTAATAGAGAATTGGGTTTATATGTCAAATTGTGTGCCACATGATATTAATTCTGTTAGTTTGACATAAGAAATAATTTGGAACAAAAATAGCAATTTGTGCACCAGAAAAAAAGCCATCCACTATTGATAAAGACAAAATGACAAACTCAAACACTAAGAGATAAACATCCCTTAAATAAACTGGGATATGCTGTAATCATCCTAATTATACCCCTGCCCCTAAATATTAAATTTCAAAAATTAATAACTCAAATTCCCCATGAGTTGCACAATTAGAGCCAGGATGCTTAAATTAGCCTCTAATCATTTCATTAAAAGCCCTAATCTTTAAAACAATAGATGTTTAAGCAACATTTAGGGCTTCACTTTGGTCTTCAAGTATCCAATTCTGGTGTTTTACTCCATAAAGTTATCTATTCCACCATAATCTTCATATTATAAGCTTATAAGGTGTGAAGCTCAAGGGTTTCGTTCCCTAGTGAACATAAAACAGTAAAATGACCTCAGAGTCCTTGTAGTTAAAAAACTGAATATTAAAGTCAGTGTAAAGTAAGACTAAATATGTGTACTGATTTAGTTACAGCACAGAAAAAACGTGTTATTAACCACTAAATCAATTTGAATTATTAAAAAATATAAAAATACACAATATATCCAGGCCTTGTTGGGAGACACAAGTAGTCTTTAGTGTCTATAACACATTTGTTAGCAATTGAGTCATTACATCAGTAAAAAAATAATGGACCACCTGCAGTTATAATAAACGATATGCCATTCAACCCATTAGTAGCTTTTCCATCTAATTGCCAAGAGAGGAAAATAAATGTGAACAAATGTGTAAGATGTACATTGTAGTTTCATCAGAAGGTGGCGCTGTACAGTATTTTACACATGGCTGGAATAAAATAAGTAGAAGAAGCAGAAATGTCTTTTTGTCTAAAATGGAGACTTCAGGAATTTGTTTCACTTGTTCACTAGTTGTAATTTTTCTTTTATTTCAGCCAGTATCTGACATAGTTCTTGCTGTCCAGAGTCGAAAATAAAGAATATTATATATATATATGTAAAGGTGCTGACAGCGGAAACAGATGACCACTGTTGTGGTCAAAAACAGCTGTTCAGGTATGAAAAGCCTATTAAAGGTTTAGCTGCATTAAAACGCTCAGTTTCCTGTGAATAAACCCAGTGGAGCTAAAGTCGCCTGTTTGTAGACCAACAGGTTAATATCTAACACTCACTGATGATACAGAACTCTCTTTAGGGAAAATTGGGTGACAGTTTTCTTGGTTTTTCCTGCTGGGACACGACATTTCATGTGAATAGAAGGAGGTGCAGGTGCAACACAGTGACACACTGGAGGTGTACTTTTTGCCAAAAAAACACAAGAATAAAAAGAATTCATTAGCTAATTGTAAATAAAATATTTGATTGCTGACGATAGGTTATAATTAGATATTGAAAAAAAAAAACTACCATTTTCGGGTAAATTTCAAGGCCCCTGTCAATCACAGGTCTTTAGAATTGCTCAAATCCTCCCAGCCAATATAAGCTGCCCCTGATTAAAGATGACATCTTAAGTATGGGAGCAGGGAGGCTGGTTGACACACACTGGGCAAGCGTGAACATGGTAGTCAATCACTTGTAATAGCAAAGGAACAAAAGTGCATCCTGAGGACGCGACGAACTCCATCACGCACATTTTTCACCAGCCCCTCCCTCTAAACAAAACCAAGCAGCCTTACATGCAACTCACATCCATTCAGCTCCCTGGGGTTCAAACCAA
The DNA here is from genome assembly GCA_036785175.1 of Eupleurogrammus muticus. Taxonomy (NCBI): domain Eukaryota; kingdom Metazoa; phylum Chordata; class Actinopteri; order Scombriformes; family Trichiuridae; genus Eupleurogrammus; species Eupleurogrammus muticus. Next base: position 18,950,102 of record JAYKQN010000015.1, read on the forward strand.
TCTCTCTTGTCTCCAGCCAGTCTCTCTGCTCCAACCTGCGCCAGCCATCAAAGCCATTAATCCATCCGCCGAAGATGACTATGACTGATCTGGCCGCCAAACAATCAATTTGTATCTCTCTCCCTCTCTCTTCTGGTGCGGATGTACAAAATATCATGAAAAAGTGCCACTGGTAATAGTTTCACCAGAGTGAAATAATAGAGTAATAAGGCAATCAGCGTTTGACCTTGGAGGACAGCTAATTCATCTGCCCATCTGTCTTAATTATTTCCTCTGAAATGGATACAAAAGACAAACTGAACATTTCATCCGTTCTCGGATGACAATTTCATTTGTTATCCGGCGGTGGTGCCTCCATTTTTTACATGATGCAGCATTTCTTTGCCATGAATTGTGGCGTGTGGTCAACAAACAGGAACAGCAACGGCAGGCTGAGTAGTCGCGTGCATCCCGCGGTCGTATATTTGAATACGGTGGAAAGTTTGTTTAATATCCTCTCAAACTTCCCTGTATGAGTAAAGTGAAGATTTGTTATTTTTGCCCATGAATTTGTTAAGCAACACTTGTTCCAAACAAGCTTCCCAAATTTGCTGCCACATTTTCTCAATCTGCTTCTTACCTTGGCTGCCACATGAAATTCTGAAGAGTTTTGGTTATTTTTAATGTGAAGGCTTTTTGTATTTTGGCTGTTTGAGCTAAAATAATTATATAGAAGGATTAGGGGGGGTCTTCAACTCCCACCTCCGGGAGAGTTTCTCCCTGATCCCGGGGGAGGTTGGAGACATGGACTCCGAGTGGGCCATGTTCTCCACCTCTATTGTTGATGCGGCTGCTCGTAGCTGTGGTCGTAAGGTCCGTGGTGCTTGTCGCGGCGGCAATCCCCGAACCCGGTGGTGGACACCGGAAGTAAGGGATGTCGTCAAGCTGAAGAAGGAGTCCTATCGAGTCTTGTTGGCTCGTGGGACTCCTGAGGCAGCTGATGAGTACCGGCGGGCCAAGCGTGCCGCGGCTCGGGCGGTCGCAGAGGCAAAAACTCGGGTTTGGGAGGAGTTCGGGGAGGCCATGGAGGAGGACTATCGGACGGCCTCAAGGAGATTCTGGCAAACCGTCCGGCGCCTCAGGAGGGGAAAGCAGTGCTTCACCAACACTGTTTACAGTGCGGGTGGAGAGCTGCTGACCTCGACTGGGGATGTTGTCGGGCGGTGGAAGGAGTACTTTGAGGATCTCCTCAATCCCACTGTCACGTCCTCCGAGGAGGAAGCAGAGACTGGGGACCCAGGGGCGGACTCGTCCATCACCCTGGCTGAAGTCACTGAGGTGGTTGGCAAGCTCCTCGGTGGCAAGGCTCCGGGGGTGGATGAGATCCGTCCTGAGTACCTCAAGTCTCTGGATGTTGTGGGACTGTCTTGGCTGACACGTCTCTGCAACATCGCGTGGCGGTCGGGGACAGTACCTGTGGAGTGGCAGACCGGGGTGGTGGTCCCTCTGTATAAGAAGGGGGACCGGAGGGTGTGTTCCAATCACAGGGGAATCACACTCCTCAGCCTTCCCGGTAAGGTCTATTCCAGGGTGCTGGAGAGGAGAATCCGACCGATAGTCGAACCTCGGATTCAGGAGGAGCAGTGTGGTTTTCGTCCCGGTCGTGGAACACTGGACCAGCTCTATACTCTCCATCGGGTCCTCGAGGGCTCATGGGAGTATGCCCAACCAGTCCACATGTGTTTTGTGGATCTGGAGAAGGCATTCGACCGTGTACCTCGTGGTGTCCTTTGGGGGGTGCTCTGGGAGTATGGGGTCCGGGGCTCTTTGCTAAGGGCTGTCCGGTCCCTGTATGACCGGAGCAGGAGCTGTGTTCGCATTGCCGGCAGTAAGTCAGACCTGTTCCCAGTGCATGTTGGACTCCGCCAGGGCTGCCCTTTGTCACCGGTTCTGTTCATTATATTTATGGACAGAATTTCTAGGCGCAGCCAGGGGCCGGAGGGGGCCTGGTTTGGGAACCACAGGATTTCATCTCTGCTGTTTGCAGATGATGTTGTCCTGATGGCTTCTTCGAGCCAGGACCTGCAGCAGGCACTGGGGCGGTTTGCAGCCGAGTGTGAAGCGGCTGGGATGAGAATCAGCTCCTCCAAATCCGAGGCCATGGTTCTCGACCGGAAAAAGGTGGTTTGCTCTCTCCGGGTGGGTGGTGAGTCTCTGCCCCAAGTGGAGGAGTTCAAGTATCTCGGGGTCTTGTTCACGAGTGAGGGAAGGATGGAGCGTGAGATTGACAGGCGGATCGGTGCAGCGTCTGCAGTGATGCGGTCGCTGTATCGGTCCGTTGTGGTGAAGAAGGAGCTGAGCCGGAAGGCGAAGCTCTCGATTTACCGGTCAATCTACGTTCCTACCCTCACCTATGGTCATGAGCTTTGGGTAATGACCGAAAGGACAAGATCGCGTATACAAGTGGCTGAAATGGGCTTCCTCCGCAGAGTGGCCGGGCGCACCCTTAGGGATAGGGTGAGGAGCTCGGTCACACGGGAGGAGCTCGGAGTAGAGCCGCTGCTCCTACACATTGAGAGGAACCAGCTGAGGTGGCTCGGGCATCTGCTCAGGATGCCTCCTGGACGCCTCCCTAGGGAGGTGTTCTGGGCATGTCCCACCGGGAGGAGGCCCCGGGGAAGACCCAGGACACGCTGGAGGGACTATGTCTCTCGGCTGGCCTGGGAACGCCTTGGGGTCCCACCGGAGGAGCTGGAGGACGTGTCCGGGGTGAGGGAAGTCTGGGAGTCCCTGCTTAGACTGCTGCCCCCGCGACCCGGCTCCGGATAAAGCGGAAGACAATGGATGGATGGATGGATGGATGGATGGATGGATTAACAGTCGTCTATCTATAGATAAAGGAGCATCTGTGTGTCTGTGGCTTGCATATCTCTCTGACTGTTTGACAGATCAACCTCAGCTTTCAGGTATAGTTTGCACACAGAACAATGGTGTGCATCCTTTTTTTGGTGGAATTTTTTTGATAGATCATTTGAAAACATCATCATCATTAAAAGTTAAAATCCCATAGACTTATGTATCACAGCACCATCCTGCAGTCATATTATAACACAGCGCTCCTCCTCCTGTTGCTTCCCAGCACTTTTAGTTACAATTCAAAGCTCCTTTGGCCCATTTATTTCTGGGAGGTAACGAAAGTATGCAAATAAAAAAGCACAAAGTACTTCGTCATGAGCCCAGTTTTAATTGGCCCTGAGATGTAGAATGAGACATGCAAGCTCATCATAAATTGTAGCATGAGTCATTCTGTGTGGATCTAATGTCCCTGACTAACACTATTTAAATCCATCTATTAATGCTGCATTTAAACTAACTGTGTTTATTCCCTCCTATATCCTATGACTATTTTGGCTGGACTTTTCCTTACAGCGACTTCTCTTCTTTTCTCAATGTATGTCCATATCATACCCAATGCACAATTTGTTTATTATGACTATGTAAATACTTAGATTAGATTAGATTAGATAGCTCCTTTATTGTCCCACAGTGGGGAAATTCACGGTGCTACAGCAGCATTGAAAGAAGTTACAAAAAAATCAAATTAAAATAAAAACAATAAAAATTAACACAACAGTGAGCCGACTGAGTGTGACTGATAGATATATACAGTATATATACAGTATATACAGTATATATAATTATAAATATAAATGTATTGCACAGAAAAAAAGGCTATATACACAATGGCTATATACAGAACAATGGCTATATACAGATATACATGCTTCCTACAGGTAATGCAATAGTGTCTTTAAACAATCAGAATTTTATTCCTAAACATACTGAACACACAGGGTGTATTGCACATTCAGGTTGGCCAATATTAATAATAAATTACTGAGATATGTTTATTAGTTTATTCACAACTAACCACAAAGGCCCTTTATACTATGTCTTAAACATTAAGGTACCGCCACTGATTATTTAAAACATAATCACTGGGAAGAAATTTCCCATCAACCTTTTATTCATGTATATAATTTTTTTTGTTGACAGGAGACTCCTGCTTTTTGACTTCATCGGGGCAGCAACAACTGTGGCTTCGCCTGTTCGACACTGAATCATTCAAGGCTGAAACCGTCTGCTGTCAGCTACAAAGTGGCCGGTGAGCAGCAGTTGGAAGCACATGTCAGTCTCAGTTGGTCTCCATCAGCGGGAGTTTTTGAGAGTCTTGACAGATGAGCCAACGTGTAGGTTGGCTGCTGGCTGTCGGTCAGCTGAGGGCAGTGAGCGTCTGACAGCTCTAAATGATGCTGCATACTGTACTACCCCAATGTGGAATGCCCTGACTTATTTTCTGTCCATGAGCGCTTTTTTTGTTGTCCCGTTTATGCACATATGAGATATTTAAATCGGCAGGTTGAAGCCCAGGATTACGGTGGCCGCAAGAGGCAAAATGCTGCAGACATAGAAATGATGCAAAATACACAATCACATAAAAGAAATGCAGGAAAAAATGCTGCAGAAACTAAGCAGAAGCAAAGATGTACAAACCTACAAAAAAATGCAAAAGAAAAATGCTGCAAATTTCAAAAACCACACAAAGCAGGGAATGTGAAAAGTGTTATGTGTTTTCCTTTATGTGCTTTTAAACAGCTGGCCATCATCTTTTACAATATCATAAAAACAGCTAAGGTAGGAGTGTGTTGATTTAATTTAAGCGTAAGTTTTTACATCTTTTCATATTGGCGACCTAATGTTAGGTGGTCAGAGTTCAGGCCAGGGTGATGGTGAGATCTGCTCCCTTTTTTTGTGTATTTCCATGTATTTTGTGGGTTTGTAAATCTTTGCTACTGCTTCTTTTCTGTGATTGCACCATTTCCCCTGTGCAGCATTTATTTATTTGTTTTATTTTGCATTTGTTTGTGTGTTTTTGTCCCTGTCGGCCACCGTACAGGTTGGTAGCTAACCTGTTTTGCTCATGGCCGGCCAAATTTTTTGGGGAAAAATAATAATTAAGAAATAGTAATAATGATTGTAGTGTTATAAAAGGAGTTGGGAGTTATATTGCACATTGCAAATCTATTAGAAAATAAAAAAATATTTGAAATAATATTTAAAAAATATTTAAAAACACATTATTTGGCCTTGACAATGGTTAGAGCGTCAACATTTTTCAGGAATTTAAAGTTGTTTATGAGGTCGGGAACTGCTGTTTTAGAAAAGAACCCCCCAAAATGCCAAAATCATAAAATACATTTTCTCCACCTACAATTTATTTCTGCTCATAGCAGCAGATGAATCATTTCACATCACTGCAAATATAAAGATAGTTATACATCTTTATTTATAGCACTGATAGAAAGCATAATAGTAGTTTAACCAAGAAAACAGTTCTAATCTGCGATCAAAGAAAAATGTCTTCAGCGCTGTGGATTCAGACCATAACTGTGAGTGTGATATGAGCCCGTCTGATGCTGGACTCCCAGCAGCCACGGAGATAAAGCAGATCGTAGCGAGCCATGCGAGAATGCAAAGCAGGCCATCTGATAGCAGCGAGCAGAAGGTAGGAAGGAGGCATGTGTCTGGGAGAGGGAGCCGAGGAGCATTTGTCAGGAGACGGTGACAAAAGGGGGTTGAAGGGGCCTTGCTCGACGCCATTCAGAAACAATTTGTAAGCCCGGCTGTTGAAGCCAGGCCAAAGACTCGCGGAACAGCTGGAGCCCTGCCGTGATTGATAAATGTGGGCCTCCAAGAACTTCATTTTGATATGAATGAAGACAAAAGCGTGACAACATTCTGCGAGTGTTTAATATTACCGTCATTAAGTGGCGACAGTGGACAAGCGCCCTGTCCTCAGCTGGGGGATACACAGCGCCAAAAGGGAGGTCAGCACCCCCTGGTAATTAACATTTTTATGACAAAATACCCTTTTTGCAGCAGATTTGTAATTAATGCAGGTTTCACGCAGTGTGATTAAAAGAACATTTTATCTAGATTTGAAGGCTTGGATTACACCAAGGAATAATTAACCAAAAAAACACAATTTTACCTCTTTGATGATAGAACATTATTTTGTCCATTACGGATCACTGTTGGCAGAGATATTATGGGATGTGAACATAAAAATATGAAAATATGGGACAATGTCAAAAATGTCTCTATATAAATAACTCTATATAATAATAACAATAATAATAATAATAATAATAATAATAATAAAGGTTTAACAAAAATGCATGCTATCAGCTATTTTAATATTCTAAATGGAATAAATATTTAAAATGTATCACCATTTTTTCAGGTGACGCCATTTGACCTTTTGCTCAAAAAATCTCATAAAAACATAATTTTTGTAAAGAAATGTGCATTTGAAGATACCTGATGAATGCTTTAAAACTTTATTTGATATAGTCTTGCTAATCATTATATATATATATATATATATATATATATATATATATATATATATATATATATATATATATATATATATATATATACTTTCTTAAATGGTTACAACCTCACAAGCAAGAGGAACAGCAGAGAAAGGCCTCTCCTTTATCACGTTGATATGTATGAACACTAATCTAATTACACTGCAGGCAGTTTGTCATGCTAATCATGCAATAACCAAATTTCAACACGTATTGACAGCGCTCCCTGAAAAGAGTTCCGCGGCTTCTCTGTCACAGGCTTTTGCCGACGTTGTGACCCATGCTCACATGGGTCATTGAGAGCGAGGGTGACCAGCGGTATGATCCTTTCACTTACTGGGTTCACTGACTTTTAAAGCTACCAGAAACATCTTTATCAACAGCCGATTTTTTATTTCATCACCCGCGCAGGAATCATTTGACTCAGACGGTAGTTGTTGAATAAAAGAAAACACAGTCTGGCAGGTGAAATTCAATAAGGCAATCCTCTTTTTTTTCTTATTGATTATGCTTTTTTTTTTCAAATAAACTGTTTTATCAACATAACAGAGGATTTCCCATCTCTCTTATAGAATTGAGAGTAAACTATGCACATTCATCCCTGACCTATTTAATGGCTGGATAGTGCCAAAGACCTACACAGGAAAATTGAAAAGTTTTCCATCATTAAGTGATATATATGGCTGTGACCGGAGTCCATAAAAATTGGGAATTGTTCTATTCTAATTTAAAATTCCATTTCAGACACTCCTCACGGTGACAAAGGAGAACATCCATCCAGTAATACAGTTGAGAATTTGCTGCCAGGATTCACGATGAATGAGTGAATATTGATGAAGTTGAAAACTCCGCCGGGTCCTTTTTCTACATCACTCCAGTGGAGGATGGGATGCGGGGGAGGGGCGGGCTCACGGCGTGTTTCAATGGGAAGAGGCACCTTTCTCAATATTCAGAATCCCAGTGTTCTGTGCCGAGTCTCAAAAGGAGATCAATCTCACTTTGAAGCACTGGGGGCTTCATTTGTTTGTGAAGGATGTGAGGTGCTGCCTAAATGACTATGCCAATTCTTCAAAACCCACTCGCAGTTTGACACTCAGTGCCTCTCCGTTCATTGTTTTTTGGGGCTCAAGTTCGCAGACACATGATTGAATCCGGCCCACTTTGGAGAGGCTCGCTCACGATAAAGAGCTAAGCGTCTGACAGCCATATTTATTACTCAACAGAAAGCCCCTATGCCACAAATATCACAAGACTGATCTGTAAAAGACACTGGCCACTGAAGGAAATATTTCTATGTGAAAGAAAAAGGCAACGAATGTGTGAAATATTGAATATCAGGAGATTCTGACTTTAGAAAGTTTTTTTTTCATGGAATCAAACATACACTATATTGCAACAGATATCATTATTATCATAAATATAATATATATAATTAATTTTAATATGATTGCATTTAAATCATTGCCTGTGAGTGTACAAAATGATCCAACATGTACAAATAAGCATTTATAATATAAAATATAGATATAGCAAAAAATACAATACAATATAATATATGCATTCAGGCCTGAACTTAGCTGATTTTCATAGGAGAAATGCAGTACATGAAATTGTTACTGAACTCAGAAAGTCATGAAATAGATCAAATAAAAATATCTATCTTTGTTATTGCAATGACATTAAATTTGTCAATTTGTTCTTGGATTATTGGATTATTTGTAAAGCAGTGGACAAAAGACAAGAAGATAGTAGCCTGGAAACAACAATTCTTTAATAAGCATATAGAAAAGTGGGCAGAAAAGACCACATACGGCAGGTGAGTGACAACTCCACCCATTGATTCTTTGCTCTTCACAATTACACCAGCTTTATGCAGCATGACGCCGGGATAAAGCCTCAGGACCGACCCCATCCATTACATACTGTATGGTGAACTTCAGCTTCTTGATAAGAGCAGGTGCAAAAAAAACAAAAAAACAAGGTGTATATGAATGTATATTTGTTGCAGTATGGCAGTAAAATAAGGTTTCCATATAAAATCTATTTTCAACCTTCATATGACATTCATTTAAAGGATTAAACACGTCCTTTTTTTAAGGGAATCATCACATTTTCTTCAGCCCGTTTTTTTGGGAAAGTCTGCCAGTGGATCCCGACATAAGTCCTCCCTCTCTCACCAGTGTATAAGCAGCAGCATGTCAAGCCATTCTTCTCACAGTTTTAGCAGTGCAATGGCCCATGCGGTTCCCTCACAGTGTGTTTAGAAGAGGACCCTCCATGTCTGCTCAGTTGTGCCTGGTTTACCAACACTATTGATTGCAGGTGATGTTCTGGACAGAGTCCATCTGACCTCTGGAGGGGCTTAAATACATCATTGTCCAGAAAGAGACCTCCTGAGACTAGCGGTTATACTGTGTGTGCAGCCCCGCGCCTCACTCCCAGACACACTGATAAAGTGGGAACAAAAAAAGTCAACAGGACACATGGATAAGCACTTCTTACTCCTTTTCAGTGCTCGGCAAAATCTAAAAATACAGCTTGAGGACACAGGCAACTCGGGCGATGGCGTAATGGAGCATCTTGCCTTTGGATGTTTACTTAAAAAAAAATAAAAATAAAAAAGCTGGTTTGTGATTCCTCGGTAAGTACAGTTCAGGCAGTCTTGCTTGCTCTTGTCATAATCACGCTGATCTGCTCTTCTTGCTGCCTTGCTGTGAACTCTAATTGGTGTTATTAATCAGCAATCATGTTAACATTCTCCCTAATCTCTGTGGCAAGCATTCGTTCCATACACACCTCAGAGCCATTGATGGAAATCCAATGAGACATAGGTTTACCTGCCATGAAAGTACCTCAGCAGCAGTCATCAACACATTGTGGGGAGTGAGGGGGGGAAGTACACTTTAAATTAATTAACATCATCTTGTAGCACTTAATTTCTGCAAACAAACATTCTAATATGCCGTAATTAATTAAATATGCCAAGCTTCCTTTCTGCTCCTCTTGTTGATCTTTCTTCCTGTGCTTTTTTTTTTTTTTTGATCTTCAATCCAAAGACTTGAGCTGAGTTTAGCGAAGTCGAGATATAGCTAAAAAAATTTGACGATTATTTAAAATAAAAAAAAAGGAAAATCTTGCAACACATTTGATTGAAGGTTGCACAAAGAATATTGAAAAATTAATCGGTAGATAATTCTGAAATCTATTTTTCACATGTTCAAATTATTAAATGATAAAGCAGAATTTTTCAAGATATTAAAGATGTAATGCTTAATTTAATTTGACCATGTCGATTTGAATTGGTCACATAATTATACCTCCTGACTTTTTTTTACATTTATCATGATGTACCTAATAATAAAATAATAATTAATTATATTAATATAATTAATTGTATACACATATTTAATATATTAATAACCTATAAGCTATAGGTTATTTAATAGTCTTAATAATGTATTTATTTATTTATTGTAACCTACCAATCAAATTAGGAGCAGTGCTGTGCTGTGATCCCAGATTTGCGCTTCCAACAAAGCAGCCTCGTGCAATTTGTGTGTGGTTGGGATGTTTTCCCCAAAATAAAATAAGGGGCCTCCACTCTCCTGTTTTTCCCCCGATTTCCATCTCATATCTGCACCCCTCACGCAGCCCGGGCTCTGCACGGGACCCGCTCATGGGTGATGATTTTTTTCAAATCGATTTGCCATTCTCACAAACGAAGGGCACAAAAGGCTGAGCAATCAGTCCAAGGCTGGCTGCCTTTGGCCCGGAGAGAGGAGAGATGCTCTGTGAGTGGAGGGCAAGCATGGCTGATCTGAATCATGAAGAATAATGTTTAGCCTGGCAGATGATTAGGGATGTTAATTTTTTTTTTTTTTTTTTTTTGGAAGGGGGGGTTGCAGGTTGGGGGTGCAATAGGGGGGGGGCTGGCACTTGGTGATGTCACGTTGGCTTCCCGTGCAATCTGGCAGGGGCCGATCCTGGCGAAAACGCTACTCAATTTGCTGGGGCTGCTGCTCCATTTGCCTGTTAATGAGCACTGTTGTTGGAGGTACCCATGTGTACCATGTCATGAGGCTAGCAGGCAGCACCTTCACCTGACGCTCTGACCACGGAGGAAAATGGCAGCCGCCGTGACAGATGTTTTGGCGGTTCCCGGGGACGGGAGCCATGGGAGAGGCAGTACAGTCAGAGGGCCCCGGGTATATCGCCGGCAACAACTGCCACAACATGTGTCCGCCTCCACGTATGGAAGCAGGGAGTCAGCTCTTTGGATTTAAAACAATATTTAAATTTGTGTGATACAGACGGAGGTCAATGGTGTAATAAATGGCGTAAACTCATACCCTCCCAGCATGACAACAGCGCTTATTTGCTTATGTCTTCGATTTCTTACTAGAATCGATTAGATGTAGTTTATTCATTCATTAAATTGCTGCAGCAGTTATAAAAGAAATATACAGAAAAGTAGAGAAAGTTCAGAACATTAAATCAGTAAATCAAATTTCACACTGTCAATGTGCAACAAACAACTACTGAGGAAATTAAACAATGTATTTGCAAGTAAACTGACTGATGCAACATAAATGATAATGCTATAAATATAATTATAAATAATAAAGTACTACTACTTCAGCTGTGCATAGAAAATATTGCAAGTTAGTGACAGCAGTACTCACTATTTATACTGTTTAGAGGAAGAAATAATGCAAAAGAAAATGTTAAGAGAGTGTGTATTTCCCCTCAGGCTCGGGCCCACTTCGAGGAACCACTGCTCTGGGCGGCCATTGCTTTCCATGAATTCCACTACGGCATGAAAATCAATTGCCAGGCTCTGGAAAACTTGCCCGGAGTTTTGCAATTCATCGCCGTTGAACTCCGTCGAGTCGTGTCAAATAAACGCAGCGAAGGATTACGCCAGCCAGGCTCCCAAAGACGGCTGATTGATTTCCATAGCGTTTGGAAATGAATGGAAATCAATGGCTCGCCTGTAAAGCGGGAAAAACCGTCCGCGGGACTATGAATTAGACGTGACTTCTCAATGGGGAAGGCGTACGCACGTTGAACGCCACGAAGTCGTCGTCCTCGTGCTTTCAGCGAGGCCGTGCAGGAAGAGTTGAGATGAAAGTTGAGGGGTTGCTGTGGTTGTTTTATCGACGCCACCGGGTGAAATGTGCCAATAGCTCGGCTATACATTGCAACTCTATTACACGGTGCGTCATTAAACAGATCCATAAAACAGACAGGCAACCAGACCAAATTTTAATGACAGAAGCGCTGATCTGAGGTAAGTATAAATATGGTGTAATTCAGCAAGGTTTCATGCCTGGTTAAGCATGTACATCTTTTGGCGGCCCACTAACTGATATTACTTCAGTGCCATATTTCAGGGCGCATCAACATCCCGGCGAAATGAACTCTGATGCGTGAGCAGGCCGCGGGTCCGGCATTCCAAACTGTCTGGTGATTATATCGAGATTGATATAGTGAGTTGTGCACAAAAACTCCCCAGCATTCTACGAGCTGTCCTGGCAAATTTAAAGGGAAAAAAAACAAACAGGTAATAGATGCAACGCCTCAGGAGTGTTTTTTAGAGGCAGTTGGTTTTGCTTCTATCTGATTACTAAATCCAGGGTTGATATACAGATGTAAATATGCTGTTTAGAAGCCCCCCCTCCTCCCTCCTCCTCCTCCTCCTCCTCCTCTTCCTCGATCCCTCCCTCCCTCTTCTCTTCCATCTGGCAGACAATAGTTTAAAATTCTTAATCCATGAGCAACCACTGAACATTAGTGAATTGCAAATTACAGATGTTTTACTGTCTCTCCCTCTTCCTTTTTTTTCCCTCTCCCTGTTTCGATCTGTGCATCCCACTGTCACTCAGTGTCGCGTATGCATCCCTCGCTCCTCTGCATTCATTAGACACCCTGTGCCATCATGGCACCATATGACACTGTCATCATTTGGTAATTAAACCTTTGCTCGTTTAAATATGAAAAGCTGGCAAGGGTGCGATCATAAACAACGTTGCGCAAACCAGATTTTCCAGACTAAATGAGAATTCGAGCAACATCATGCCAGAGATGTGTTTTTGTTTTCTCCCCCCGCTCTTTACTTGGAGCAAAACAAAAAAATAGGGGGAAACAAACACCGGGAAAAAGTTGTTCCAGTGCCAAACGCATCAGACTGCTGCGCGCATTAAAATTCATGCAAACAACAAACAACAACAACAACAAAAAGGAACAACACAGAGTTTGCAATTGACAAAAACATAAACGAGCTTTGTGTCTAATGTGACTGAAACCATAAAAGTATGTATTTTTATGGTCATGGCCACAGATTACAGCTCTCCTCTTTCCGGCGCGGAAATAAACAATGATAATAAACCGGTGGATGACAACTTCCAGCACCAATACAGGCGCAATAACATCAGGGTGGCAGAAGGATTTTTAAATTTTAACCTTAAATGATAAGCACAGGACATAACATCAATGTTGCACTTCTCTATCCCCTAAACACTGTTCTGGTTTTGATCGCGTTGGCCAACCAGACGATAAAATTTTCTTCGCCCGAGGACAGGCGTCAAACATCTCCCAGATTCTCATCTACATTCACACAGGCCTCCATCGCTGAAGATTTAGCCAAATGGCTCTGGAGAGGAGGAATGCCCGCACCATTACAAGCCAAACTACTGGCTTTTTATTGCCACTAAACAATCTTCCTCTGAGCCGTCCTTTAGCGTACCTCGGTGCTCGGAGCCAGTGAGAAAGTGTGTGGGAGGAGGCCATTCAGTCACATTATGGCTTCCCATAGATCAAGGTCACAATTTTCATGATCATTACACCACTGAAGGTGACAGGAAGCATTTACAGAAGTGATCAGGAGCTTATGTGGGAACTGCTCATCCGTAGATTTCTGGGGAGAGGAATATATGTGCATACACAGCCTCTCGCACGCGCACACACACACACACACAAACTAATCAGCGAGTCACACCGAGGAGCTGACATTCCTCATGTTATCACATCATCGTTACGATAAAGACAATTAGCAAAGACGAAGGAGAAGGATGGAAGAAAATGGCGAGGCAAAAAAAAAAAAGGTGCAGGGGGGGGTGGATTAGAGAATTAAAGGAAAACCAAGTCGCCTGTGAGTCAACACACCACCAGAAGGTGACTGGCTGCTACATTATGTATTCACATGCCATAGGCTAACACATGTCAGCAGCCCACTGGACAGAAGCTCTGTTTCCCATATTGCTGACATGTGATTGGAAGCTGTTGGCTGTCTGGTTGGGACGGAGGCAGCTGGCGGGACACCTCCGAGCCGCCTCGGGCTGATCCCTGCCTCACACACACACACACCACACACACTCACACACACACACACAGAGAAAGAGAGATTCACTGGAAGATCAGCTTCTCCCAAGGCGATGAACCCAAGGCCTGATGGCGTCAGGGCTGCCTTTATCCACTGGAAGAGGGGTTGCTGCGGCGCGCTGTTGAGGGTGAAAACGGATGATTTGTTGTCTTCAGTTCAGTGTGTGAAATAACAGGAAAAAAACGGGGATAATAGCGGGCTGATCTGCATCAATAAGGACGGACTTGTTTCAAAGAAAAAAGGACACACAAATAATCAAGAAGATATTACAGACGACATTTCCACTGTGCTACTGTAAAGCCTGCAACCAGAGGGTGCACACATTTAACTATTCATGTGGAAAGTTTGATGGGGAGGAGAAGGGGATTTATCCCTTGTTCCCAGTACAATAAATGCAACTCTGAGAATACTTTTGAAAATGACAAGATACAGTCCTATTTTTAATCCAGCACTGCGGGGCATATTTAACAATTACTGGCAAATCTGCATAATGAATGAGGAGCGAGCAGTGTATTTTTAAGTCTTTCGTGCTTTATTCCCTAACTTGGCGTGGTTATTCATGGGAGATTGAAAGCCAGTGTTGTAACTTTTGCACTTATTCATGGTAATTTATTTATTTTTGTTGTATATGAAACTATTGATACTGTTGATTTAAAAATACTATAATAATGATGTTATAATAAAACATTTATTTGTGGTGTATTTGTAACTGGATCCTTCCTTCATGTTTAAATGCAAATGAGATGTTAATTTTTCTTAATGATTTGCTGTACCTTAGGCAGGGAAAAGCTCAGAAACTCCACTGTCTGACTGCTTTTGTGCTCAGGGTATGAAAAGTCATTTAACAAAGTGTATTCTAATCAAAGTAGCCGGATCTCACTTGCATTTGGATCTTTATACACACTGCATAAGTCACGGCAGCCTCCCAGTGTGTCAGGACCAGCGATGGGACACATAAGGAGAGTTAAGCTGGAATTAACACTGAAGTGGCTGCAAGAACAGTTTTAAAGTGGCTTTTTTACAGTGACACTTCAGAAGTCTCACAGCAGAAGAAAGTGTTTCCTGTGTGTGTTTTATCATCTGAAATACGAGCCTGACAGCTGTAAACTCTGGCATTGACTTTTACGCCTATTCTTAATTTTTCATGGTTCCCCATCAAATACAGTAAACGCTTAAATTGGCTTCACTGAGCTGACATATTTAAGCACACTTTCAAAACGCCAGATGATATCACAGGAAACCACAAAAAAAAGCTAATTTGTTTGAGTGTATTTTTATATTTTTGTGTGTGTGTGTGTGTGTGTATTTCATCCTTGGAAAAAAAAAGTGTGAAAACTTTATTTTTTTTAAAGAAAAACAACCATTTCACTTGGCACATTTGGGTTTTCTCAACAATAAATTCCTGAACTCATGGTAACAGATACAGATAAATTATGTATTCATATTCAATTCATTTATTTGTCAATCCTTTTTATTAAAAAAATCACAGTTTTATAATATGCATCATGCATCAAATTAATTATATTAGAATTTTGCCCATATAATATAATTCAGGTTAAAAAAACAACATTAGCATCACAGAAATAGAGATATTATAGTATCACACATATTAAACAGAGGTTACTAATTGCTACTCTTGCTTATAATAGTAAAAATATCGGCATGTTTTCGTGATTTGTTTTAACCTGTGTGTGTGTGTGTGTGTGTGTGTGTGTGTGTGTGTGTGTGTGCGTGTGTGTGTGTGCGTGCGTCTTCAAATCAATAGGCCACACTCTCAGGTTATAGGCTAATGAATTATAGGCCTAACTCTGCAAAATTAATATGCAGTTTGGTTTTACTGCTCTGTACAGGAAACAGACCTCCAGCATTAAACGATGCACAACTCTAAAAAAAATAATAATAATAACAACAATAAAAAAATAATAATAATAAAAAGTAAATAATAAAAAAATGAAAGTATAACGAATATTAACATATGTCACATTCTAATTCACCTTTAGTTTTACAGTTTTTCAGCGCGAGGATCGATGAAAAAACAGTTGTAATGATCCAATTAATTATGGGCAAAATTAAAAGCAAGTGCAAAATCAATCTTTCACGGTGTCGAGGATGGGATCAAATTGATGCTCCATCTGTTCACGCCAGCGAGATTTGTAGCCCGGAGTACAGCCTCGCTGCTGGAGCACACACACACACACACACACACACACACACACACACACATGCAAGCGCGCGCACGCACGCACACACACTGGAAATCCAATATGCAGCAGTGTCAAGAAGTAGTTTTGCTTTTATAGAGTCAGTATGAAATGTAGAGAGCAGCAGGAGAAGTGGAAGCTGCAGCTCAACTTGTCAACTTCTAAAATCTGCGTATTAAAAACTCTACAATTTATTCTAAAATATATATATATATACTTATAATAAATAAATAGGCTATTATGTAATATATATTTTTAGAGAGAGAGAATTGCCAGATATTTAATATACAATTATGAGCAATTCTGTTAAATAAAATTATATAATATATGATTTATAAACTAGAAAAAATTATATATTATATATATATTTTTTTAATTAGATTTCATTGGCTGAAAATCTGAAAATATAAAGCCACAAATTCAACTACATCCCCAGAAATGTCCCAAGCAAACCCCTCCCTTAAATCCGAAAGGATTAATATTCAACTTACAACCGGTGGAGTCAGATCGAGCTGATCCCTCTGCAGGGAAACTCAGATCGATGGGTGAAGTAACGCGAGACAAGCAGCAGAGTCTGTGCACAGAGGAGGGAGAAAAATAAACAGGGGAAAAAACAAACAAACAACAACAACAACAAAAATACAGAAAAAGAAATGACACCTCTCCCATTTAGAAATAATAATTATAATAAAAAAGTTGTTCAGCACCCACACGCCCCGAGCCTCCTCCCCACTGTTACCTGGAAGTGTGAGCTGGTGTTCGGCTGCGGGTGGAGCTGCTGGCCGCTCTGTTCCTCCTCCTCCTCCTCCTCCTCCTCCTCCTCCATGCCACCTCTCCTCTCTCCTCTGCACAGGCCATTAGGAAGCGGGGCAAAAGATAAATTGCTCTCTGTCAATACATTACACCTCTCCTAATGGGTGCACCCGGGCTCCAAAAACATTTTGCAAACTCTTGACATGCGGCAGCGTCGTCTTAAATACTGCAGTTGTGTGTCAAGCGGGGGAATTAATCAGTGATTCAGGATTTCTTTTTTTTGCAAAATTATTTGTCATCAATTCATGCATTTTGATTTCTCTCTTTCTCCCATTTTCTCTGCTGCTCTGTCAGATGTTTAGAAAATGCCAGGTCACAATTATATAGACTGCAAAAAATAAATTAATAAAAAAAATGTTGTTTAATTCATCTGAATTGTCTTTTTTTGAAGCACTCTGACCCCCGTGTTGTATAAGCTGAATGGAGAGGCCTCCTTCCTACAAAGAGAGGGGTTATAAGGCCCACCTGGATCAGACACACGTGCACACACACGCGTGCACACACACACACGCGCGCGTGCACACAAGACAACAAAACAAACAACATTCATTTGGATTTGCGCTCCAAAAATCTGCAATTTCTCCCCCCTTCCCTCTCCCTCCTCATATCCCCCCAACCAAAAGGCTAAATGCTTAATTTTTGCAGTGGGGAGATCAAATTGTGGGGAGCAGGAGGGCATGTAGAGAGAGGGAGGGGGGTGATGGTGGTGGTGGTGGTCTTATAGTGGGGGGGGGGGATGTAGCTTTAAGGGAAATGTGCAGCCGGCTGTGAAATTACAGCCTATAGTGCTACATATTGTACCAGAAGCTCACTCCAAAAACAGTAACAAAAAGAGAAATCATCCCCTAACCTGACCAGAAGGCAAGAGCGAGAGATGCGTCCGTCTGCCCCCAAGAAATGCCCCCAAACCCCCTCAAACCCCCCCACAAACCCCCACCCCGACCACCCCCCCAAACTCACACCCAAATACCTGGCGAGCGCGCGTCCATTAAAACAAACAGAAAATGGATTATTTCTAATTATTGTATTGTTGTTTAGTTTGTAATATTAAAAAAATATAAAAATAAAGTAATATTCTAATAATCTAACCATGAGACTTTTATATAGATTTTATTTTTTCTGTTTTTTTTATTTATTTTTGTGCATTACTTGTATTTTGATGTATTTTTAGTCACGTATTAGTGATGCAATAATAAAATAGTAAATTAGATGCATTTATTGTAGAATGTTGAATGATGTGTTTTTTTGTCATTATCCCTGTCGAGATATTACATCGACTCTATATATTTTTCTTTTTTTAATTATTATTTATTTAATGTTATAGGCTATTTATTAGGATCCAACAACCTCGGCTTCAGACTCCACCACCATGCGTTGTTTGCTTTAACGACGTGGATGACTTACCGCAGGTGAAGAACTTTTATCAGCTGTTTAATTAATCAGGCCTACAACGCGCTACATGGATGCGTGGCTCACACTTTCACTCCGCGGGGGTTTCATCACGCGCACTCAAGTGCACCCCAAGTTGGACTTTTCTTTTTTTTTTTTTTCTCGGTGTGGGGGGGGTGACTTCACCATATGTTTGGCGGCGCCTCTCTTTTTTGCAATTTGAGAAACCACGCAGCGCCATCTACAGAAGCAGCGCGGCCATTGCTCTCTCTCCCCCCCCCCCCCCCCCCCCCCCCACACACACACACACACCCCCACCACCGACCTCCCAACCTGCCCTGCACCACCATCACCACCACAGCTCCCAGTCTGCATCATCCCACCATCAGAGGCCATTTCATCTGCATATGGGATCAGCTTCTTTTTTTTTTACTATATTACCATATTACAGGTAGAAAACCCGGTTATAAACAGGTGATTTAAGGCCTCTAAGTTTCAGACCTGCTGATTAAAAAAAGAAAAAAAAATACATAATAATAATTGAAACTATAAAAAATCAATTAAGAGAAAAGCCAAATCCGGATTGTTAAGAGAATTGGACCTCCTGTGAAATTCTCACACTGTTGTACTTCTAATAATTGACTAACTATCTAACACATATTTTAAAGATAACATCAGTTTCATTGATTCACAACTTCCACATATGCGAAGAAATGATTCACAGCTGTAATAATGTCTAATAAACTCCTGATATTTCCAACTCCGAACCCTTCTTCATCTCCCTCCCCTTCTCCTTCTCCGTGTCAGACGCACAGACCTCCTCATTTGGACCCACGTTCTTTTCCCTTTTTTTTTTTGTGCGTTGGCGAATTACAAAGTGTTGGCATCTATTGCCTTTGTCTGACAAGTCATCCATATAAGCAAAAGGGGGTCTGCAGAGGGGAGGGGAGGGCGAGGAGGAAGAGGAGGAGGAGGAGGAGGAGGAGGAGGGGGGGGGGGGAGGGTTGCAGCTTTTAGAACCACAGACACAGAGAGACGCTTCATTCCCAGCGCAAAGATCCAGCCTAACGCATCCAGCGCGAGAGAAAAAGAAAAAAAGAAAAAAAAAAGAAAACAGCGAAAGCCGATGCGTGTGCGCACACGTCTCTCTCCGCCGTTTTTTCACGCGTGAATCGAGGCCACCAGGATTGAGGAGATACCCGGGCCCTGGCACGCTTGGAACCTGAACGTTTCATTCCTTTTCTTTTTTTTTTTTTTGAAGAGGGAGAAAGCGCGAGCGCAAGAAAGAGAGAAAGAGAGAGAGAGAAATAATAGTGATAGTGATAAAATAAAGGCGACACCAGCTCGCCGGCTGTGCTATGAGAGGAATCACCTGCGCTCACCCCGGGCTGCTGAGAAAATAGCGATAACCACAGGTCGTGTCAGTGCAAACAGTCCTCCGGCCATGCCGCTGCGCACCTGCCAGACCTGCGCTCCGGGACCGGACTGCTGAGAGAGAAGGAAGGCAACTTTTGGAGTGGTGGAGGTGGCGGAGGGGTGTGTGTGTGTCTGCGTGTGTGCGAGTGTGTACGGGGGGGAAAGAAGTTGCCGTCACATCGGGTGCTGAAGCTGGGAGAGAGAGAGAGAGAGAGAAGGGGGGCGAGCTCATCCCTCCATCCAGTCCGGTCGCCGTGTCTTTTTTTTTTTTTTTCCATTTTTTTTTCTTCTTCACATTTTCACCCTCGACAAGGAAGGCGAAAACGGCGACTTCAGTTGATTATCACTCTTTCCTTTGCTATCCAATGGATATTCACTGCAAAGCAGACCCCTTCACGGCGATGCACCGTAAGTAGCACAGCCCGAGTTCCGCTGCCTCTGCAGCTTTTACGTGTAATGCGAGGAAAACGGGGAAGAGGGGGGGGGGGGGTTTAGAAATATGTCATATTTCTGCATATTAGAAAACGCCTGCAGCAGCGTGCACAGCGAGTTTCTGTTACTATTCGCAAACGGCATTTTTGCGCATAAAAAACACACACGCACAAGTTACCAGCTAATGAAGTGATATGGAGGTGGATGTGTAAACGTGGGGCTCGTGCTGGAGTAAATATTCACCTCGTGTTGCATATGTGGGAATCACGGGGGGAAATAAAAAAGAAAACTAACGTTAGGACTCTCAGGGATGAGGCTGAAATTAAACTTCATAGTAAACAAAGAAGGTGCAGGTGCGCTGTAATGCGCACGTGTGCGAGCCGCAGCTTCCCGCGCGCCCTCACGGTGCGTTTAAGGCCTAATAAGTCACACCGCTCACATCTATTATTCACTATATTCCGATAACTGCGAGCACCGTGTGCGTGTGTGTGTGTGTGTGTGTGTGTCCAAACTTAAGCCCGCGTACAGTGTGGCTCGCGTGTAATTTGGCGAACGTGCTTCAATAATTGACGAGCTCTTCATTTGCCAAATAATATGTAATATGAGTGATCAAAGCTTCTTAGCTTCTTCAATTATTTAAAATGACCGTGCAGGAGAAAATGAAGCAGCTTGCAACTTAATAGCCAACAAAAAGGAGAAAAACAAAACAAAACATGTATATATATATATATATATATATATATATATATATATATATATATATATATATATATATATATATATATATATATATATATATATACAGCTGTGTGAGAAACTTCAAACAACTGGCAATTAAATTCATATTTTATTTAATTATTTTCAGAAATTAAACAAGCAATTATGGCACAGGCCCATGTAGGTTGAATTAAATTAGCATATTCTCGGACATGGTGTATAACAAGTGTGATGTAAGGTGAATTAAAAAATAATAATATTACTACAACTACTACTAATAATAAAAATAATACTGATAAAATAAAAAGGACGCGTTAATGCTGCGTTCAGAGAAGAGCCTGTCTGTTTTTGTGCTGTTTTCAACAACGATATTGTCATTAATGTTATTTGGAAAGCTATTGATAAATGATTTCTTAGCAGCACTAGTGAAGAAAATGAATTAAACAGATAAAGCTAAGCTGGATTTAAAAAAAAAAAACTACAATTGGCACATATAAATAGGCATTATCATTAAAGTCCACATTCGTTTATTGAAATAACATGAATAATTATCATGATAATACTGATAATAATACAAAAAGCAGGAAAATTAGGTGTTCCAGTGTTGTGATCATCTCTACTTTGTCTTCTCTGAAATTGCAAGATAATAATAATAATATTATAATAGTACTAATAAAGCAGCCCATTAACTACATATTTGGATCCGTGATTGGTGTTTGAAGCAATATTATAATTCGGATAATATGACATGTTAATAGAACTTTTAAAACATTGAACCGTAATTCAATGAGTCCAACCTTCTGAAAAAATACAGCATTTTTTTAAATAGTGAATTTATATTTCATGAGCTTTAAACGCATCTGACTCCACCTGCTCCTCAGAAAACAGGCACGTGCGTTTCCGCTATAATAATCCATGTTTCCCGGCTATGATTGCGCCGCGTCTCCTGTGAAAACGACTTTATGTAATGTTACGGTTGTGTGTGTGTGCTGCTGTTGTGTCCCACGTAGGGCACGGAGGTGTGAACCAGCTCGGAGGGGTGTTTGTGAACGGCAGGCCCCTCCCGGACGTGGTCAGGCAGCGGATAGTGGAGCTGGCGCACCAGGGCGTGCGGCCCTGCGACATCTCCAGGCAGCTGCGGGTCAGCCACGGCTGCGTCAGCAAGATCCTGGGCAGGTACGCGCAGCGCCCCGCGGCCCGCCCCGCAGCCAGGTAGACCTGCTGGGAACGGGCCAAACAAACAGCCGCGCGCGCGGAGCTCAACCTCGCCTGCCGTTGTCTCATTTGTTTCACTGATGTGTCCTTGGATGTAGACTCAACGCTATCCTGCAGATAAATAAAAGAGCTCTTGTGGATGTCAATGAATTCCGCAAGTTGCATGTTTTGAGTAAAGTTTGCTTTTCAAAGATTAGGGAAAAATAATAAGTGAAAACCATCAATATCACCGCCTCATTGGAGAAAATTATACATATTTATATATTTGTTTTGCAGATACTACGAGACTGGTAGCATCAAACCAGGCGTGATTGGCGGGTCTAAACCTAAAGTGGCCACGCCAAAGGTCGTGGACAAAATAGCAGACTACAAGAGGCAAAACCCAACCATGTTCGCCTGGGAGATCAGAGACCGGCTGCTGGCGGAGGGCGTCTGCGACAACGACACCGTCCCCAGCGTCTCATCCATTAACAGGTAGGAAAAGGCTCCAAAATTAAGACAGGACAGCTTTTTAAATATCAAATATATAATTTGGTGCTGGCCGCAGGGCTGTGAGCGGCGTGACGGAGCCGTGCGTAAAAAACGCCGGAGCTGCGCCATAGCGCGCCACCCACACAGCAGAATATTGTTTGACCCAAGTTCGCGGCGCGTCCGAGGCGCGTCCGCTCGGTCTCAGAGGTGCAATTCAATCTTTCAGACCGAACTCCCTCAACAATCAGCAGTACATCCAGGACTGAGTGAATCTGTCGAGATGAAAACCGATCAATATTCGGTGACCAGATCCCGTGGCGCTATAAAGCAGGCCAATTTTCTTTAGCACATCTAATGTGTGGAGCCGAGCAGGGATGGGGAGGGAGAAAAAAAGCAACGCTGGCTTTTAGGGTTTTATATTTACGCGGGGGGATGAAATACACCGCGAAAATATTGCGCCGAAATACGGGCGTAATTAAAAGATAAAATAAAAACAGACGTAGAAAAAAAGGCAAATATGGCGCCTTTAATTCAGCTTTTTTGTTATATATGAGAAAAAAATATATATAATATTTATTTTTATGTTTATTTTTTTAATCTGAGGTGATATATATATGACAAGAAAAGTATGGTATAAATTTACGCATATGTGATCACGCCAAATATCTCAATTTAATCATGTGCTCTCGCTATAAATGCTCGGTTCTCTTTAAGAGATTCGTAAGCAGCGCCATAGTTTGAGAATGGCAGCTACAGGAGGACCCAGGACACCCCCCCCACCACACACACACACACACACACACCCCTCCTCTTCCTCGCCCCCTCCTCACCACCAGAGATCCCTGGTGATGAACTTTGGTTAAGAGGCACTGTTCCATAGAGCCAGCATCAGCATTACATTTTAATGAGCTGATGGGAGAGCATGGACAGCTCCACACAAGACATCTTTTAAATAGAGAAAAGGCTGAAGAAAATTCATTTCATGCTTCGTGGTTGCTTAAAAAGCCCCATTTAAGGAGGCTCAGACACATGTATGTGATAAATTCAAAATGTACATTAATATCATTAAAAGGCCCCATATAAAGTTTTTTTTTTTTCCAAATTCCAATTAGAGCCCTTTTTTTTCTATTTTGAAACTCAACAAAAGCTGCATGTGTCTTTGTTTATGCGGGGGAAATTAAATTGTGAGCACAAAGAAGCTGTAATTCTATCAGCCAAATATGAGAGCTACTTTGAATTTCTATTACGGCTTAATGTGGAATATTTGCTCTTTTTAGCAGAAGAAATTTCAATGTGTTGTCGCTCCAGTGCCACACACACACACACAGAAAGAGAGAGAGGGAGAGCACACACACACACACACACACATTTGTTTTGATTTCCATTCCTGCTAAATATTTTAATGTGCTTCAGTTTGTGAAAGGAGCAGTCCGCAGAAATCAATGAAAACATCTTTAGTGCTCTGCTCACAATCCGAAGATCCAGATCATCTGATAGTGCCTCAAGTTGTTTCAAATAAATGACAAGAGACGTTTTCACTCCAGCTGCGTAAATTGGGCTTTACCAGTTAAGACAATTCAGGGGGGGATAGAAAAAAAAAAAAAAAAAAAGAAAAAGGCTGGAGCCAAAGTCTTTTCCAGTTGGATGGTTCTGACTGTGGCCGGTCGTGGGTTTGTGTGCGGCACCGTCTGACCTCAGGATTGTTGACAAAAGAGGATCCTCTATTTAAACACCTTTCCCCTGCATGCATTATTAAACGCTACAGAGATACCGTAGTGTTGTACTACGCGTCTGGGCCACCGCAACCAACAAGTAACACTACACTGCTGGTAGACATGAGGAGAGAGGAGGAAAAAAAGAGAGTCCTCAATGGCGCTCGATAGTATTGATTCAGAAGTGAAGCAATTTTAATATTTCTTCAGGGGATTTTCAGCAACAGCCAGGTCATTAATTCATTCACTCAAATTGCTTATTCAATATCAAGAACATGGATACCAAATAAAGTCTTTGAATTTATGTAGCACACACAAGTCAAGGGGTCGAATAACTGTTATGGGGAGAAGTGAAAAAAATTAAAACATCAATATGCGCTCTCTGGAAAGTCTTGTTGTTAGGTAGCTTTGCCTCCGAGGGAAGGGTTTTTTTTTTCATGACAGTGTTGGATTTATTCCTCTAAATCCTTCTGGCACCCACAGTGACATCAATATCCAAATCATTTTATGTGTTTCTAGATAATGTGGTGGACGACAAAACAAAAGGCGGGTGGTGTTTTTGGCTCTTTGAAATCATAATCCACGAAACGCTCTCGCTCCTGCGGAGACGCAAATAAATAAGAATAAAGGCACGAATTAAGGCCCCGAAATGGACCTGGAAGGGGCTCCGTGGCCCTCGCTCCATCTCCTTTGGCTTTGTGCTCTGAAATAGCTCTCTTAAACTATCATACATGATGAATAGTTTTAAAGTTTACAAATTACTGTGACAGCTCCCTTTCTCCCCAAGTGCCATTCAGATTAAAGGAATCTAATGCTGGCGTAAGCTTGTGCAAGGCAATAAGGAACTATTGCTTTCCTGTCACATATAATTTATAGCTTTCTATTTGCATCTGTTTGCCTGTGTGACTAATCCCCAACTTTTTCCTCGCCAAGCCGCGATCAATACAACCTCATCCGCATTGGCACATGGGGGGCTGCTGGTTCTCCAGAGATGTTTGATCTGGGAAGCAGAAGGGCTACTCGGCCTGCGACTCAGCCCCCGTGAAACCACCTCCACGGTGGGGGGAGAGAGAGAGAGAGAGACAGAGAGAGAGAGAGGGAAGGGGAGCTGATTAGTGTGGGCCAGGTAGAGCCAGTGAAGCCGATCATTGAGGTGAATTGATGTGATTTCATGCTTTGTTTGCAAGATCACTCAGACCAAAAGTGCAATGAAGACTTTTCTCCAGACCTCACCTTTAAGGTGCAACCGGCTGACCAGATTCCTTTTCTCGCGTATGAGTCCCCCCTCTGCCCCCCCATTTGATATCTTAATCACGCAGTATCTCCATAGCTGGCTAACCGGAAAGCCGGGAAAAAAAAAAAAAGCGGAGATGACACCTGCCTCTCCTTTGTTCTCCAGGATCATCCGAACAAAAGTCCAGCAGCCTTTCCATCCGTCTCCTGATGGGACATCCCTGACGACAACAGGCCACACTATAGGTAAAACTGCAGCTCGCAGCACCAGCACCAGCAGGAGGGTTATATGGAACAGGGAACATGCCTGGATGCAAGCTGGCTGTTAATGTTTCTGCTGCTTTCTCCCTTTCCCTTTTCTTTTTTTTTTCTCCTCCTCCTAGTACCAAGCACAGCCTCGCCGCCTGTAACCAGCGCCTCCAACGACCCCGCAGGGTCCTACTCCATCAACGGGATCCTGGGTATCCCCCGATCCAACGGCGAGAAAAGGAAAAGAGATGAAGGTAAGAAAATGTATCTTTCATGAGGAGCAAAAAAAAAAAAAACTCATCACAAGGGTTAGACATCATGCAAGAAAATATATAAAATCATGGGGGGGAAAAAAAAGAAGAAGTGAGTAGCATTCTTTGTGGCTTTATGCTATAAAACCCACTTTGCTGAACTTGCAATTATAGCATTAAAACCTGCTTCTGTTCCAGTAGATGACCCTTATAAAACACCTAAGTCTGAACTCCGTTACACCGCTGTGTCAATCTGCCAAGGAGTCTTTTGATTTGAAGACACGACCTCCGCTGTTGTCTCCTGCAATTAATCTTTATGGAAGTGATTAAAGGGCTTTAGATAATTACATGTCAAGATGATGTAGCCAACCACCCAGGTCAGTCAAGAAAGCTGCTATAGCTCTGTAGAGGGCTTCTTTTTTTTCCCTTCTTTAACAAAAGTGCCTCCACTTCTGCTGCTGAAGTAGTAGGTTAGTGGATATAAAAGGGCCTGAGGCGATATAGATTATTGGTTCTGTAAGCAATAGGCTTTCTTAATGTCACTACATAAGCAGCTGATGAGAATAGCTAAACAGATGCACTCGTGTTACGAGGCGTGTTCTGGGCTACGGAGGGATGATGTGGCTGCTGAAAAAAAAAAAAGGGGCAGTTATCTCAAACAGTGTGGGGAATGAGTGCCTTATTTCTGCAGTGCTCCGGCAATGAGAGCTAATCAGAGCACGGCAGCAGTTTACATAGCGTCTTCTTTGTTCTGGCGTTTTGTTGAGACGCGCCGAGGTTTGCGGGATATTGAGTGGAATTGATGTTTTATGTGCGTGCGGGGAGGGAGGGATGACTAATGACCTGTCAGAGGTAGATTTCCTGGCAAAGATATAAAAACCAGCATGACGTGGACATGGCAAATGACATAATCAAGTCTTTCCCTGTAAGAGAGGCAATCGCGAGGGCATAATGCAAACGTCTGGTATTTTCAAGGGTTCATTTTCAGTCATTCGAGGTCCTCTCATATTAGCCAGGGTGTAATGTCTAGTCACTGAATGATAGAATGCACACATTTTTATGCAGATTGCTACTGAAGGGCAAATAGGTATTAAAGGGCATGGAGAGGAATAAGGTATGTGTGCGTGTGTGTGTGTGTGTGCATGTGTGTGTGAAAGAGAGAGGGGGGGGGGGGGGAGAGAGCTGGCCTGTTTTGTGGAGGTCTTCCAGGTGACAGCGCCATGTTTCTACGGCTATTCAGTCTCAAATGATTCCCCTGATGTGCTGCCATTTCTGTGATTTAGGTGCTCGGCCAGCATTACGATAAAAGAGAAGAAAGCTGTGTGTGTGTGTGTGTGTGTATGTGCGTGTGTGGGTGGATGTGTGTGCTTGTGTGTGTGTGTTTGTGACAGGGTAGGACTTGTACTGAGGGTGACAGGAGGGGGGGGGGTAGCTGTGGTTCTTATATACTCTCTGAACCTCCTTGGCCAGCTGGTGCCTACCTGGAACCACAGGGTTAGGGATACTTTATCTTTCCAAAACATAAACCCCAGGCTTTGGCTACACACACACACACACACACACACACACACACACACACACACACACACAAACTTGCACGGATACATGCACACATACACACGGCCTTGCCTCAAGCCACAGTTTGTAAGAATAGTATATTGCATACGATGTTACCCTGTGGACGCTGTTGTCCTGCTGAAAGTGTTCCGTAACGTCAAAACAAACCCGAATTAAAAAAAATATATATATATACATATATATATATATATATATATATATATATATATATATATATATATATATATATATAGAAAAAAAGAGAAAACCGAAGGACGGCTAGCTTATGTTCCCTGTATTTTGTATTTCGGAATATTTGCAACCATGTGTTTGGTGGATATCGGAGCATCATCCGGAAAATAGTGAGTGCTTTTATTTTAAAAATTAGCACAGAGCTGTAACCTTTAGTAAATACAGTCCTTTATAACTATTTATTATCTTGTGGGGGGTGTATTGTTGAAAGAAAAAAATCTTAGATGCACAATATATAAGTGTGCACTTCACTGTCTTTTGGAACTGTTCTAACAGGCCTACTTCCTTTGCTTTACATTAAAAAAATGAAATAAGACCTTTAAATCGCTTTTCAGCAAAATGCTTGGAAATGCCTAAATAGAACTGTATAAGTGTTCTTCTAACAAAAAAATGAAAAGGATAGGACTGATGATTTTCAATGCTGGTTATGGTTTTGCTCAGAAATCAATCAGTATTTAAATCCTGTGCTCACCATCATGCTTATGTTTGTGTCAAATTGTTTGGTGTTTTTTTTTGTCCCCATGTGACGTCTGTGTCTCACTTTGCCTTGTTTGCTATTCAGACATATTTTTGCCTCGCTCAGTAAGCAGTAGTCTATAGTCACTTAATGCCTGGATTAAATTTCCTCACAGCACAGTGCCTTGCCTGAGCCCCTATTTAACTTGGTAAGCCTCATTGATGATTATGGCACAAGCAAGTCGTTATCAAGGGTTGAAAACATGAACAAAACTGAGCAGAGGCAAAAGAAAGGAGGGGGGGTGCAGGGGGGGGTCGGATCGGGGCAACACAAGCGAAATGGATTGGCGGTGTAGCCCAGAGTATTTGTTTTAAGCAGTGGCCGTGGCTCTCTGCCAAGCAGGCAGACAGCTCCTAAGTTTCCAAGTCAGCAGTGCCCTTAAAAAAAAAAAAAAAAAAAAAAAAAAAAAGGTCCCCCCATTACAGGAGGGATGTAGCGATAATGTAGTGTGACACACGTTATGTACACTGGGGCTCGGGCAAGAGGAGCTTCAGGGACACAGGTGTCATAAACCCCATTAATCTGCTATTGTCACGTGTTATTGCAAATTAAAAGTAGCATGTTACACTTGGCAGCCATTGTTGCGGACGGACAGAGCGTGCGCGCGCGCGTGTATGCACTTGTGTGTGTATGTGTGTTGGTGGGGGAGAGAGAGGGAGAGAGAGAGAGAGAGGGATGGTGTCTTTGGTGACCACGGCTGTCCGCACGTTTTACAAAGTGACATATATTAGAATTCGCAATTCTGCAGAGAAAAGCCATTACCTCACAGATGAGCGCCCCGCACCCCCCCCCCTCCTGCCTGCAACCCCCCGCACCGCCGCTGACACTGTAAGGCCTAGGAAGAAAAAAAAGACAAAAGAGAAGCTTGAGCTGCTTCTCTAATGGGTGGAATACAAAAAAAATGTCCTCCTGATGTTTAAGTTAGACGTTTTTGTGCGCCTGCACCGACCTGAGCAGACAGCGTGGAGGTCCCAACGCGCAGGCGTCAGGAATCCGTCAAGTGTGTCCGCTCTTTTCAAACTCTCACACACACACACACAAACCGCCTGTCCGTTCACCCTTTTCACAGCCAACGAATTTGCACGGGGATCGAACCCGCGGCCGATTCCTGATTTTCCAGCCGCTCCGCGCGCGTCGGTCGTTCCTCGTTGATTTATGAGAGAAACACCGAGAGAGAAATTTCATAATAAGACGATCATCATATATTTCGAAAGCCACCAACAATAGCCAGTGGCAGTCAGAATGGATGTGATTCTGTGCTTCAGTAGCTGTTGAATTAATTATTCCTCGTCTCCGCGCGTCGCGAGGGCTGGAGCCGCGCGTGGAGATGAGTGATGGGCGATGGAGCCCCCCCCCACACACACACACACGCGGATCAGCATCTGGTTCTGAGGAGACAGGAAGAATCAACACAGGAACTCAGAAGTGTCAGCACCTGAGTGCAACCTCCAAAGTTCGATTGATAAGGCAGGTCATTGGTTAAAGTCAGGTCACATGACACCTTTGACCACTTTTCCCTCTTTGAACAGATTTATTCTCTATATTTCTGCCTCTATACATTATTACACATCTCAATATTTGGTTAATAAACTATCAGACCAATTAAACAAACAAATGTCAATTAGATGTTTTCGAATAACCTTGCCAAACCCCAAATATATTCAATTTACAATTATATATTTGATTTTTTTACATAACTTTCAACTATTGAGAAAGTTCTTTGAGATTTAATGGGATACCAGAGTTTAGATAGTTGCAGTTCTCAGTTGTTTGGTTATTTGGTTTATGAAACATCAGAACATAGAAGAAGGAAAAAAGGGCAATTACAATTGTTTTTAGCCTAATGGTGACATTTTCAAATAGATTTTTTTATATTCAATTTACAATAGCACACCAATATTTGGTTTATAAATTTTGGAAAATAGAAATATATATATATATATATATATATATATATATATATATATATATATATATATATATATATATATATATATATATATAGTATATAGTTCTCGGTTACACCGGTTGTTATAAAACAGAGAAAAGCAGCAGATTCCTGCATTTAATTAGCTGCCAATAGAGGATGTTTGGCATTTTTGCTTGAATTAAAAAAAATAATTGATTACAAACATTTTTAATTTTCCGTCAATCAGTGAATCTATTTGATCCAATCTGAGGTCTTTGGTGATGCAGAACAAGCGCATCATATCCCAAAGACAGTATTTCATTCATGCTTGCATAATCAATACATTCAATTAGAAGAAGAAGGGAAAAAAAAAACGCAGCTGAGTTCATCCAATTTGATGCAAATGAGTTTTAATTTGATTTCATTTAGCCGAGAATTGAATCGGGCAGGAAATCATAGAGGTGTATTATTGTGAAATACATAACAGTGTGTTAGGGGAATGAGAGGATATATGTTGACATGTTATTTAAACAAGGGGCAGACTGTTGGGGGTAAGCTCACTCATCTGGGGAGGGGGGGGGGCTTCCATCAACCTCAAGGACCTCAAGGTGCCAGCTCACCTCCCCGTGCCTCTAACGAGAACTCAGAAACTCACATCGAGGTGCATGAAGGAGTTTAAACTTTTATTTTGAAATCACCCTTTTCTTCTATTAGACTTTCAGAGAGGAAAAAAAAAACAATATTTCACAGCCAATCTGCGCTTCATTCGTGATGATTGTTCTGTTTTTGTTTGGCGGGCATTCACTCGGACTCGCTCCCAGTCTCCGAGGTGCGTCGGGCGAAGCCTCCTGCTAGGGGTCGCGACCTCTGGGTGCCAAACCCGCAGAGAGGAGTCTGCTTTCTAGAGCCGGTTATCTGATCTGATAGAGGCTGCTCCCTCGTTACCAGAGTGTTAATACAGACTGATGTCAAGATGAATACACTCAGCTCCGCAAATGATCAATAAACGGCCGCAGAGCGGGACAAGCATGTAGCGCCCTGACAAAGCCACTGTGGTCAAAGATTAGTATCAGTGCTGCAGATTAAGAAACATCCAAATAATGAATCTCACTCCTACTGGTAGCAAGAGGACTTCTGGCATCATAACAATTACTTTAAAACCTTAAAAATTACACTACAAACAATAATTATTTTTATAAGATAATAATGGTTTAAACACATACACAGAAGAAAATGTGAGTGAGATGGATTATTGCGCTGGATATTATGTTTTGTCTGTAAATGTGAAATGATTGCGGGGCAAAAAAAATGTCATTCACCATCTCTCAAAGTCCACAGTTACGTCTCCTATTTGCTTGTGTTGCTCAACTAAAGGCCCGAAACCTACAGATTTTTTTTTCATTTTTCAATAATCTATCAGCTTTTGGGATGCTGGGTTTCTGCATCTGAATACCCAACACACCAGTTTTTCGAAACACAAATGCATAAACAACACTCGTGAAATGTTTTAAAAATACTCCTGCTCTGTTCTTCCAATAGTCACCTGTTGTAAGAATAACATCTGTCGATGCATGAAGCCACATACGTGTACACAAATGTCACAAGAATCAACTCCATCATTGAAATGCGGTTGATTTGTCAGTAGCAGAGAAGGCAGATGGGGCCGTCCTCAGTGTGAGTGGGTGTGTTGACCCAGGACGGTTTGTCTTGTGTGTGGGAAGTGTATTCCACATGGTGAATGACAAATGTGGTGATGGTGTGTATGTGTGTGTGTGTGTGGTAGTAGGGGGGGTGGGGGTGTATCGATCAGGTGTGGTGGCTCAGGCCAGCTGATAGAAAGCAATTAATGACCATTTGCGTCGCTACCAAAGAGAACAATCGCGTTTGATGAAGTGACAGGCGGCAGGCGGCAGGTTGAGGCCTTCACTGACTGTGCAGAAAACTCGCTGGATGCTCCTAAAGGGATAGTTTGACATTTTGGGAGATATCCACAGTCTTTACCGAGAGTTAAACGACCTGTCCGCTTAACATTTGGTGAGAGACAGCTAATTTGTGCATTTATCAAACGTGCAGAGATAAGAGGCAAAAGGACAGAGGCTGGAGGGGAAAAAAACAACACAGAAAGTACTGGACAGAGATGGTCTGTCGCTAGGTGGCAAACAGCCAAAGCACAGTTGGTGTTTTGGCTGTTTGGGGCAAATAAACACAAATGGTCCAGCGGCGAGCACCAATGACACAAGGTGAAAATTCACTTTTTTTGTGTTCTGCCTTAAGAGAAAAAGGCGATTTCCCCAAATTTGTAGCTGTCCTTTTTAATCCTGCTTGCACCTACCAGCATGTTCCTTTGAAAACTAGTCTTTGTCTGCATAATGAAAACAAATGATTAAGGCCATTATGGAGCGAGGATGTTATTCTTTAAAATTCATCATCGGTGGATATGTGGTTTTCAGGGCACAGTAACATAACATTGTGCTGTGCTTTTTTCCCCCCTCTGAATTCAAAGAAACAAAGACAAATCTATGGGTTAAATCTATTTTTAAGCGGTAAAAGAACAAAAAAAAACGACACAACAGATGATACTCTGTTGGGTACATTTTCAGTCATTATATAATAAATAGTAAAACTTATTTATCACATGACAGTTTTGCAGCGTTCAGCACAATCCGAGGTTACATGCTCAAACACACACCCACTTCACACTCGCTTTTATGGCTCCTTCAGCTCCCCGTGCGTGGAGCAGGGTTCATCCTCTGGCCTCAGCCTGTGAAAAAAGGTCAAGCAGCAGAATAGAATGGCAATAACCCGCCCAAATGGTACTATCACACAGACATGATTGATCAATTGAATTCCATGGCAGAGAAAAATGTGGGATTAAGTAGAGTATTATACGCACAATGAGTTGAGGCATGATGTTCATTTCAAGTTCATTTCAGCTCCCTCTTGCCACCAGATCAGGCAATCAATAGGGGCCTTGCATATCATATATCACCACTCTCCCACTGAGGGGAGAACATAATCTGCCGCAAATTTAGAATGACAGATTTGTAAGGGAGCTGAAGCTTTGTGGGAATCCGGGGAGGAGACCTACAGACACCACTGATGCAGCCAGGAGAGGTGTGTGTGTGTGTGCATGCTAGAATGGTCTGTAAAAGCTTTAAAAGCGTCGCGTGCACACATGTGACAAACGGGAAAAGCGAAGGCATCCTTCTCCCAACAGTCGGGTAATCAGGTCAGGAGTCGGGAGAAAATTCTTGTGTTTGGAGAGCAGGATGATTGAACTAGACTGTA
Organism: Eupleurogrammus muticus; assembly: GCA_036785175.1. Classification (NCBI taxonomy): domain Eukaryota; kingdom Metazoa; phylum Chordata; class Actinopteri; order Scombriformes; family Trichiuridae; genus Eupleurogrammus; species Eupleurogrammus muticus. Next base: position 18,983,521 of record JAYKQN010000015.1, read on the forward strand.
CGATTTTATTCAGCCTCTTGTCCCGGGCTGCTGTTTCCAAATGGAAAACGGCACGCTCGCGGGGAATGAGAAGCGAAATCGTGGAGGGAGGGGAGAGGAGAGGAGAGGAGAAGGGGGGGAAATTGTGCTTTTTGAAAAAAAAAGCTGCTCTTGATTTTCAGCAATCACCAGTAAGGTTTTTGGGGAGAAGAAGAAAGGGAGGGAGGGGGGTTCTGTCTGGATTGAAAAGGCACTATAATGGGCTAGCTGCTGCTTACATTACTACACATGCTTGCCACAACATGTATATATTTGCGAGATGGTAATCCATCAATTACCAGAGAAAGAGAGAGAAAGAGAGAGAGAGGCTTTCAGATCATGACGGTGTTAATACTCCAGCACAGAAAAACTGTGCTGCCCACACGAACACACACACACACACACACACACAGTAAAAATCTGAAGTGCATAGCTTGACGTGAAGGCCAGCTTCCCCGGGGTCAGTGTCTCGACTGTTGCTCTCTCTTCTTGTAGATGGTTCAGATGGTTCTGGCCCAAACAGTGATTCTCAGGGTAGTGTGGAGAGTTTACGGAAACACCTGAGGGCAGATGCCTTTACCCAGCAGCAGCTGGAAGCGTTGGACCGGGTCTTTGAACGCCCCTCGTACCCCGACGTCTTCCCCACATCGGAGCATATCAAACCCGAACAGGTTAGTAGCGCCGCAAAATCCACCACCTCTGGTTTTTATTTGATTTATTTATTTATTTTTCATTCCTACATACATCCAAATTAAATCACACAGAACATACACAGAAAAAACACACACACACACCTTTGTCACAAATATTCCCACAACATACCCAGAGAAGAAAGCTAATTAAACAAACGGCTGAGATGGCCAAGCACTGGATTACAAGCCAGCATGTATAATGCTGCAGGGACCACCAGGAAAACTCCCACACGTTATTGATTTTGTGATGAAAAACACATTCCTTGTATCCCCTATAATTGAGAATAACAGTAGGGCAACATTAAATTAATCAATACCTTGAATTTTCTTCATTTTTTTTTTTTTGCTGTGTTATTCAACTGCTGCTTCTTTTTTTTTGCCTCCGTTGTTTATTTTTTTTTTTCCAGTTCTGTCATATTCTGATGTTAAATGACTGTAGCAGCCTGGAAAGCTGCCTCCATTGTCACGTATATTCATGAGATGGATGTATGGGACGAAAAAAAACAAAACCTCGATATATTCCTGAGTCCTTATGATATTAAAGCTGCACTGGCCATCCATTCTCATTTCAAAAATTAAGAGGCATTTGAGGGAACACACACACACACACACACACACACACACACCAAAACGACAGCCAGAAAACCACTGCTTATTAAAAGCTCCGGGCTTATTACAATGGATAACCTTTATTTACTTTCATTATACTATTAAACTACAAGAGACTATTAATTTCTCCCACGAAACTACAAGTCGGACCCATAAAGCAAAAGCAGTCGCCTAATTGAGTTCATTTTAATTTCTCTCCAATCGGGGCGAATTACGCAGGTGATAAATCAGTGGGACAGGCCTCACCTCCAGAAGAGGGCCTAATTTGCAGCTAATTACAAAACTGATTTCTACTGGAAGATCAATACCAAAACGAATTGGAAATGACTTGCAATCACAAAGAGCGTCAGGGAGAGTATTAAAAGGCAAAGGGAAAGGGGTTAGACTAAAAAAAAAGGGGGCGAGTAGGGGAAGGGAGGGGGGTAAAAAAGAAAAAAAAAGGCATGATCAGTCCAGAAAATCCGCTTTAATTTATTGCCATATTAATCAGAGCGCTTTCCCTTTTTCGCGGGTGCCTCATGTTTTTTTTTTTTTTCTTTCTCTTCTGGAATATGTGTCCCTATTAGCCTGTGTCTGGTCTCTGTAGCGAAGCATTAAAAACCCATTCTGGAGATGCAAAACTCAATGGATTCACCCCTCCCACACTTCTGCCAGCCATGTGGTCATCCCTTTCAGACCTATCTTTTCAGTCCTCCCCCCCCCTCCTGCCCTTTATCTGCATGATAAAACGTCTGTTTGGCGTCTGAAGCCTTCCGAGAATAGAGGAAAACATCCGACATTGTGCCAGTGAACAGTTGTAGCAGACAATTAGAGTTTATCGGTGATAGCGGCAGACAAGAGCGGGGTCACAGGCGTCCCCCTGTGGGAGCGCGGCCCACTGAGCCACTCAGGCTCACACCGGGCCTGGACAAACATTGTCAACACTCAGACTCCGGAAGTCTCATCTCATTAAAAAGAGAAAAGAGAAAAAAGAAAATGTGCTAACATCTGCTATGAGTGTCTTTAGCGGATTAAAAAAAAGGAAACATGATGATGATAAAGGACACACTGGGAAGAGATCCCATGTATTTTTTTAATTATTATTAAAGGGGCAGTTCATCTATTTATGACATGTTTGGTTTTATCCGCTGATTCTGCTGCAACCTCAATGTGTTAAATGGAGCTAAAATAACTGAAAATTGTTTGTTTTAAAGAATTAAACAGGGACATATCTATATATATATATATATTTAAAAGCAATGTCCCAGTTCATTTTTAGAAGTCAGGCCTATGTAAGATATGTCCAAGCTCTCAATGACCAAATCAGTCTTAATTTAGCAAGATTTATAATGCATTTGATTTAGTGTTCTCTTAAAATAAAGAGCACATTTGCATAATTTCCATTCACCTCCATTGAAGTGGAGTTGAAGTTTCAGGGGTGGATATCTTATCATCTGGGCATGGCTTCGTACCACAAAGGCTTAGGAGGTAAATACTTTTTTTTTTCCCCTCCTGTGTGATTCAGGGTGAACTAGGCCTTTAACACAAAAACCTGAATGCAAACAAGCGGCTCAACCTCTAGACGGTTCAAACTGTGACAAAAACGTACAAGCGATTCCATTCAGCGATAAGAGGCAATGAAATTTAAAAGATGGTCTAAACATCAAATTAAAAGAAAAAAAAGCAAAAAAAAGGAAGGGAAAAAAGGTGAATGGTGTCTCTCAAACAGGGCCACATGGTGTGCCCGTAACAAAGCAGAACTGTTTCTCCCTTGGCTGGTCAGGGGTAGGACTGCAGTCAAGCACAAAGGGCCAGCTGACGCCTTGGCTTTTCACTCATCTCAAAATCCCACTTCCTCTCAGACAATACCAAAATACATTCATGATATGCTTGAACTGCCACCCTGCAGCTTGAACACACACACGCACACACACACACACACACACACACACACACACACACACAATGCTCTCATACAAATTTATACTCGCGCAGGCCTTAATGGAGGAGAAGGGAGGATTTCCATCTAGGTATTGTTTGGTTGTGTAATGATTCAACTGTCCTTTTCCCAGGCTAATGAGTACTCGCTCCCTGCCCTGAATTCCAGCCTGGACGAAGTCAAGCCCAGTTTATCCTCTAGCGCCAACCCAGACCTGGGCCCCAGCGTGTCGCAAAGCTACCCTGTAGGTAAGATCAAGTGCCATATACAGTACGCCGTCACGCTGCCAGGCCACAGCTTCAGCTCAAAGGGGTTCTGAACAATGTAATAATAAAACCATAAAAGTAGTAATAATAGTGCAAAGCATGCTTGTGCAATTGACAAACAATGAAATGTCTGGAAAAGAAAAAAAAAATAATAAAAGCAAACCAAAAAGTTAAGTGTGAAGACTTTTTTAATACCATTCCACTGAAAAAGGTGCAACGATGATGAGATGCTGCGATAAAAAAAAAAAATAATAAAACCGAGCAGCTGTCCTCCGTCTGTTTTTTTTTTTTTTTTTTTTTTGCTGAGCAAGCAAGGCGATAAGCGAGATTGTGCGTGCGAGGGCGACTGTTCAGTCACCGCCGGATAAGGACCTTTGGGGCGTCGGTAGATCAGAACTATGGCTGTGCATCAGAGCAAGGTCTCACACACAGAGAGAGAAAGAGAGAGAGAGAAAGAGAGAGAGGGGGAAGGAAAAAAAAAAGAAAAAGGCCACCGTGCAGGACTGACTGCTTGTTGGCCGCCCGCTGTTGCTGCTGTTGTGCTGCTGCCTGTGATTTGTACGCCGCGAGACACTTTGTGTGTCTCAAAGCACGAGTAATGTGCCTCGGTAAATACGCTCTGGCATTTCTGCCGCCTAACTCTAACACCGTGATCATTTATTTCACCCTCCTATCTCTCTCTCTCTCTCTCTCTCCTTCTCCCCCACCTCGTTGTCTCCTCTCCTTGTCACAGTTAATGACTGCCTGGCTAATTGAAATATTGTTTCGTTGTTGCCGCGTTATTACCGAGAAGAAGGTTAAGTTTACTGAAAGTTTACGATGACTGTCGGGGGGGGGGGGGCCTTGAGATTAATATACAGATCTTTTATTAAAATTCATATAATTATGCAGCAGCCATCAAAAAGGCAACGAGTTTTTTTTTGCGTGGGGGAGGACAGGGTGATTGAAAATCGCACCGGCCCCCCCCTTCTCAAATGATAGCCGAGCAGCCTTATGAGAAAAAAGAGAGGGCCCCGTTCTCATTAATATGTGGGAGGTAGATTCCCCCTGTAAGGCAGGCCTCCTGAGAAGAAAGGTGTGTGTTCGTCCTTTGTGCACCGATGGCCCCGTGAAAGCAGGGCCCGCTTCTGCAGGCAGCTTTGTTTTGCACCTGGGATATTTCCTCTGCAGCGAGGGTCTCCTTACAGGTGCAAAGACACATGTAGAAGAAGAAAGATGGGATTGTATGTGTGTATCAGTGTGTGTGTGTGTGTGTATGTGGGAGAGGGGGGGAAGCACATTCTTTGCATTTGTACTGGTAAATAAGCTCATTTCATGTCCTTTCTTTGGGTAGATCTCACTGGAGACAGAGAAATAAAGCAGACAGAGGTCAAACTAATGAACAAACATTGCTCTGACTTCCACTTGGTAATTAGTATTTGGTTAGTGGCTCCTCTTCTTGGTTTTCCCTCAGTGCCCGTGTGGATAATAGGTGATATTCAGGTGTGTGGTCTCTCCAGTGGCTGAGTATTACAGTTTGCTTGCCAGCGATAAGCCATGCTGGAGGAATTTTAAGCCATGCAAAAAGTAGTAAATTATCTGCAGTATTTAGGCCGGCATCTAATTTCGAATTAATTGTGCTTTTACGGGAGGAAAGAACTGGAGATTATGTTCAGCCTTTAAAATGTTTTTTTTTTCTCTCTACGAACATCAATTAAAAACGCCTGCAGTTATTGATCGTGTTGATTTTTATGCCCCCGGAATTTGCATAATCTATTAAAAATGAATGATTCATGAAGTGCTTCATGAAGATCGGGATTCTCGGTGAACTGAAAGACTTGAGAGATAGAAATCTTTTGTGTCCTCTGCTTATCCTATTAAGGCTCAAAAAGTACCTCAAATAAGAAAGGGATTTAAGGGCATTGTGCACATCATCGAAATTCAGAGGCAAGAAGCCACTTCCATTAAAACTGCTTTCTCTCTCTCTCTCTCCCTCTCCTCCACATTAATGCTGCATTACCTGCTAAATAGTCCCTCTTACCCCATAAAAACACCAAAGGGTTCCATGAATATGTGGATAGGACAATTGCATATTGTGAGGTAATTTCTATTGTTGATATGGGAAGTAATTTCTTTGATGACTTCCCTTTTGAGAGTTGGATTTCATCTCAAGTGCTTCTTACTCGCGTTCATTCGAATCTGCTTAAAATTCAAATAGTGTGACCCTTGGGTGAATTTATGAATAGCGGGAGGAGGGTCTCGGAACTTTGTGTATTTTGAGAAATAAATGGAGAGATGGCCTCGATATGGCCGATTGTCCACTTTTTTTTTTTTTCCCTGAAATTAGTCAGAGCCCGCCTGTTTTCCGGATGATGCTTCCGACTTCTGGGCCGTCCAGAGCTCTGGGCTGAATTCTCTTGAGCATTCAGCGGGAGTTTTTACACATCTCCACTCAGTGCATACTGACGACTCTTTAAACCTATTCCCTGCTGGGCCTGTTAATGGAGGCCTCGGAGGGCTCAAAAACTCCCGTGTCAATGACACTTCTCCTCCTCGAGCAGCTGCTTCTGTACACTCCTCTTGTTATTATCCTGAAGAAAAAAAGAAAAGGGGGGGGGGGGGGGGGGGGGTTGAGCGGCAAACACAAGTATCCACACTTAACATTCAATTAAGGTGATGGAGTGAGCGCTCTCGGGTGTGAGCCGGACAGAAAAGTATCAGGACCCGCCGTTGTCCAGTGAGCAGCGAGCAACGGTCAGACATCGGCGGCGTGTCGCCTCGTGACAAACCTCTCGCCCGTCTCCCCACGGGGGGGAGGGGGGGGCGAAGCGTGCGCCTGGAAATTAATGCTTATTTCGTCTTCGCAAAAAAAAAAAAAAAAAAAAGCAAACTAACCTTTGAGCACACATTTGATAATGAATGACTTTCAGCGGGTGTTCGGGGAATTAAAGCAATTTGGCTCTCCAAACATTCTTTACTTAGTTGTAATTAATTAGGGTGTTGAGATTTTTTGGCTCGTGATAAATTGCCCCATTCTGCATATAGCCTAGAAAATGGAGGTCAAAGATTTTTCGTTGTTGTTGTAGCAAACATGAAGGTGTCCCTGTCATGCTAAATTTAATACTCTTGCAAGCAAAAGAGTCAGTCACAAATGACTTTGTTCCCGTGCCAAATGAGGGGAAGGTCACCCCTGGTTTCCTGTTTGCGTTTTTTAAGAAACCGACTCTGATATTAATGCGAAAGCGGCGCGTTGGGTTTCATGTCACGTTGTTGTGGAACGAGACAAAAACCCATGAATCTTTGTCTTCTCGCAGTGTAATTAAAGGTTGACTGGAGTTATTTTCAGTGACTTCAAAGTGTATGAAAAATGTATGAATATGTCTGAAATAATCTGTAATATATGTGTATAAATACATATGCACATATATATTTTTATATACATGTTCTATATATAGAGAGAGAGGTGGATATAGATATATAGATATAGATAAGCTCAGCAGCAACTATTACACTCCTCCTCTTCTGAAAATTAAGACAGAAATCAACATGCTTTTGTAACAGCAAACCAAAAAATCTTTGAATTGATTTTCACAGGGAAAGAAAAAAAAAAAAGAGGGCAGGGGGGGAAAAATAAATAACTTGATCCGCTGGCGTTCAAACTAAGGGGACTGTCAGCGGAAGCAGACGATATAAAGAAGCCCATCTTTTAATGAGAATCTGGACACACATCTCTGTTGTAAAAGCAACAAAGGCTAGGAAGCAGCTAATGAGGCTATCATTGCTGTACAGAGAGTTCTCCCAACCAGCGCCTCTCAGAAGAAAAAAAAAAAAAAAAAAAGAGGCTTTAAAGGGGACATAAAGCAACAGTCACAGAGCTGCTGGCAAACGGATCCTGGAGTATACCAAAACAGGACCTAACACGGGCTGAGATTAGTATTAGCAGAGTCAACATGTCAGGAAACGACGTTACAGAACACACACTGATGCTGTGTGCCTTATGGGTAATGTTTCCCTTAATTACATAGTAATATATCCTTTTGTATATTTTTCCATCTGGTTTCTCACTCAACTAAATATTACTGCTAATAAACTTTTTTGTATAGGAACTTTTTATACAAGAAATGCATCTCAAAAGTGTTTTACTACAGGCACAAAATGCACATGTTAAAGAGAATATTAAGGAGGAAATTGCAAACACACAAAACTTAAGGCAACTATGACGTATTCAAGATGGGAAAGAAAAAAGATAGATGAATAAAATAACCCTTCATGCTTTATTTTCTATTGTATTTTGGTTCATATTGTGGTGTGTGACTGGGCTGCAGACACACCAAAACTTTAAAAAAAAATACTACAAAATAAGTAAGACCTATCCATCCACTCGAATAGTTGGCAAGAATAAGTCCAAAACTTTTAAGATACACTTGTAAAAGCATTCACCGTCATCATCATTTTCCACAATGTATATTTTGAGTTCATGTTGGTTTAATGTTATTTCAAAGTCCATTTTTCAAGTTCATTTTTTAACACGAAATGTCAAATGGTGTAACTGAAAAGGAATAATACATTTTTAATATTTAATCCATCCAGAATAAGAAAAATAGTTTTAAGAGAGTATCTGGTAACATGATGGAATAGACTACAGAGTTCAAATCAGTAAAATCAATAAAGGGTTAAGTCGAGAGTCCTGTATTGATGCCCTGATCCGATGTGCTGCAATCGGTAGGCGAACTAATATTGATGATCAAGTATCAGCGAGCAGTGACCGACCCCCATTAAACACTGCTCCTTTGTCCTGCACTGTTGGTGAAAAGTTACACACATGCAGTTTTATTCAACTTCTAGAAAAAGAAACATGACTGAAAGTGCACAATTCTTGTAATTGTAATGTCATTTGTTATATGAGAGTGTCCACTTATAAGTGATGCATACACATGTGGGACAATTGAAATGTGTATTTAAGTGTAAAAATAGAGACAATAGTGTGATTCTTTAATGACAAGTAATTATGAAAGCAACTTTCTGGTTGACACCACCATTCCCGCTGTTGCAGTTTTTGGGTAAAAGCAGGAAATCTTGTGTATTGGTGATTTATTAAATCTCTGTGAACAGAGTAAATGAAAAGTTGAGATATATTATTTGCTTTTTATTAAAGAAGCGCGTCTGCTGTAACTGCTGCTGCTCTAATAATGAAGAAACGATTGTGTCAGTGTTTGCTGAGACAGACAATAGGTACCAGTGTCTCCACACACACACACACACACACACACACACACGCACAATGGCCTCACCCCTGCTGGACCCCCCACCCACAGTACTCCCACAGCTCCCTTTGACTTATGTGCACTGGCTTGTGGCCGACTAATTCTTATTATAAATGAAAGGTCCGGCATGACCTCACTCTGTTTCTGTAAAGCTCTTTAAACTCTGCAGCTCCTGGAGTCTGCAGCACTTTACGTAACCAAAATAGACACATCTCACCAGGCCAGGCGAGCAACGGAAAACAGTCCTAAAACAGATTCATTTCTCCACTCAATTTCTATGATATTTTATCATATATCACATGCTGAGCATAATTAACTGATGCTTTAACCTGTAAATTGCTCTTTAATGGTTTAGCAGGTGGCGCCAACTGCATTAGTTTAATCTATAAATGTATACCGTAAAATTTAAATGTTTTGTATGTGCAAAGTAACTGTATTTACAATGGAATATAACAATATTTTGTAGGTGTTTATAAATGATTTTTGCTGTCAAAGATCAGCATAATAGCATAATATGACTTCTCTATTCAGCTGTGATCTTCCCTTTATGGCTAAAAGTGGATGTAATGCATGTATATGGTGTGTATGTAGGGAGTCACACGAGCTCCTGTGTCTCTTGTATGTATCTCCTCACCATCCATCATCACCACACATTAAGAAAGATCCATAAGAGGCTCCCAGAGCTCCTTCCCACTTCCTCCTCCTCCTCTTCTTCCTGGCCTTGCCTCCGTGCAGCTCCGGGCTTCTGCAGCTCTGTCTCTCCACCAGAGGCACCTGCTGTTTCCCTCCCCAGTCTGTTGCGGCGTGTACTGCAATAGCCAGAGGGATCGTTCTTTTCACCCTCAATTAAACATATAAGTTCCTCGTGATATTGCACGTGTATAAATTGGATTTTCACGTCAATACCTAAATCTGCTCGTGGTTTACGCTCTCATTAGCAGTGCTAATTGGCAACGCGGTTCACTTTTTCGATATTTGGTGAGATAAATGTGTGTGTGAAGGTAAATTTCAGGAATTGTCATATTCTTAGAAATGTAGAGTCACTCAGAGCCGTCACAACCACTCTAAAGTGAGTTTCTACCATTCCACAAAATACATTTGAATGACTATTTTTATTATTATTATTATTTTGCTACCAGGGGAAATTTGTGGTATATGAGATGAAAAATAAAAAAATGACCGCAACTACTAAAAGAGGACCTCACAGGGCAGTGGTTCGCTCAGTAACACAGTTTTCCATAAAGAGAAGGTGAAATGCTAAATTAGTTTCGGGTCACGGTGATGAAAGTGTTTTGCGGTGGTCGGGAGTTGCTCTGAGTTCACGGGACACGTTGTGTTTTGTGGTGTTATGCCGCGTTTTGCCCACTAGTTCCTCATTAAGGCTCCATCAGAGGATGATTTCCCCCCTTTTTGAGTCCAAATGGCCCTCGCAACTACAATATAGCAGGGGCCTCTTCCACCCTGGCCCCTGCACAGATTGGGGTTACGTGCCGTAGCCCAAACGTCCCAGGGGCCTATCGAGGACAACCCGGCCGTCACTCTTAATTAACCGAGCTGAATATCTGGACCGGCGACGCTCTGCAGAGGGGCCGGCGAGCTCGGGCGTAGGCGTGTGGGATTCGGCGAAAAGGCTGCCGTGCAGGGTTCAGGAAAGTTTTCACGTGAGCAGCAGCAGTTCTCAGTTCTCTCAGTTCACAGCTTTAAACGACGTGAAACGTTTGGCAGGTCGGGTAATGAATGGAGTCGTAGCGCTGACTGACTTGCGGTGGTGGTGGAGTCATGGCGTCGTCCACAGTGAACAGTGACGCTGTTGTGTGTGTGTGTGTGTGGCGCATTGCACACTCCTCATTTGTATTTTGAGATCAAACACAAAAAGCAGGAGCAGAAAAGTGCATTTAGTCAAGTTTTGTATTTACAGTGCATGAATTTTTTTCACTACTTTCTAATTCCACTGTGCAGGAAATATTTAACTTTTTATTATTATATATACCTAACAACATATGTAATTTTTTGTTTAAAATCACATCAAAATAAAAAAATGTATTAGCAACAATAAGCCAAGAACATGGAGCTTGCAGAAGCCATCTCCATTGAATCATTAGAAATATTTTCACTATCTGTCGTTTTGTGCAGGATTTCACTTTTCAGCCACGTCTACCAAATTTTTGTGCAAGGTGATGGATTAAAAATCTAGCCGCGCTGATGTTGTACGTCCTTGTTTGTGTTGTTTTTGTCTCCCCAGGTCGGGATATGGCCAACACGACCTTACCCGGGTATCCCCCTCACGTTCCCCCTACAGGCCAGGGCAGCTACCCGACCTCCACACTCGCTGGAATGGTTCCTGGTGAGTCAGGTTCTAATTATAATTCTTTGATTTCTGCCTCAAGTCGGCGTCACCTGTTTCAGTGACTTTATACGTCCATAGACATGTGTTTATCTGTTGTTTTTTCTGTCATCTTGTAAAATAACTGATTATCATGCTGAATATGAGCTTAAAACTACAGTATCCAGCCAGGCATGCAGTTTGGGCCGGTGCTGTCCACGCTAAGAAAAGGATATGGGTTTCCTTTTTGTTTTCAGGGTTTTGGGTACGTCTGCATAGGTAGCTACTGAACCTTGAGCATTCGAAGTTGTGTGAGGCAAAAGAAAAAAGTCAGGCACGAGACAGAAAAATAAGGAAAAAGACATATTGTACTGGGATTTCCTGAGGGTCACGGATTGAGATGCTGCAGCGAGTCAAAGAAGCACTTCTGAACTTACACCATTAGCAGCAACACTTTTATTAACGCCATTATTCCTATCACTGGCCCTAATGACAACAGAGGTGACTGGGCGGCATGTTTCACAACCATTCTAGTTCGTATCAATACAACAAAACATATGCAGAAGTATAATTAGGCGTTATACATGCTGGAGAAAATAGAATTCCAATCGTATTATCCAGGTGTCTTAATCGGAGTGGGAGAATTTTAGTCGGACTGAACCAGTCGTGGCCTGTAGCCCTACTTATTTCCCACATCAGGGATTATTTAACAGGTGCCGTCCCTCACAAACGAACACGTGTAGCAGCCACAAGAGCAGAGTGAGGAGGCTTTGGCGCCACATTGCGCAGAGAAGCGATGAATATTGACCCGCGGAGTAAGAGGCGCACACGTCTGTATATTACCTGTGTGTGTATGATTGGATTAGACAGGCTGAATAAGTGATCAGAGGCAGAGGCAGAGGACGGCCGCTCTCCCTTCCTTCCTACTCTCCTCCCTGCCTTATTGGCTCATTATCTCCCGGCGTTGCCGTTCTCGCCGTCCGTCGATAAACAGAAGTACCAGCCCTCCGCAGCCCCTGCACTCCGGAGCATATCCCTTTCCCCTCCTCTACTTAACCTGCAGTTCAGGTTCACAGCAAACAGTTAAGGGTCAAAAGGCAGAGGCATGGGAGCCCAGTAAATATTCAAATAGCTGTCTCTCCGAGGAGTTCGGCGTGTGTTTGGCTGCCAGGAACAGAGCAGGTTTTGGTGCCACTTCTTCACCAAAATACTCATTTTGCCTCGACGGGACTGAGCCACCTAGAAACCGGTGGGCATGTGTGCTGTGTTAGTATCATGTGGGAAAAGGAAACCCTATCACAGGCTCTGGCTGCTCCTCTTTGCTCCGTTATAAAGAGCCAAGATAACGTGTTTCATTATCACCTCGGGCCAGAAAGGTTATGTCTGCTGTAGCGTTGGCTTTGTCTGCTCGTTGGTGGATAAACTGGAAGATTTCATTAACCTGCTGTAAAATAAGGTCACAGAGCAAGGAGCGGGTGCTTTTGGGAAGGGTTTTAAAGGGTGAGTTCACCCAAATATGAACATTTGTTGTGTTTAAACAACTAAGTAAGTGAAGTTAGATTCTTCTAGTGTGTGTGATTTGGTTGAACGGACACTTTAAAATATTGCAACATGGCATTTTTTATTAAGCTGCAGCAATAACTTGTTTTAAAAAAGTATATCTTGCACATGCATCACATGGTGCATTATCATTTTTACATTATTGCACTGTTTTAATGCAGATGTGGGTCCAGAGAGCATTTTCTGGCCTGATAAAACACATTTACCACAGTATTTATATCTAAATAGAGCAAACAGTGGCATATGCTGTGTGAGGGATTTCGAGTTCTATTATCCATCCATCCATTTTCTATCCCGCTTATTCCTTTTCAGGGTCGCAGGGGTCTGCTGGAGCCTATCCCAGCGCATTTTATGGCGAGAGGCAGGGATACACCCCAGATGGTCGCCAGCCAATCGTGGGGCACACACACCATTCACACACACACTCACACCTATGGGCAATTTAGATTTGCCAATTAACCTGAGCATGTTTTGTATTGTGGGAGGAAACCGGAGTACCCGGTGAAAACCCACGCAGACACGGGGAGAACATGCAAACTCCACACAGAAAGGTCCCAGACCCAGGCCCCAAGGCGGTCTTGAACCTGCGACCTTCTTGCTGTGAGGCAACAGTGCTACCCACTGCTCCACCGTGTCGCCCTGAGTTCTATTATTTTTAATTATATTAATAAAGACTTTGCTTGGGTTTAACAGCTACCAGTAAAAACCAAAGAAGACGTGGTAGCACCCTGGTTGTGGTGCCGTCCACATTTGTCATTTGGCACATGACTAATAAAACTGTAAAAATCATGTGGGTGGAAAAGCGTCAAGTCAAACATACTTTTACTTTCCATTTGTTCTTATGTGGCACAAAGCAAAAGATGAGGGCCTTAATCCCATGGCTTGTGGTTTTGTTATAACCCATTCATCCTATACACAACTGCTAAGATTTAGTGACAGGCACAAAACACTGTTAAAGCAAAGCCATTTCTCACCACCTTCATATAAAATAGCCTTTATAGTCTCGTAAAGGAAAGATACGTGTTGAACCAACAGCAGTGCTCACTGACATGTTCCAAGTTACTTCCCTTGCAATGAAATTCTGTTGCAGCAAACAGCAAGAGCTCCAACCGGAGAGTGTGGGGGGGGGGGTTCAGATTGGAGACGTAAAAAATTCCTCCAAGAAAGGACGCAGGATTTATGGCGACGTATCAAAAATGTATGCATGGAACTGTTTATTACCGCTTGGTATTTATTAGACTGGTTTGGAATATACTGGAGGAAGAAGAATGGGCAGATATCCATAAATGGGACAGGGGAAAGCCGCCTTCAGTGTCACATCCTGTATTGTTCAGTGTTGCATAACTTAAGTGAAATGAAAAAGAAATAAATTACTTGCTTGACTGGCCTCACATCGATGACTATCATCCCCCCTCCCCACACCATCAAATTGCATCCTGTTATGAGTGACGAGAAATGGCTGCATGTGAAGGGGTAATGGTGTGACGCATTGAAATGCTGATTGATTTGTTGTTTCGTTTTTTGTTTTTTTTTCTCGCAGGGAGTGAGTTTTCGGGGAACCCCTACAGTCATCCACAGTACACAACCTACAACGAAGCCTGGCGATTCAGCAACCCAGCATTACTAAGTGAGTGACAAAATGGTTCATTGACCGTTCTGCATAAGCCCCTCCCCTCAACAGGGATTGACCAGTCACAGCCTTAGCAACCGTAACTAGGAACAGCCAGACTATAAAGTGCCTGTTATAATAGTTATTATTATTTCCTAGCTTTTCCTAAAAATTAACACATGTTCGTTACTCCTAACACCCAGAGGAATATCAGTAATTGCCTCCATTATTTTATGGGGTTACAGGTTACATAAACTAAATAAAAAAAACAGTCAGGAATGCTGGCAGCTGCTTCCTATTCCTAACTTTAGCCCGGGAAAACCCCAACTCATAATGCTGCTTAAGATTATGTTTCCCAAACACATTCTCATCACAAAAGCCGCTTTTCTTGCCATGTTAAAACGTGAAAGCAAACAACAACAACATTAATTAACAGTCTGAGCTTAATTGTTATAATCATGGGCGTGGTCGTGGAGGGGGGGCGGTGGACCTGACTACCCCTGGCCCCGAGTAGAAAATGATGAATGAGGGAATAAATTGGATCCTATTGTTAATTAATTAATATAATGTAAAATATATTGATATCATGAGAGAATGAACTTGCTATATTGGACATTGGACAATGGTTTAGTCCTTACTTATACTTATATTTTTTATTTCTAGTTTTTTTCTTGCTCAGATGCTTTGTGGCATGGATGGGGGTCCATTGACATTAATAGACAGGACCCAGAATTTGGTGCTAGGTCATATAGATCTATATATCTATATATCTATATATCTATATCTATATCTATATCTATATCTATATATAAAGAACTCAGCAAGCACAACAATAGTGGCCTTTATTTATGTATTTTACAAAGATCATTTACTGATAATGATGCTAACTGTCTTTAAACAACTTGCACAATGCAATGTGTGTATCCAGGGGCATATTAAGAAATCAGCTGTCTGAAATATTCAATAAACTGAAACAGTCTGCAAACATCATCACTATTAAAACCCAAAAAAAAATTGTCTTTGACTTTCAATATTTCATAATTATGAGATTTGCGACCACCTGAGTAAATTGGATGGTGTGTTTTGTTAAATATGATCCAGTGGGCTATCATTAAAAGACTCAGTAATGTGCTTCTGCACTTTTCCATGTGAAACAATGCATTAGGAAACGGGTGTTTCCAGTTAAATGGTAATGCTAGCTAGCACTAAATTTCGTAAAAGTTCAACTCTATTTGTTTGTTGTTTCAAATGGTTCGTTCTTCTGTTAACTTTCAGGTTCCCCTTATTATTATAGTGCCGCATCGAGAGGCTCCGGCCCTCCCACTGCTGCCACTGCCTATGACCGTCACTAGTTACCATGGAAACCAAATCAACCTGCAGGACCATGGCCTCAGCCTCCATATTGCCCCGGTGTGAGCGGCATGGTCCACTGGACTCTGAGCAACTGCGCATAAAATGTTCCCGGCTCACACAATGAGAAACTTAACGTTTTTTTTTTCCGGGGAGGGGGGGGGGGGGATTCCAGACGACTTCTCTCCTCTCGACTGCAGATTTTTTTTTTTTTTCTTTTTGGGACATTCAAAGGAAAAATGGAAAAAAAAAATAAAAAATCACCAAGAGACACTGAAAGCTGCAAGAAACATGATGAAAACTGTGGGGAATTGCAGTGGTTTTACAAAAAAAACAAAAGGGAGGGTGGGGGTGGGGGGAGGAAGAGAAAAAAAAAAGACTGAAAACAAAAATATCCTGAATTTATTTTCCCTGTGTAGCAGTGTCGCAGTTTCATCCCATCACGGATCAATACTGTACATTCCTTTTCTCGACGGCTCTCAGCAGGGACGCCGTCCGGAGCTTAAAATGTAGCAGCAGCCTTTTTTTTTTTTGCCTTTTTCTTTCTCTCCCCCTTTTTCCTTTTTCCCCCCCCATTTGTCTCCCACTCGATTCAAACGGCAGCGCAGTGAGATCAGAGGAGATTAGCAGCGGCACATGTAGGCTGTGGCAGGCTAACATTGTTTTTATCCATCTCAACAGTCACCGACCAAACATCCAGCATGAGTAAATCCACCGCTTTGATGCCATGAGAAGATTAGGACATGTTCTCTGTGATACACAATCAAGATGTAAAAATGAAAATGAAATAAATAAAGAAACATCGGTTTGAAAATAGAGGCGACCATGACAGTATATCACCATGGCCCACTATTTGCAAGATTTCAAGAAACTAGTAAATATATTCTTAAAATGATTTTTTTATTTCATTTTTATAATTCGTAATGACTAAACTGCAGACTGCTTGGCTAGTGTTTTACTATTTCTTATTTGTCGGGATACAAGAGAGGTCATCAGGCGAAACTGGTGGTTTTTTTCTTCCTTTTATTTTTTATTTCTTTTGTTAATTTTGCACTATTTTTGGAGGTTTGCAACACTGGAGCGTTATTATGCAGAAAACGACGGTGCATACTTGCTTTTACAGCATTTCATGAAACTGACTGTAAGTCTAATAAGTTTCAGTCTGGAAAAGGCACTTACAGTTTCACATGTTCAGTTTTTTTTATTTTTTTTTATTATTGTAATTCAAGGCCCATCATTGCCACATTTGCCTTGACATGCACTACTACTGTATGTTCTCACAGCTTACATTGTTTTCTATTTAAGTTGATTAAGTCTTTGGCATTCAACCACAGAAAAAAAAGGATATAACAGCCATCCTGAACCAGTGTCATCATTTGCCTAGTTTGATGCCTGAAGCGTCCAAATTCACCCTGATTGGATGATTCTGGTGACTCCAAAAACATCAAATAAAAAAAAAAAGCAGGGCGACGATTTCAGCTAAAATGCCTTAAACATGTTTCGCTCCCAGCTTCAGCTCCCTCACATGTTTCGGGCCAAGTCGTTTCCTCGAATCAAACTGGAACGATGGTTTCTCTCATCTGTCAAGTGAATGTATTTGCATTTTTGCCAAAGACTTAGTTCTCGTCTATGTTTATTTACAGGCCGCCTATATGCATCATGAGAGCAGTATTAATATTGTTAGGAAAAATCCCCATTGTTCATGAGGAAAAGTATATGTATAAATTCTATGCAGTGCAGAGATGGTCATCATATGCATATTCAGCTGTAAACCTAAAGGTAGGTGGAGTTTATTTAATGTTATGTTATTTACAAATTGTTCATTTGTAGAAGGGTTTTTTGTGTGTGATGTGAAGACACTTCTCTGTAAATACAGTAAGAAAAAATGTCTTTCATGTTCATGGGTATTATCACTTTCATTATGCTGGTCACACTTGTACAATAATAAAAGTGTCTGAAATCTTTTACGCAAAAAAAAAAAAAAAAGGCTGCATGTTGTTTGTGAGATTAGACGGGAGATAGATGGGCACGGGGTTAAAATCTTCTCATATGTAATTTGAGGAGATATGAGGATTTGAGGATTTTATATCATATTCTACGGTTAATTGTTTTATTGAAAAACCAATCAAAAGGCCTCCGGACGGCCTCCTAAGTAATAATAAGTCATGAAGTTATTTGATGTCAAAAAGATCAATTGAACTTGACTTTAATTGACCTGCCCATACACTTATATTAGCATTAAAACACTTAAAGTAAGTAAATATAAGGACATTTTTAAGTGTTTTGTATGTAAAAAATAACTGATAACGGCTGTTTGACAACTTAATGACTAACACAGAGGGAACAAGTGTATACATTATTAATACATGTATCAAATTAATACAATTTTAAATACAAAGCAAATACAAAAATATATCATTTTTATTCATATAATTAGTTTAGAGCTGTTATATTCTGTTTTCAGTCAATATCTGTGTAGAAGGTAAAATTGCAGACAATTAAAATGTCCTTGTGTCTGCTTACAATTACATGATAGTGTTATTGTGTATTCATTTAGTGTGTACACGCTGCTTATTAATGCATATAACTTATTCTCTCTGTGTGGGGAAGGGTAGGAAAAAGAATCCGCTCAATATAAAACACCAGGAGATAATGAATTCAGCCGCCTAATGAGACTGTTTTGAGATAAATGTATTTACTTTTCAGGTATAAAAAAGATCACATGGTAGTCGGGGGGCTGCAGCGAGAATGCCTCTGAATGTTTTCTCCATGATTTGGATCACTGAGCAGCACATAAAGTGTTTAACCTCTCCTCGCTTTGTAAAGCTGAATTAATTTTTCTAGCAGTGTGCCTGAATTCAATTTGTGCTAAGTTGCAATGAGAGATTTATGCATGAAATCCCTCTTAGAGCTTATTTTCACTCTTTCTTTGCCCCGTAATCCCTCCACCACCGCCGCCTTGTATGACTTAGTTATATCATTATTGATTTACAACAAGTGGACACTGTCCTGATTAGCGCCGTGCGATTTGCACACCCCACGGAGCAGCATGTGCTTTTGAATTGATGTCAGGCAGAATGGAAATGTATAATACAGTAGCTGAGCTCTCTACTGGTTCATTCAGACGTGCAGAGCTGGTGCAAGCACTATTCCTCAGTGGTGTTTTAAAAGCAGAATGTGAGTTTCACCCTCTGGTCCAGCCTGGATATGATATTTATCCATCTATCACACATTTTCCTCTAAATGTCAACATAGTAAAATAAGAAAATAAGCTCCTCTAAAACATATATTGAGCTGAGCCTTTTTTTGTGCTCTCTGATGCCTCTGGGCCCACGAGGAGAGACCCCCTTTTTGCTTTGTAATTCAATTTCTCTGCCTGTTGTTTATTTCATAGCTCCCCTGTGAAGCATCAGAGGCTGATGTTCTGTCAGCCTCTAACTGTCATATATATGTTTGTCATTCACAGCCCTTATTAAAGGAGGAGGAGGAGGAGGGGGGGGGGGGGGGGGGGGGGGCGGTGGGGGGGTTTGACTCCTTTGTCTCCCCAGCCGAGAATTCCCAGAAGCGGAATTATTCTATTTAGATGGAAACTTTTTTTTTGTCACTTTCCCTGTCTAAATTGGCCATCCGGCCCTCTCTCTCTTTCTCTCCTTCCAAAACCAATAAACTGTGAACCTGGATGTATCTGTCAATCACGCTCAAATTGACTGCAGCATACCAGATGACAGCAGCATCCTCTGGAATATATATATATATATATATATATATATATATATATATATATATATATATATATATATATATATATATATATATATATATAGGTAATACAACATTTTGATTCAATAAAAGAAACAAGTTCAACTTGGATTTTAATAAAGACATTTTTATCTAAATAGAAAATGCATGCATGAGTGAAGTACAGCACATTTGTCCTGTGGTTTAACTACCTGGTCCCAGGCCAACCACTCAGAAACACAAAGTAAATAAGGTGCCTCATTGCATCGTTTTAAAAAGGTCCCACATCATAGAAAGTGAGATTTTAATTGATTTTTGATTATAAGAAGGTTTAAGTGTTATACTTGTAATACTGTTCCATCTTCCATCCACAGAGATATGTGCACAACCTCTATTCAGAAACCTTTAAATGAGCCTGTCAGGACTGTTGTGCATGTTGTGATGTCACAACTATACAGTGAGTCCCCCATTCAAATCAGGCTTATTAGTAAATATTAATAATCCTGACATAAAAATGACCTTTTCTTTCTAGAGCTCCATAGAGAACGACAGTAGAAAACTGCAAATACATCTTGTCAGGGATGTCTAATATCAAACTTAATGCAATGTACAATATGAGTCCTTTGACTGTAAACTGTTTGAAAAAAAAAAGTTTCACTCCGCATAAGATCTTTTGCTCAGTCTCAGCTTTTTTCTGAGCCTGCTGCTTCCTGATCACCTGATATATGGTTTTTAGGAGCACTACCAAATCCCGGCTCATTCAACAAACCTGCACTCATGTCTGAGTTTGCTGTAGCTATGTAACTACTTAATGTGTGCTGCATTGTGTCTCGCTGTACTCAGCTTGCTTTTTTGTACCTTGCACTTCACTCTCACAAAAGCCCTTCTAGGGACGGGCAACATCTGCTATAAAACACCATGATTCTGAGTTTATATGTTCACTGTCCCTGTCAAATACGCCGGAAATGCATAAATAAAAAGGAGAAACACCTCTATTTCAGGTATTATAGCAGAGAAGCTCGTCATGCATAACTTCAAAAACCACAGTGTCAGATCTAACTGTTGACCTTTTCAAGCTGCTCTACCCTAATACATGCTGACTGAACACTCTCTCTCTCTCTGTGCGATTTGTACACTGGTTCTATGAATATGCCGCAGCAACTGAATTATAATTTGGTTACTGGTGTGTCAAATGTACAATAAATCCTCAGGATGTTATCATTTGCAGTGACACGCCAAGACAAGAGGGTGCTGCCGAGGAAATATGAAAATGCATTTCACGTCTTTATACCCGAGTACTGGTTTAGACGCTATGAAAAGAGGGGAATGGATATGCTGCTTTATGTGCTGTATCTAATTGGATATGGCAATATATAATACGATTCTCCAGTATCCATCAATTCCTGTGTTAGACCTGTTTGTATGGCCGTGTCAGTGGGGCAGCCTAGCTTGTTATGATGCCTGAGCAGCAATTATGAGGTAATTTTTGACTCTTGCTGTGCGGGGCCATCCAGAGGATACTTGAGGGGAGGTTCCTAATGAGTGAGCATTGATTGATTGGACATAATAAGTGCCCTGGTTGACTGGAAGTGAGTGCGATGGGGAAAAAAAAAAAAAGAAGTAGAAGAAGAGGTAGGAGGGGTGGGGGGGTTCAGATGCGTCAGAATGACAGCATACAGCGTTTCCAAATGAAGCAAGCGACTGGCGATTAGACGTGTTAGCGTATAGGTGAGCGCCGCACCTCTGCCAAAACGAGGCCGTGCCCAGAGCCAAACCTCATTTACCCTTCACCAGTAAATAATTACCCTAATGGCTATTGTGTGATACATGATGCAATTAAAGCCTAATGCAATGCACCTCACTTAGCGAACGTGTTGGGTCGCCGGTGGTCATGGGCGAGCGAGGGGGGTGGGGGGTGGGGGGCGCTCAGCTACCTGACTGGCCAGTAATGGGGATATCCTCCAAAAAAGCAGACAGAGGAGCGGCCTAATCAGCTGGATCTGTCAGCCAGGCGTGTTTGCTTGCAACAGGGAGGGAGAGGGGGGGGGGGGCAGGGGGAATCGGGGAAGCTGGGAAATATTCAGCGAGAAGTATGGGGTGGTTGGTGAGGGAGGGAGGGGTTAGCGAGAGAGAAAGAGCGGAATTTGATGCAGGCTATTCCTGTTATAGCAGAGGAGGGAATAATAGAAGCGGGGATGAGGAGAGGGCAGAATCATCAACCCCCATCCCGTACCCCCCCCCCCCCCCCCCTCCTCCACTGTAACCCCAGCTTCTCCTGCAGCTACCCCCCCCCCCCCCATCACCACCACCCCCCCCCACCCTCGCCTCCTCTCCACCTCCACCACCACGCTCCCAACACCCCAGTCACTGTCAGGCCAAACACATGATGAATTGCCCTGTCAACAGAATTCATTCAGGGACCAATTAATTCAGCAGAAATGAACTAGAGCCATCAGTCGCTGAAAAACTCAGAGCAAAGAGAGCAAAGTAGCTCTCTTTGGAAGAAAGAGAGACAGTGCATGTGTGCGAAGGGGGAAAGGGAGAGGGGGAATGAGAGAGAGGGTGCCAGGGGAGTGCAGTGGAAGTTAGCCTGACAGGAATTGGTCATTTAATGCTTTAGCGCACTGGAGACAGCCCCTGTCATAGAGGAAGCCATGACAGGACTCCCCTGGTACTTTATTTATTAATTATCCAGAGCAGCAAGGGGCATTTAACTGTCTCACTCCAGGCCTGTCAACTCGACTTCTTGTCATTGACTCTCCATAAACAGGTCCTTTGGAAAACGACCCCCCCGACTCAAAGCGGGAGAAAATGCAAGTGTTCACGAAAGCAGACTGATATTTTTCCTTGCAGCAGCTGTTCTGTAAAAGTAAAAAAAAAAGAGACAAAAAACTTGTCCACACTGAAGTGTTGTTGAGACATGTGGCTCCTGTAAACACCTGATTGTCGTCGAGGAAACAATACCTGGCTTGTGTTGTGTCAGACAATCAGCTGTCAGCGGTGGAAGGGGCTCCGGCGAGTCAGGTCTCTCTCACGACCTCTCGATGGGAAAACAAAACAAACTCAAACACCGCTGGAAATATGCAACTAATAGGCTGCACACTTAATCTGACAAAGCGGAACTATACAAACACACACACACCAAGCAATATTTTTTTAACTCATTCTTGCGGGTTTTTTTGTCATAAAAGTTTTGAAGTTTTGCAAACCGTTGGTTTTATTGCAATAATGTAAATTATTATAGATTGTGGTACTATTGCATGAAATGTGAGTCACTTAGAATAAAAGATTAGTGATATGAGATAATTAGCTATACAGCTCTTTACTTTCAGGAGGCCTCTAAAAGGAAACTGCATGATGTGCAATAGGAACATTTTCTTTTAGAAGAAAAAATTACATATGTACACAACAAGGATCAGAATGCAAGTACGGTATTGTCTTCATACAATGTTTTCTCTGCTGGAAACTCAATGAGTCCGTGTTGACTTTTTTATCTTCAGCCATTGTGTTGTGTTGATCAGGTGATTAATATTTGATGGAACATTTTCTTTAGCACATCATGCATCCCTGTGTAACAAGAGGAAAAAGTAGCAGCTGGGAAGCTGCCTTCAAGTATCCTTAGATCATCGCACAACAGCAAGCTCACCTTCCTGAATAGAATTACCCAGCTCAAAATACATAGGCAAGGTGAGGTTATTTGTGTAGCACATTTCATGCACAGAGGCAATTCAAAGTGCTGCACATGAAATGCAAAGAGGAACGAAAAAAGGTCAGAAATACATGAAAAAAGGACGTTAATAGAGTAAAATACATTATCACACAAATGAGCAAGCCAATAAAAAACTTATTCTGGAGAGATTTTGTCAGAAAAAAGTGCAAACTTCACAGTAACATATATATGTGATGTTAAAGGGTCCCATAATTGATCCTTGAGGTACCCCACAAACTGATTGAAATTTATAAATAGTACTTTGAGATTAAAAAGTTAAGTGGTTGGAAGACGACTTTTTCAATTATTTAGCTTAACAAAAGGTAGATTTATAGTTGCTAATTATAGAGGTGTCCAAGCTACTATTTTTAAGTAGAGGGGATAATAACTACAGTTTTTGTGTTCTCATTGAAATATCATATTTTTACAGTTCTTATTGTAATATTCCTGCTGTGACTTTTTTCAAAGAAAATGCAACAGTGGTGAAACAGAGCGACACCAATAGCCATAAGACATGATGCGATGTGTGGTGTGTCCCTCATGATGTTGAAGATTAAATATACGCCTCATCCGATCCTCACATCATCATGTGAGTCACAAACACCTTGTGGGTAGATCATCCAAAACGAGTCATACCCACGCACCAGCGTGGCTGTCACCACCAACCCCGAACTGATCTCCTCTGCAAGTTCGAAACAAAAGGCGACGAAATCCAGAAGAAGCCAGAAATAAGGAGATGTGCTGCAGTATATAATTCATTAAATGAGACTAATTAGGAACATGAGAGCAGGTGCCAGGCTATGGGCTGACAGAACAGACAGCCAGACAACAGGAAGAGAAAAAAAAACTATGGGTAAGGGGTGTGACGTGACAAGAGGAGGGACAATGCAACTTTCTGTGTTTTGTCACATGAAACCTCCAAGGAATATGTGACAGAAACCGTAGACCCAGACACCGCGGGGGTCGTTCCCTTTGTTACAGACAGATTTTCAGTTCGCAAACGGGAGATTTTCCTTCTCATTATTTCTGCGTGTGGAATTTTATTTTGAAAAAAAAAAAACTCCTGAACATGTGCAGTAGCTCACCCATGACAGCACAGAGATGTCATGCATTTAGTGCTCTGCATATAAGTGCTAACACAAGGCTTATATCACATTCTAGCTGACTGTGTTCTGCACCAGAGCCATAACATTAAATTCACCGATGTGGACCAGTTCTGTAAAAAAAAATTAGGGGAAATGTGAGATACAGAAAAGCCTGTAAATTGCGCCGCAAAAAAGCACCTCTCCTTCCCTCTTTCAAAATGATGCGGCTCCCAACATTGTGGAAGGTCCGGCATGTGCAGCCAGAGACGCTCGGAAGGGCCATCAGCCTATTTTATCACAATTTGCTCACTAACCAGTTACAAATGTGGCATGTGATGACAATAATGAGGCTTGATGTCACTTAGCCTTTGGGCCGTGTGTGTGGAATAGTAAAGCAGGATGTCAGGGTGCTGCAGGTCCTCCCCGCTCAGGCAATGAGAGGCCTGCTGCACGCGAGGTGACAGACACCTCGGTTAGAGGGAGAGACGCCTCTCTAACAGCATTATAAATTACTGTAGATCCTATTTGTGTCAGTGGAGGCAAGTGAGGGGAAAATTCAACATCAGCCTATTTATTCATTTACTTATTCCCTGGCTCGGCCGGGCTCAGTGCTGCCGCTCTGCAGTGCCACTCCGCCTCAGGACAAATGCTGTGTGTTTACGGGGACACATGGGCATTTTATGTTGGAGGTACTGCTGATATCAGAGTCAATCAGGCCAGAAAAAAAGGGGGAAGCTTTACAGTGGAGCGGAAGATTTTTAAACAACCATAAAGTGTAAACAAGTCGTAGTAAGGGGAAATTTGTAGGAAACTAATGGATGACTGAAAGATTATGTTCAGACGCTTTCTTAACCCCAACCACCCACTGACAAATGTTCTGCTGATTGAAAACGTAATTTTTAAGGCATTCAATAAATGCCTGATGCTCATGACGTCTGTTTATTTTACATTGACAATACACAAAAACAGATTTCAAGAAGTCCATCTTCAATAATAACGTGATAGTGAAATGATAAATTCTCATTCTCACATTCTGGAAAACAGCACCATGTGGTACTTTAAGACTCCTGGAGTCATTAAAACAATTAAACACCAAAAGAAAAGTGGTCAAATGAAGAACTTGTTTTGAGCAGATGCTCAGTTAACGCTCTCACCTGACTGAACGCTCAAAACAAGAATGTTAACAGTTCTCTCTTCGCCCAATCAATAACGAGTGACAGAATGGATTCTGGGGGGTGGGGTGGGGGCAGCGGGGGGGTTGGGGGGGTAAGTCATTTCCCAGCTAACAATGCCACAAGTGATTTAAATGAGCAAAGTGACCGCAGCTCGATATGTTTTTGCATGCACCTGTTAATTCGCCACCCCCCTCCCCCCATCCCCCCCCAAAAAAAAGCTAATGCAGAAAAGGAGATGGAGCTTTCGTTTAATTATCAAGGGACGGCTCGGACTGTGCATCATCATTAGTTTGACTAAATAGCTCGGTCAGTGACTCAAGTAGTGGTAAATGGCACAATTAGCAGGCTGAGCAGGAAGAGGTATATTCAATTTGAAAGCCTTCTTTCTTAATCCATCTCCTGTGATCATGAGAAATGCTGAGCTATGGGCTTTTTACGCTCAATGACATTAATCAGGCTAATTCAGAGTAAAATGTCAACATTGTAATCTAGAGCCGGCGCACTCCGGCAAAATTGAAATGTCTGCGGACGCTAAACGCATCTCCATCTTTGTGCTGTCCCCTTCCTTTGTGCAGGATGCCCGGATTCCTCCAGTAGCAACTTGGCACCCTTCCTCCTCAGCTGGTCATATTTGATTAACAACTAAAAAAAAAAGGGGCAGAGATTAGTTTGAAACCCGACGTAGCAACCGACAACAATGAATAGCTTAAGCAGCGACACCAGGGAGGTGTTGACATGCTTCCTTAACATGAATCTGTTGTTCCTTGTTCTACTTCTCCCAGTGCCCCAGCGCTTAATCCCCTCAGTGCACTTGCTGCGTAACCCCAGCAGGTGCAGTGTTAATCTATAAACACAGCTGGTGCGTCTCAGCGTCAAAACTCTCAGATCTTCCCTCACCTCGCGCCTCACCCCACCGAAAACAAAACAGTTTACCCAGAATACCACGCATAACCCAGATTCACCATGTTGGGGGGGGGGGGGGTTCTTTTATCAAGAGGAGGGTTCATGTCAACCAATTACCAGTACTCAGTGTTTCCGTCAGGATTGTTACAAATGTGTCAGGGTTAAAAAGCCACTAAAACAGCTTAAAGACCATCATGGGACACTAAAACTCTCACAGCGAACCAAATTCCTCCCTGATTAGCGCCTTTTAAAGCATGGTGACCCATAATAAATAACAATGTGGTAATATGGACATAGCCATAGATATATTGAGATAGAAGCTGTTTATAAGCGAGCGGTTAAAGGAATTGTTCCAATATCTTGCAAAAATTAAAGACATAATACTTTGTTTTACTGGGACTGACGTGGCTGCATTTCAAAAAAGCAGACTGCAGACAAAAAATATTTGCATTATTCATCTCATGGGGAAGATGTGGCGCCACCATGAGAAACACATGCTGCACCCAATAAGGAGCAATGCAAAAAAAGCAATGCAACATTTTAACTGATGTGGTGTAGAATTAACATATATAATATAGAAAATATGCATATAATAATCACTTTAACCCATCTGTTCTATACCTACTCAATGGAAACAAGTCACAAAAACATCAAATCGTGTCTAATCAGTATCACTCATCAGTCTAAAACCATTATTATTAATTATATGTTTAGCTGATTTTGTAAAAAAGGCAAATGCTAGAGCCCACTGAGATGAGCAGCTCTTGAACTCCTTCTGCACTTTGAGACATGCAAGTTTCAGATAGTGCATAACATAAAGAGCTTGTTGTATGTTCATTAGGGCAGTTTTTCACTACTAGTTTGATTGGTCCTTTTATACCTACAGTATTTGAACCAAAATTGGTCCGATTGGCATGTCATCAGCATTTATCTTCAAACAAACAGGAAATGAAATAGCTATTATCCTCTCCTATAT
Source organism: Eupleurogrammus muticus (assembly GCA_036785175.1). Classification (NCBI taxonomy): domain Eukaryota; kingdom Metazoa; phylum Chordata; class Actinopteri; order Scombriformes; family Trichiuridae; genus Eupleurogrammus; species Eupleurogrammus muticus. The sequence goes on from JAYKQN010000015.1 coordinate 19,010,695, forward strand.
TGCATCTTAAAGAGTGTATTTGGACCCAAGTTCAGGTTTTCACCTGAACGACCACACTAAAGGTTGGTGCATAGTAAAGCTAAATGAGGCGTGGTCTCACATGTGAATGCAACTAATGCTCTCACATGTAAAAAAAACAAAACAAAAAAAACTTCCGTTATTATGGATCGATTGATGTGCACCATCTACTATTAGTGTGTTAGCACCCTAATTTTGGACAGAGAGGAGTTCTGTCATTGTGACACTACTTTTCTAGTGTTTTCACAGTGTGAAGAACTTGATCCATTCCATGTCTGTTCTGCCCGACCTTGTCATTGCAGGCCAGAAAGTGTCCTCTGGTGTCCCCAAAGGATTTTTAAGCTCACCAGAGCTTGTAATTGTGAGGCAGATTTTTTTAGGTGATGGTGGGCTGACTTTGTTAAGTTGGTATGACTTCCACTGATCTGTTTGGTTGCGAAAAGCAGTAATTCACTGGTAGGAGCGATAAATGTCAATTTTGAAATTCCTATAACTTTTCCATTGAGAATAATTACGAGCAAGATTGGAAAACGCTCAAAAACCAATGAGAACCTACTATGAAAGCTTGGCCACCTTTTGGCTTGATGGACAGCTGTGCGATCCAATGGAAATTTCCTATGACAAAACCATCCAAATCTGATAGATGGGACTGAAAAAAGGGAGAGAGCCTTAGGATTTCTTCTGCATGTTGACGTTACAGGTTTATACAGATATGTGTAGCCACCACATACAATATAACTGATTTCAACCGAGACCCACCATCATTGTCAAGGTGATAGAGCATCAACCCAATGATAATAGCAGCGTTTTCCTCTGGTCACTGTGGCTAACCGAGGAGTTCTCCCTGAAACAAGGCCCGAGAGCCGTTTGCTGATAGAATAACTCTTCAGCCGCGGATGAGCCTTATTTGGCCTACTCATATAAATGGCTGCACTGTAAACCAGCGCAGTAAAAAGACGACTGTGGGCGCCGGGCGTGATGAAGGGACTGCTGATGTAGCAGTCCACTTCTGTCGGCTTCCAATACTTAGCCTATGTTTTTTCACCCTGCCTTGCCTAGTTTTTGTTTGTTTTGTTTTTTTGTTTTATGGCGGCAGGGGGGATGCGTGTATATCTGTTATGGGGAAGACGTATTAAGATGAGAAAGAGGAGGAACTCACTCAACCAGTCAATACGGTATCGCCCATTTATATATATATATGTGTGTGTGTGTCTGTGAGTGTGTACTTTCACTCCTCCTACAATGTAAGATAAATTGTGATCGTGTGTGTGTGTATGTGAGTGATATGAAATGTGTGAGGTTACGATGATAGAGGGGGGAGTGGACTACAGCCAGGAGGATGGTACGAAGCTAACCAGGATACACTGTCTCCTATATATAATTGTAGCTCCTCTGCCAATAAACAAACATAATATGTGAATAATGCAGTGACTGTGGCATGCTGTCTGCAGGCGAGCAATGTGGAGCCATATGTTTGTTGGTGACAGCACATATGAGCTTCGATCTGTATGAGAAGGGAAAGAAGACAGGCCCCTTTATTTAAAAAAAATAGAATTAATAACTTGATTTTGCAGGAACTTAAAAGGGAAGTACAGTGAGATAAACGCCGACACGGTGAGAGGGGGCAGAGAGAAGAATGCAAAATGCCTTGATTTAGGTTAATGCAAATTTAAGAGATGTTTATTCTTTCATGGTTTCTTTTTTCGGTCATCCCGTAAATCAGGCCATTGACTCCAGCGTTTCCCCTAAAGAGGTTTGTGGCACTATCACAACATCAGGCCTTCACCTCTGCTCCTCAGAGAGGACAGGCAGCGTTGGCATGACCATAGGAGATCGCTTGTCGGGAATATGGAAACATTTTTTCAGGCTAAAGCTGTCATTTTTTTTTCCTGTTAAGGTTAGCCTGCGAGTTCACTAAACTGAAAGAGAAATAGTTCTGTTATGTGCTGGATTTTAAGATTTTGGGGGGGGGGGTGTTACAGTAGCCAGTATGCATGGTGAGGAGGAAATAGTCAAACAGAGAGAGAGACCATCAAAAAAAAGATTTTATAGGCCTGAAGATGAGACTGGACTGCAGGGCTGTGCAGGGACTTTCAGAGGAGGAGGAGCTCGAGGTTAAAAAAGGGGCACAAGGAATACTATTTTAAAACGGCATATATTGTGTATGTAATGTATATATGGAATATTGCTACAAAAGTATATATCATGCTTTATCATTATCCCCCACCTGATAACAGGGGGGCACATACAAACAAAAGATACACAAGAAATACACTGGAAAGTAAAAAATAAGTTGCTTTGCAGCAAAACCATAGTTTTAGCAGAAGCAGTTTGATATTGGATGCTTTTAGATTTAAAAAAAAATGTTGCAATTTTTCTAAGATGCTCAAATGTATAGAATATTAGAAAAAAAAAAAGGAATAAAGCTTCTGATTCACATGTGACGACACAGTTTTTCAAAGGATACCCCCCTCACACACACACACACACACACACACACATGCCAGCTGAACTTGTACTGTAATAAATGCTCACGTGCAGTTCAACACTGTGTACTGCTCCCTTCTGTTGTTCGTATGTACGGACATGTCACCCGCTGTCTCTGCTCCGTTCTGCAGGCCTGATGAGTCCGCGAGTCGGTTGTCTCACTCGCTCGGATTTAATGTCCTACTTGGCTTTGCATTTTAACTCGTTAAAGTGTCGTAGTCTATACCTGCCCGGGAACGTTAGTCCTGATTGCTTAGGAAATTCACTGCTCCCGGCCCGTAATGAGAGCGGACAGAGGTTAGAACAGCTCAATAAAAGAGATAACCAGTCTTTGATCCAAACAGCCATGCAGAACATACAGGCAATACCATCAGAAAATGTACTGTCAGGAATTTTGGATTTTAAATTACACCTGATTAACCTGAAAGGAGGTGGAAGAGGAGTTTGCAGGATTTGGACAGGCTGAGAAGAAACAGGTAGTCAGTTTGTCTACATGTCAACTTTCCCGACGTCTTTGGACGGAGGAATAGAAGACAGTCGCTAAAAAACACAGACCAGTTGCCACGTGTGCAAGAGAGACGCAGACGTTCAATGTTGAAGGGTTTTACTTCATGCACCTGTCATTCACTCGCACGTCGAGCTCTGCAGACGTGTGAGAACAGCCCTCGCTGATCGAGATCAGTGAACAGTCTCACGTCTGCAGATGTTGGCGATTCTGCTATTATCAGAAAGCAATCACAGCAGACTGCTGCCGGGAAACATGCAGCAACGTGCTGTGGGACGTTTTTCTGTGCTAATTGAAAGTTAAAATAAATTTGCCAATGTGTAAGAAGTTTAAAGTTTTTTAGTTGGAAAAAAAAAATCTGATAATATTAATAAGTTGGAGTAACTCCAACTTATTCATTTCATTTCAACGAACTTAATTCATTCAGGTGTTACTAATTGAAACAATTCAATTAAGTTGGTTCACTATTTTCTTTTCAGTCCTATTTATATACACATCCTAAAACATGACTAGAGGGCATCATTAAGTTAGTTATCTTAGCTTGCTACTGCTAATGTTAGCACTAATTCCTGCTAGAGGTGACTTTTTGTTGTATACCAACAGCTGCTGAGTCACAGGAGGTCTGTAGAAGCAAGTAGCCCGACAAGCAGATTTAGGGGTAGTCATTAAAAAGAGGAACATGAGTGTGTATCTCTGAGATAAAAATATCCAAAAAAGCATCTATTGGCAGGATACAGTAAATCCTTACCTCCTGTAATTAATATTTTTCTTAAATCAGGATTATGTTTAGACAAATCTCCTCTGACTTCTATTAAAACGTTAAACCAATCCTATTGCCTCAAATCCCTCCGCTGTTGAATATTCATGAGGGTCAGCTAAAAAAAGATCCCGATCGCCCAGAGACACCACTGCAGCCACCGTCTGACTGCTTTCCAAAAACACCTGAGGGGGGAAATGATTTCTTCATCGCCAGGCTAATGGTGTTCATTTCTGTTAATCTATGGGCCCGGTGTTTTTCCAATTTGGAGGGTGTTTCCTCGCTCTCCACCGTCTAGTGTGCTCCAGGGCCGAGGAGAGGCCACTCCCCCCCCCCCCCCCCCCCCCCCATCGTGTGGCACTTGAATTAAATGGAGGCAACCTGATTGCTCTGAAGCACGGGTCTAAGCAACCAAGCAATTAAACATCCCAATTCTTAGCCAAAAAAAAAAGCAGGCGGCGATAGCTCATTTCTATATAAAGATATCCTTTAGTCTTTTATTCACAATGCAGGTTCGTGGCTTTTCTGGGCTCTTTGTGTAGAGAGTACACTCCTCTCTTGGCTTGTCAGAGCGTTGAAAACAAGTCTGTGGTTAATAGGTCCAGCGTGGACAGAAGGGGTCTATTAGAGAGTCCTTTCAGAATGAATGGGAGGACTGACTGAAGAGAGACCACAAAGTTACTCTGATAATAGAGCGGACGAACCCGAGCTGCTCTGCAGCCACAGGCTCCGTTTGATTCGCTTTGGCTTGATTTCTCGATTTGTTATTACTAACGTTTGTTCTTAAAAGTGGAGATCATTCATGAATAGTGTTTTGCTTATCACAGTCTGACCATGCAGTATAGGTTTGTCTTTAAAATACATCAGTATTTTTGGGTCATTTTGATCTACACCATATTCTAAGTGCTCATTTTAAGCTGAATCACATCCTGGATCAGTTTTAAAGGCAGAGACAATCAATATTGTCTTGCCAATAACTGCTGATAGAGATGCCAGATTAGAAAAATCTTTACCTTTAGGCACATTTGGACCATCTAAGTTCAGTATGAACAGGAGGAATCAGGACAGCAAAAAAAAAAAAAATCATTATAAATGCTTTTAATCATATTTTGAAGATTATCGTATAGAAGTGTGTAAGTAAGAAACCATGTGTATATATGCATCTTTTGTGTGCGTGTGTTTTATTTGTGAACTGGTAAACTAGGCCTTTAAATTAATTCAGTGGATTATTAGCCCTGCACACGGATGTAACTAGACTGTTCCAACAAAGAAACACAGGAGTTCAAAGAGTGATAATCATTTTCTAATCACGAGTGTGATGGCTTATAGACACTAAATGTTTGACAGCAAACAATTTTCTCTCCAGCTGGCCTCTTTATAGATCATGAAAATATACTACTTAAATCAATGGGAGACATCCCACACACAATGGCAGCCCTGCTGTTCAATGATGGCTTTTGTATTGGAGATAATCTCCTAAGGTCATCAATCATGTCATGCATCCACCAGTCTGAGGAAAAAAAAAACTGGCTGATGTAATGGGTTGAAATGCACCTTTTGCTATTCTTCACTGTGTTTGTGAGATATCTGCAAAGAAATATACACGTGTGTTTAGCGTCATGCCACCGGAATACTTCACACCGAGGGAGTCAATAAGGCAAATGGTTCCAAATTCACTGTCAGGCATGTGGCGAGACCGGCATTTTCACAGCGAAAGACTCCCCGGTTGAGCGGGAAATGTACAATTGACCCTGTCTGTGCTTTCAAAATGGTGCAACATTATAACCTGGGGGAATGTGTTGTCATCCAAATGAGATAAGTTTATTTTCTGCGATCTAGCATTAGTTCCATCAGGCGGGGAGGCTATAAAGCTCGGAGGATCAGCGGGGAGTCCAGCTTGGCACATGTGGTGCGAACGAGGAGCCCGACGAAAAAAAAAAAAAAAGGGCTTGGCCACCGCCCAAATCTCTGCCTCTGCCTTCTGTGCGGGGCCCGGCGTCGGGGAAAAAAAGCAGGAGGCCACAATATTGTGGAACAAATTCCCTCTAATCGGAGCGTGCTGGTCGCGGGCTCCGGTGGGGAAAGGCTGCTCTCCTGTGCCCTTCCCGCCTGTCCCAGGGATCAGCCCAGTTTACCCTTCACAGTGCCAACACACCGCAAGACGGATGAGATGACAGCAGGGGTGTGTGTGTGTGTGTGTGTGTGTGCGGAGGGGATGGGGGGGGGGAGGGTTGGAGCTGTCGGGATCTCGGCCCTTCCAGTGGACTGCTCATGTGTGCTCTCAGCAGGCCAGCGCTTTGCCCCGGAGAAAGGAGCCGAGTCGAGAGACGAGCTGGCACGGGATTGGCCCGGCTCACCTGCATCCTCGCAGCAACTTACAAACTTTCAAAGCCCGTTAGCCACGATTACAGAGATTAACTGTTCCAATTTTCCTTTTTTTTTTTTATAGGAGTGTGCTCTTCTCTTATACGTGCTGAAATTAAACTCATTTCACAAGGATGCACCAGAAAAGCAGATGGCGTCTTCGGCGTGCCACTTCCACATTTCCAGCCCGCCGAAGAAGATCCCACACAGGCTCCCCGTTGTCAAGGACTACATTTAGATTAAATGGTGGTGCCATAGGCGCAGATGAAGACGGGTCACGTGCTCTGCCGGGGACTGTATCCATCAGCTTCCAGTCATTTTACGGCGGCACGCAAGGCTCCTCGGCTCAGGATTGATCGAGACAGGAAAAAGGAGTGGGAGTGATGAAATGTATAGCAGATAATTATTTATGGCGGAGGCGCTACGGAGCTCCTACAGCACATTTTCGCAGGCAGATTTCTCGGGGAATAAACATTGTTTATACCACAAGTTTTCGGCGTTAAAACTTTCAAATGACGGCTCCAAGATGTATCTGTCTCAGGAGGCTCTTCATATAACTCACTTTTTCTTTAGACTTCCTGCTACATTCACCACATTGAAGGGAAAAAATATCAAAATCATTTCCCTCCTGCAGATGCCAACGGGAGTCCCAGTCAGCAAAACATATTTACAGAAGAGGAGACATGATGTGAAGGCAGCAGCAGCACGGTTGCCTCCGATAGTTCAAATAAAATATCTAATACCCTTGGTGTCACCGTCAAATATTTTAAGTTTTTCTTTTTAAATTTTTCCTTGAAGCAGGTGTGCACGTCCCTGCAAAAAAAAAAAAAAAAAAAAAACCCTGGTCAATGAATCGAACACTGAAATATCCCTGTAAACTCTTTATATACATTATATATAAAACTTGTGTTATAAAGTTTCAATAACACTATTATAAGTTTGTAGAAATTGCATTTCAAGCTAGGCCATTCCCTTAGGTTTAGGTTCAGGTTTCCATGTCATATTTGAGTCATATCGTATTGCCTTAAAGAACACAATTAGCTCACAACCTGGTTGCATGCACTGCATGCAAACTCAGTGATCCAAACCCCTGATTTCAGCAGATGGGTTCATTATGTGTATGTCTGCTCATTCTGCGCAATGAAGCTCAAATATCCGAGTGGAAGCACAATCACATTTTTAAGTGAAAGGAGACTCTGAATTCTGACAATTCTGACGCTTCTGTTCCAGAGGACGTCCGCCACTTGGGGCAGCAAACACTAGCTCGGACCGCTTCTCTTTTCAGAAACGTGACAGAAGCGTGCCAACAGCCTGATAATACTGTACCACATCATGTTTATTTCAATCCTGCAGGAAATACAGGGCCTGCCAGAAACATCTACAGTATAAAAATACAACTACACAATGCATAAATACTGCAGGATGATTCCTGAATAGAAATATGGTTAGAATATAATGAATATCTCATGGAAAGTCCTTGTCTGCACATTAATTATCCACATGATTTATCTTGTTCAGCAAGATAAAGTAGCCTGTATGAGATTTTTATTATTTAAAATTGAGGTGGATTGCGAGGCAAACCATTTCTCAGTCGTCATCTCTACCCAGCTTAGAGGAGCCCATTCTAGGAAATCTTCCCGCTGCAAAGCCGAGCTGAGCGCCGTTAAGCACCCGTGTGCACCCCCGGCCATTTTCCATTTGCAATAAACCCCGTTTGAAACGGGGCAGAACAACAGAAAAAGTTGACTTGTTAACACAGGGGGGGGAAGGAGGAGGACTTGTATGGTCTTAAATGAGCAGTCTGGGGCATTTTCATGCACTCGGGGGGGGGGGGGGGGGGGGGTGGCGGCGGAGGCGTGGGGGGGGTGGTGGGGGATTTCCATAGCAACAGTCAAGTCCCCAGCTGTCATGTTTGGGCTGAGATAGGTGCTGTGAGCATAGGGACCACTTAACCCCGGCCACACTTCAACTTAGGAAGTTAAGATGCTGCTGGGTGTCTGTGCTGTGCCTCACTTAAAATGCAAACTCTATACCCCTGGGAAGATAGGGGAATGCTTTTGAATTAACCCAGGGATACAAGAGCTATGCAAAAAAAAAGCCTCCTCAGAAATAATTAACCATCAATGTTTTTGGATGTCAATGAATGATGTGTAAAGAGAGAGAAAAAAAAAAAAAAGAGTGCATCAAGCGAGGCCAACAAACAAATCAAATCCCCAGTTTATCGTCATGTGTCACTTGAATATTCACCAGTAGATAATTATAGTAGCAGAATGAATAAATAAATAAATAAATATGGCAGCTTTCATATGAATATATGTGTGTATGTTGTGGGATGCAGCACTGAGTCTGCTGGGCTGTCTAAATATAAACCTGCTTGACTCTTTGCCTTTTTTGTGGGTTAATATGAACCATTCTCAGTGGTTCATAACTAAAAAAAAAAAAAATACACCCCTTACTTCGTATTCTCTGCCATTATCCGGGTCACATGTTTCTTATCTCCAATTACAAGCAGCTGATGCTCAAATGAGCCAAAATGGAATCATATTATATCTTCAGCTACAAGCCTTACTTAGACAGAGGACATGGTATTATTTCAGTGTTTAAAGTGAGGCTCTTAAGCTACTGAAGTGCACTTGCAAGCCTTAAAAGAAAAAGAAAAAAAGCCCTAAGCAGAGCAAGAGAAATTGCATTTTTGAAACACTGCAGTGGACAGTGGCTTCAGATCAGAAAATGGTACCTTGTTTAGGGTGAATTGAGCGTGGATATTTGCCATGTTAGCTTCTGTGTTTCTAATCCTAAAGTGTCCAAATATGTCTCTTTTGCTTTGAAAGAAAAGACTAAAGGTTTTATTCCCTTTATAAAATCAGGGATGGACTATTGGACATCCAGGCTGCTTTAAATGTATGGAAACATGTTTTTTTTAAGTTTTCAGTTGTACACTCTTTATAAATAACCGCAATGACCAAAACAGTGGGAGTTAAATAAAAAGGTGTCATTAGCAGTCTGTTTAAATTTTTACTGCATGCAAGTCTGGAAATCATGAAAAGTGGAGACTTTGCAATGCAAATTATCTTTTTGAAGCAGATATGATTAAGTAAGGTGGAGGGTTGGAGCTCATTAGCTATTCAATGCAAAGATATCTGAGTGCACCATCAGGATGTTTTCATGTCCTGCACTGCATGATTCTCAATTATCCAAATTATTTTCCAAACAAAAATCATTTATGGGATGAGGTCAAATCGGCCTCTTCCCAACCCGGGGTTCTTGTTTAAAAAGAAGCGACTGCCGTCTGAACAGCCTCTCGCCTCCTCCTCGCTGGGTCTCTCCTCCAGAGACCGGGTTTTTTTTTTTTTTTTTTTTCCGAGCAGCCCCCTTCCAACGACGTAACAGATATTGCTCGCGACAGCCCAGACAAAATGTCCCTCTTGTTTTGCAAAGGGGAAAATGTGGCATTGTCCCTCCACGGCGGTCCCCTTCTGGGTGTGAATGGCCATCTAATCAAGCTCTCCCTTTCACTGCAGCTGGTTTACAGCGAGCGGCGGGGGCTGACCTCTGAGGGGCCCGCCTCCCCCCCCACCGTCGCCCCCACCACCCCCTCCCCGTCCTCTGGGACCCTTCAACAAGCTTTAGAGGCCAAATGAGGTGTAAGTCTATTAAAAGGGAGTTTGTGTGTAGATCACAGTCCCTCTGGGGGTGGGAGCCTTTGCCTTGTCATTCAGGTGCGGCTAATTTCCTTCTGCTCCACACGCAGACATGAGGCCTGCCCGTGGTCCTCATCACGCTCAGACGGGACCCGCTGCTAGAATTTCAAATGACAGCCCTCTCGCAAGCGGCAGGCAGCAGGTGATTTATTAGGACGGGGCGGCGGGACAAAGGGACGCCGCTTTGAACGTGGCGGGATTATATTCCGCAATGAATGTGACACGGCCACGCGGGCGTTCACGAACCATGATCCAATTCGTTTATGGGGCTCATAACTACAGTGCAAATATCGCCATGTGCAAACGGCATGCAAATAGGCGGAAAAGCAAAGCTTAAAAAAAAAATAAGACTCAGGGGTGTGATATGAACTTAAATATTTTGTCCTGTTTACAGAAACTGAGGAACCGCTTGAGTGAACACGAGCACAAATTTGTGGTTAGCGAGGGTTGTCAGTTGTAACGATGATGCTCTACCAATCAGGGTCCTACGAGGAGATGCGTTTAATTTACACCATGTCGTCCTCCAGCATGTTGGATCTGAGCTATGACTCCTTGACGTGCTGAATTTTCAGGTATGGACTAACCGTTTAGAGCTTGTTGCTTCGGTCATAGGACGACGTGGTGGAGATTTAAAGTAAAGAACTTCCCAACCAGGCATTATCTGGACAACATATTGGGAATTTAATGGTTATTTTCTCCCCTAAAAATGTAGTAAAACATAATAAAGTGACACGAGTGTCCTGCAGGAAAAATAACAGATTTCCGCCGGGCTCATGGAACTACTTCCTCTCATATTGGATACAGACTCATCATCGCCTCCTAAGGGAAAAATTGATATTCCAGACGGGACAGGAGGACGAGGCTAGTCTGGTTTAGTGTTTTTTGTTCCGGCCAAAGTTTTGTGCGGATCTCTTCGCGCCTGCTGTTTGCCGCAGACCAACAGATGGTTCAAGTTTTCCAGATGAGGGCCGCACAAAAAAGGAAATTGCTGAATCAACCACGGAGGCAAATGTGGACCTATATTTAATGGATGTAACGTTAATCCACATTTTCGGGCCTATGTCTAATATAATCTGCGGCTCCGTTCGGATATCTTTGCATAGTAACCGAAGCAGCCCATCTGGTGGCCAAAGGAAGCTCTGTTAGAACGCCCAAACCAGTAAAACCTGGTACCAAAAAGCTAATTTGCTCTGAAGATAATTTTCCTATCCATGTCAATTGTGTGAGGGTTGCATTTCTTTATAACAGAACAAAAGCATGTGATGTCCACTTTGAGATACACAGACATATCGCTGGATCCCTGAATAGCCCTCAAGCCACGCTCAGAATGAGCCGGCCTGATATTTGGCTGAGGAAGAGCTTTTACCCGAATCAAGCATTGACAGTGTTTGTCAGAAGGGACCGGGGTCAGCCGAGCAGCATTAACCTCTGGGAGGCCATCTCTGCGCAGTGCATTAGTCACACAGGGGAGGAGGAGGGATGTCCTGTAATAGATTATTGACTAGCGGGCAGCGGCCTGCACCGCACCATGTGGTCCTAGCCAGCCAGTGACCTCTTCATCACAGATGGAGGAGCCCACCTGCAGTCCGGAGCAATGCTAGAGGACACGCACACACACACACGTACATGCAACGTTCCCACAGCAGCATAACCCCAGTGACTAATGACAAACACACAAGGAATATTCTCTATGCGGTTGCGAGACAGTTAGCGGCACAAGAAACCTGAGGGCTATGAAACCGTTCGTAGCTATAAAACGAGAGTCCTTGGCTCATCAAATTGAAAGTGCTGGGGAAACAACAATTGCTTCCATGAACTTAGACTACCTAATTAAATGCAGGCAATTTCTCTCCGAGAGTCAAACTCAGGATCTTTAATTGAAATCAAAATGAATATCGCCGGAACGCTAGAGCAGGGTGGAGCGGGAGCCGGGGGGGGGCGGGGATGGACACATCCTTTGCCATTTTACTGAACTCACTGTCAGCTCACACTGGCGTCACGTTCGATATACTGATTGCGGAGGAATAGATTTTGAAATAAACCTCTCATTTTTGAGCGGCGGGGCATTAAACAATGCGCGGGACGGCGCGTTACAGCGAAAACAGAAGAGCAAAAACAAATCAGGAGGAAGACGGACCTAACCCAGAAAGAGCATCTCCAAAAAAACCATTGCCAATATCATCTGTGCTCTGTTTCCCTTTGGCTCAGACTCATTTTTTCCCCTTTTTTTTTTCCTCTTTTTTTTAATTGTTTGATAATTCATCTCCGAGCTCTAATTTACCCCCCATCGTCAGCCCTGTATGTTCAACCACTGTGTGAGACATTCCGCTGAATTTCAAATGAGCTCATAGCATATAAAGCCTTTCTTCCAGGGAAAGCACCTATTTATGGACATGTTTGTTTGTTTTTCATCAACATTAACCCTTTGGGCGAGGAACGTCCGTATGCCGTCTTTTTTTTTTTGTTTTTTCAAAGGCGGTCCAGGAACGTCCTTGGGCAGGGGGAGTCACACTGTTTTAGTCAGGCTGCTTTCTCAGTGACTCCTAGGGTGAAAATTCTAGATGATTAATTTAGTTTTTAAGCATTAGAACACGTGACCTATAGGATGGTTTCTCCAAGTAGGTTTCCTGACATCTGATATTATGTTTCTGGAGTTCAGACCATTTCTAATGGTATGCATGACTTGATATTCCTATTTAACCCAACTGCCAAGTGTTTTTTTCAAGTACTGCTGTTTATATTGGTGAAAATTTCCCCTGATTTTACAAGTTGTGAACTCAGGCAGGTTCAACCACACCCAAGTTATGGTGAAACTGTTGTGTTCCTATTTGACTGATTTCTAGTACTGCATGGACAGATACACTTCCCACTTACCCTTGAAACCAGGAACTACTATTATATACTTGTTTTGTATTTTGGTTTTTTTTGTTTTTTAGGTGAGGCTGCCACATTTCAGCATAGCGTCCTCACCAGAGCGTCAAGAAGAACAACGATACTGGCCTCTTTTTATCAGCATCAGACAATCAGCACCACCTGCGAAGGGGGAGGTACAATCAATCAAATGCACAAATCATCCACACCTGTATGGTGGGAGGCAATCACTAATTTTACATGGAAATATTAATTAAAGCAAAAGAACATTTCAGAAAATTTCCACTTTATAGAGAATTGTAACACAAATGATCAAAACATGAGACAATAGCAATTAGTCAATATCAGAAGTAGTAAGACAGTGTAAGAGTATTAAGACACAATACCAGGGACTTATTAGAACTCGTCACACAAGTAACAGAGAAAAAAATGAAATACACAGTGCATCCAAGTACGTTCATTCATAAGAAGGGTTGATATGACAGCTCATCATTGAGTCTATTTGGTTGCATACTATTAAATTGCTGTATCCAAAACTTGCTCTATACCAACAAATCGAAAGGTGGATGGGGAACCATGGTTTGCATCAAAATAATGTTTAGTCATGGAATATTCAACATTACAAGTCTCCTGTGATTTGTATCTTATTTATTATTTTTATCTTTACATGCTGTTTTATGGCACAAGGGAACATCACATATGACACTGGTTACGTTGCATTTTCATGTTTAAATGATGGTCTGAATGATTTTTATATCATATTGACTGTGTTATTGTGTTTGTGATTCTCTTCTCATTTTGACATTTTCTAAAAAAAATATTCTTTTGCTTTAATTAATACCTTGATGTAAAATACGTGATTGCCTCCCCCTGTGGATGATTTGTCATTTGATTGATTGTACCTCCCCCTTCACAGGTGGTGCTAATTGTGCATTTCATGAAAAGAGGCTGGTAGCGCTGTTCTTCTTGATGCTCTGATGACGGCGTTATGCTGCAACGCTTCGTCCTAATCCAAATAAAAAGCATGTTGAGTTGGGCTATGAAACCTTGCATTCTTATTTTTGCACCCATGCACAGTGTGCATAAACAAAAAACTGTGCCATGGTGAAGGACTTTCACGTGTTTAAATACACATTTAAATATGCCATGCAGGCCCTTTCACATGCATGCTCTTTCTAAGATGTGGTTGGAGAGAAAAAAAAATTAAATATCTCAAGCATTACAAAAACACATGTTCCCCAAAACCGCCAACAAACCTTTCACATGCACACAAACACTCGAGAAGGACCAAGAATATGAGGCTATCAGAGTCCTGCACATTACATTGACTGGTGGAGGTCTTCACTGTTTAAGGGGAGCTGCCTGCTGAGGCTTTTTTTCCTCCCCGGCAGCAGGGCTGTACGAGTGGTAAGTGGCAGTGATGAGACACTGTCCCCTGTGCCTCCTTCAGCTGCCATTCCCTTTAAATTGAAACAGAGTTCTGCAAATAAATGCCACATTCTGAGCAGGGGGAACGCCTGAAAGTTGCATTTCACATAAGCACCCGTTGGGGAATTGGCCGCGGTGCAGTCGGCTTTATTCGCTCTGCTTTTTGTTATTTATATGATGAAGGAACAGGGTTACGTCAGGGTCATTTAGTGTTCATTTATCTTTTTATGTTGTGTTCTGAGGCAAGCTACTAGAGTCAGGCTGCCTATGGCGGCGAACCCTGCAACACGGGTCCCCTTCCTATGGCTCTGAATATTACAGACCATCTTATTCTGGGTATCAATATGCATTAGTTTTACCCCCTGTTCATTAGCTTTAAATGGTATCTCTCTTTAAGATTAATTGAAGCTAGGATAAAAGAAGATGGCTCCCAAGAGTGGCGCTCTGTTTGTTATTCATGTTGGCCTGAAAACGGCAACAGTAAATCCTCTAAGTTGTTGTTAAGCTGGCTGTATTACCATATGTGTGCCATTTCCATGGAGTGACAGACCCCCCTGGATCAAATGGGGACTATTGATCCCGCAGCACTCCATTTCAAGTTAATTGTGCTTGAAATGAGGTGCACACACTCAAGCATACCTGCATTGGGAAGGCTTTATTTATTTATATTTGTCAGGGAACCTGTGTCAGATAAACAGAAAATATTCAATTCACGTCTTATTCAATTTTGCTCAAAAAGGCAGTTGTGCTGAAGTATGCTCTGAAAGTGGTTGAACCAGATTGGATCAGACGTTGATCCTCTGTTAGGCCCCAGCTACATGAGACTGCAGGCAAAAAGACAATATTTAGCCATGATTAGGCAATACAATATAGGAGATTGACCAAAATTACACTATGATTTAACCTCATCAATAGAAAAAGCCTCATCAGGTTCTGATAATATCTATCTAGCCGCCTCTGTTTTTTTCCCTTCAACGCTTCCCCTCCTTTTCTGTTTCAGCTTTTTTTTTTTTTTTCCTGGAGACGTAAACGTGGCTGTAATATTTCAAGCGGGGGGTCAGGTGAAATCTGGCCTCTCCCTGACCCCTATTGCCTCAGACACTAACAAAGCAGCCTCTAAGGTAACCAGGCATGAAGAGCCCGGCAGAACCGGAGAGGCTGGGAGCTGCTCAGCACAAGTCCCGCTCAGCCTTCAGCGTGATCATGTGCCAGATTATGACTTCCAATGCACTCCGCAGCCCACAAATCATTTATCTCCCCGCAGTACGCCGCGCCGAAAGTGGTGGATCTGAAGTGGGAAATGGGCACAGAAGATTAAATGTTTCAAACATAATCAAATCAGAAACAGATCAAATCCCACCATAAACATAGCCTCATGATACTGATGCGTTATATAACCCCCCCCTCACACACGCGCACACACACCAAAAAAAAAAAAAAAATCTCCATGGGATGCAATGTAAAACAGGAAAAGGAAATGTGTTATAAAAGAACCCACTGGTGAAACTTACTGTAAGACGATATAAAATAAAGTGATGACTAAAGGTGAAATGAGTCTACTCCCTAATTCTACACAGCCAGTGTGAGAATGTGAACAGCATATATGACTGCTCCCTCCACTGGCCCCGGGCCGCCGCACAGCGCCATTTATGGAACAGGCCCCTCCCTCGGTTTGTTTATAAGCCTATTCTTTTATAATAGTATATATAAATAAGTGAAACTGTGTAATGGATCGCATTAAAGAGGCAGGCATATTGAGGCAGGATTTAATTTGCATGCCAGATTAGCTTGCTATTGGTTGGGGCAGTGCCGTAGGGCAGCCTATTCATTAATAGGATCTAGTCTCTTCAAATCCATTAAGTCAATTGAACCCATACATAATCTGATTTCAGAGGCACCACATAAATGTTGTACTGGTGCGCCTGGTCCAGGGCAGGCCTTTGCACTCCCTTAAGTGCACGTGGCGGTGTGGTGGTATTTGTAGTGGTGAGGGAGTAGCTCTGAGCACCAAATGAATAAATATGTAAATAAAGTGTGTCGCCTACCCATTCATCTACAGGCCTTATGGTTTATACCTTTTTATTCAAATGCGACGTAACCACGGCGGCAACGGCCGCAGGTAATGGACGCTGTTGGTAAAAACAAGACGAGGTGAAACCTCGGTATACGGCTGGATGCTTTGCACAATTTGCGAAAGTGTAGTGGGTTTGTTAGGGGGACAGTTAGCGGCGTTTGTAGCCCATCGTGAAATCTAACGTTTTAAATTTTCTCTGCAATCGTCTGTAGCGTCTCGGTGACATTTGCTGGGTTGTACATGTATTTTATATTGCATGACATGGTTAAGGTGATTCTGTTTCTGTTTATTCAGAGTGATTGTTATTCGTGGCGTTTTATCGGAGGCGTCATGTTTCTTGTTGTGTAGTAAATGTGATGTGGACAATAAGCCAGTGGTGGTAGGTGGTCCATATGAGCCCTCTTGAATCTGTCATGCTCTTCTTTTTGCATGCAGATAGCTTTGATGCTGTAACTCATTGAACAAAGATTTGCAGTCTATTAAATAACTGCAGTAAGCTGCCAGTAGGAGTGAGCTGCTGCATGTAAAGGAATATGATATGATCAATATTATCATGATTATGGGAAAATATCATACCTGAATCTAAATGGGGAAAATCTAAGATATCTTCAATATCATGTTTTAAAAATTGAAATTAAAAGTATTTTATTCCTCTCTATTAGTCTTGGCTAAAAATATGGACAGTTGCAACTTTGCAACAACAAAATGTTTAATACTTAAATGAATAAAAAGGCAATGTCTCATTTAACAAGATAATGCGTCCTTAAGCATCATTTTCATGGTGTTAAAATGTGAATATGGTGACAAGGATTGCCTCACTGCAAAAGTCTGCCTGTATGTTTATGTAAGTACACGAAGTGGAGGGTAGATTATTGTATTGTTTAATAAAGTCCTCCTGGTGACTTCTTGGATAGCGATATATAGGCTACAGCCAAAAATAAAATGTGATTCTGTTCTGTCACTGCTGAAATCTGAATCAGGGAGAGCACTACTACTGTTCTAATCATATATAGTACATTAACATTAATCTACTCAGTTTTTCCTGAAAAAAAAATGCAGAGTTAGCCTCTCTACTGGTGGCTTGTCCACAGCATGGGAAGCCTGGTACAACAAATGCTTGTATCGTCCACAGAGAGACTGATGTGACTGTGGCTGTTTTTCCAACATAATTCAAGTATTTTAAATTACTTTCATAATACGTTTGCAAAAGTGTTATTTAAATAAGTTCACTCCTGTCCAAATGTCCTTTATGAGTGATTATAAGATACCAGTAAAATGACCAGACGGATAGGCTGTGTTTTATAAAATTTAAAATCCAACCAAAAATCAGTCTTGGAAAAGAACTAAAACTCACAGATCTTCAGAGACTCCCAGCCATGTTTAAAATCTCATGGGTGATGTGAGTGAGGGGGGGGGGGGGTCAAGATGACCTAAATCCTTGTTTGTGAGGCTGGCTGGTCAGAGCAGAGGAAGAGGATGGGGGGGCACTGCTGGAGGCACTCGGAAGACAACGCCCGACACAGTCCAGGTCATGCCTGAGCGACCCGACTAGCCCCAGATTTACACACTGTACCCACCCCAGCATCTGGGCCAACAGGGAGCCCGCACACGCACACACATGTAGCTCACAGTCAGACACACATGCACGGAGTAGATCTGAAGAGAGGACAGGGACTCACCATGGGGAAATCTATACAGCTTATAATTGGGGAAGGCTACAGTAGGAAGAAGGGAACCATAACAAATCTACACAAGGGCGCGTGAGGCTAAATAGACCCGAATGTCTAAAAGGAAACTGGAAAAAAAAAAAGTGGGACGATTCCACTTTACAATAAATGCATTTGGAGCAATGCTATCCATGTGGACAGATTACTGGCCATCCTATTATAATACAGTAAAGATGTAAATTGAATGTTCCCTTCACCTAAAACGTCATCATTCCTGATGCACATATAAACCCATATAAAACAATGTTTGATTATTGGAAAAATCACTTCACAGTGGGAGGCTGCTAACGACCCTTTCACCTCTAGACCCAAAGACTCGCCCTCGCAGTCCTGAAACTGTGCCACCGAGATATCTGTCAGAGGATTTGTCACCTCTGGTGTGAGGTCTCCCTGCTTTTCAAAACACACAATGGGGGGAAAATTTAAATCCTCGCTGGAGGATTTAGACACTTATATAACTCCCCAATTATAAAGTTTTTTTTTTTTTCCTTTTCTCACCCCCTTCAAGAAGCCTCCGCGCCCTCCCTTCTGTTTATATGTGACTCACAAATATCTAATACTGAACTGTGTACAATGCCAGTATGCCCACATGACTGCAGAAAAGGCTCTTTCGCTTTCTGCCCGACTGCGTCAGGCATAATGGGAGGCTTGAAAAGCTGCGAGCTTAAACCAGCGCGGTCCTGACAAAGCCTTGGTGGCTTGCTGGGAGAGCGTGCGTCCTAGGAAGTTGCCAAAAAAACTAATTTTCAAGAGCACTCAGCATGGTCTTAAAGCCATCTAATGGAACTACACCCGGGCTGGACGTTAAATACTTTACTGCTGCATGGACAATTTGCTGACGATGATGAAGGAAATGACTGCGGAGGCCACTACAACTGCCATTAAACGTGGAGAGCAAAAAAAAGGAAAAATCCAAATACTGTAAATATATATATTTCAATATTTAAAATATCTGCCATTCAAATTCAATACTTGACACAACCACCTTGCAATATCTGAAACATACATCAGGGATATGATGATCTTATAAATATATAAAAATGCACATGTAATATGTGTTTAAACCTGGAACAGGGGTGAGTGGTGAGGCCTGGCCCCCAGTCGCCTCCTGGTTCATCCCAGCGATGTCAGATGGTGTTAAAGTCAGTTGGCTCTGCACAGATCAGCGTCTTTCACACCAAATTTGGGGGGAAACAATTTCTTTATGGAGCTGGCTGGGAAAAAAAAACATCCTCAAATTAAGTCAGTACATGTGTGCACAAAGGTGTTTTTAAGCTTCATCCGAACTGCTTGTTGGACAGTCAAACTGCGTCTGAAGCAACTTCCGTGCGTCTTTCTGTGTGTCCGAGTATTGCTGGAAACCAGAGTTTGATTCCTTATGTGTTCAAACACACCAATTGATTCTGAGATGAATGATTTTTTTTTTTGGCCCTCTTGGATTTTTCATCCCCTCTTTTACAGTGGTCTTTGGAAATTGCAGAAAAAAACGCTTCAGACTTAAATTCAGGTATTTTCCCGCTCTTGAACGCCGGTTCGAGTCCAATCCGGAACCTATGTTGCATGTCGTTCCACGTCTCGTTCTCTCTCTCTTTCGCCACATTTGAAAGTCATGTCTCTGCTGTTGAATTTCAGATAAGGGCAAAAATGAACCATTTTAACAATGACAGTGTGTGTCTGCATACTTTTGGTCATATAGTACATTATCCTGGAACATAATTATATGCAAACACACAGGACTGTAAATACCTCACATGTGCATGGCTTTTTTGCCTAAATTCCAACAGGCTGTTAATATATGTATTATAACAAATTAAAACAAATATTTGTCCCTCGAAATAATGTGACGCACTTTAGAATGGCCTGTGCAAAGAATGTTTGGCATTTGCCTTTAGCTTTGTTCTCTTTTGAGACATATTTTATGATAAACCACAAATGACGCCAACTCTTTGAGAGGTCGCCGTCCTTTGTGCCCCCCCCCCACCCCCCGACCCCGACCCCCACCTGCTGGCGTCCAACCTCCCTTTCGCCTCTACTTATATTTCAACCCACCTTGATATACCTATTTACTTGCCTGTGGGTGGTCCGGCTGCTACTAAAACAAATTCCCCCTCCAACCCTGCCCCCACCCCCCAAGGCCCGACCACATCCAGCCATAGAGTACCTGTTTATCCGATTTCAGGGAACGGCTAAAGCTGCCCGCTTGGTTTGCAGTTTACGTCCTCGGTCTGAAAGAGGTAGAAAAAGGATCGAGGGTGGGCGCATTGAGAGGAGGGGGTGGGGAGGGGGGGTCATTCTGCAAAAAATAAGTCCCCTGGCCAGGCCTCGGGACCACCTAACCTGTGGCTTCTATTCCTGACCCCGTAATGTTTGTGTGGGAGGAGGGATATTACCTTTTCGCCGACAGTGCTTCCCCATATTCCC
Source organism: Eupleurogrammus muticus (assembly GCA_036785175.1). NCBI lineage: Eukaryota > Metazoa > Chordata > Actinopteri > Scombriformes > Trichiuridae > Eupleurogrammus > Eupleurogrammus muticus. The sequence goes on from JAYKQN010000015.1 coordinate 19,031,048, forward strand.
TGACCCCACAGAGACATTACAGTGGGCAAATATAAAGCAGGGCTTCATGAAGCCTGAGCTTATCTGGGCTCTGAAAGTATGTGAGACATGCCTGAGAACAAAAGGCCGTCTCTCAGCCTGGGAGCAGGCCAGGAGGATCTCTTTCAGCGGCCACAGATTGCCCTGTGTTTTCTTAATTGACAGACCCCGGCCACATTTGATAGAAATGACATGCAGCTGGCAGGCGGCCCCGGCCTTCCAGGTAGACCACCTTTCAGCAGGAAAATTGTCCTCAATCTAGTTCATAAAGGGAGTTCGGTGGAGGTCTCTCAGCCTGCGTCATAAGCGTATTGTGCGGCGGTGGATTACACCTGCATGGGAAAAAGTTGGTGTCCACGTCCTCGTTATGCACTCATGGGATCAGTGGTATTTAAAATAACTATTTGAGATAAATCATAAGTAACAGTGATAAGTTCACATATTAGGTTGTTATATATATTGAATAAGTGAATGAAACGGCCACTTCTAACAATAGATCCTCATTGCTTGGATACAGTGAGTAGTACATAGGTGTATGTTCCTCTTTCCCAGTCTGAGGAAAGCATGTCCTCAGCTGGCCAGATACAGTAATGCACCCTCGCTGCTTTTTTTTTTTTTTTTTTTTTTTGGCAAATGTCCTGTCAATCAAGCCTTAAAAATGGACATTCATTATCCGTCTTTATAAATTTAAACAGAATTACAGAATGTCTGTGCTTGCATAATCTAAATGCTTGCATGCATATCATTTTGCTTTTGCTTGTTAAACTTGTGGGATGTTTTTTTTTAATGCACAGATCACCTTGTGCTCATTTTTGACAAGTTATAATAAAAAAATAACAAAATTAAAAATGAAATGTCTAATCGAATATGCCTTGATTTTTCTGAGCTTAAATATATATGTATAGTTGAGTTGTGATGCAAACCACTTTTTGTGCTTAATTGAGTTTGGGGTAAATATTATTGCACCAAAGCCAGACTGAGCAGTGTCTTGTAAGTACAGTACGGATTACATCTGTCTAAACTATTTTAATTATTTTATTGACAGATGCATTTTATTAGATGTTGGTTTACCTGTGGCTTTATATATAGGGTGTATGTATATTACATTTTTTTTCTTTCTTTGGCAACTTAATCTCAGTGGGACTGTCTACTTCTTCAACCTGGAAATGTATTACTAATATATAATGCTGTTTAATCTTATGTAATGAATTGTATATCTTATAAAAAAAAACATGGATCTAGGCTTGATTTTTTTTTTCCAAATACAAAACATCATAGTTTTAATTAAGAGTTGCAAGCTAATACAAGAAATATGTGACAACAGTACAAAGATGAAGATGGATTTAAAAAACTTAAAATACAATATACAAAACTTTATGTTAAATGGTTAAATAAGGATTGTTAATAAAGATGATCAATAACCTAGCTTTTTATTTATCTGCATATGCAGTCAAAAATCATCTTTGATTTTCCAAAATGCAAATGAAATCCAGTGTGCCAAGCAACAACATAGACTGCCAAAATGCCTTTGTCCCAGCACACATTCACACATTGTCAAAATCTCCTGTGTACGTTTAGATGCCCGGGCATCCTACAGGCCTGAACTCCTCAGAGAATAAAAAAGGGGCCATATGGCATCCATGTCTCGAGCCCTCATGATCCAGTCAGGCTGCTTTCCCATCCAGCGTAGGAAAAAAGGATTTCAGGGTGCCAAACGGTGTTGGTCCCCTGTGGATATTAGTGGGCCATGGAAGATAAGAAACTAGCCATCCCAGACAGCCAGTTCCATCAGCAGATAAGAGCAGAAAAGGCCTCCGCGCCTCCACCTGAAACTCCACTGATCCACTTCAGCGCGTAATGTGCTGTGACTATAATTTCACAGCGTTCGTCCAAAAGAACAGATTTTTGTTTTCCGTTTTTTTCTTGATTAATTTATGTTGCACGTACGTTCCATTATCAGTCTAACGGTAAACAGATTGTTTAGTTGAGGCGGAGAGGAAACCAAACCTTTTCCCTTTTTTGCCACAGAAACACAGCAAGCCTCTCATAATCAGCCAGGCAAAACATGATCATTTATTAATCAATAAAACATTTTTTTCCACCTCTAGGGAACATAAGTGCATGCATGCAATTTTGATTTATACCATATATCTGCTACCTACTTCAGAAACAAAGAATAATTTAACACAATATTATGAATAGTGAGGGCGACACGGTGGAGCAGTGGGTAGCACTGTTGCCTCACAGCAAGAAGGTCGCAGGTTCAAGACCGCCTTGGGGCCTGGGTCTGGGACCTTTCTGTGTGGAGTTTGCATGTTCTCCCCGTGTCTGCGTGGGTTTTCACCGGGTACTCCGGTTTCCTCCCACAATACAAAACATGCTCAGGTTAATTGGCAAATAAATTGCCCATAGGTGTGAGTGTGTGTGTGAATGGTGTGTGTGCCCCACGATTGGCTGGCGACCATCTGGGGTGTATCCCTGCCTCTCGCCATAAAATGCGCTGGGATAGGCTCCAGCAGACCCCTGCGACCCCGAAAGGAAATAAGCGGGATAGACAATGGATGGATGGATGGATGGATTATGAATAGTGTTGTAATGCCCATTGAAATACAATTGATCATTTAATAAAAAGAAGAATCCAACTATATTAAGTATTATTTATACATATATACTATATCTTTCCACTGAGCTTGTGCTTAGAGTAGTCAACACATTTATTCCAAAGCATCTGATAAGAGGCGAGCTGTGCCCGATCCCCACTAACATCCAACTCCGATAAGCTTCATATGCAGCCTTTGTTATCTGAGCTTGAATTCAAAGGTTAAACTACTGTGAACTGTTACCTCGTGACACTTCAAAAGTCCAAATTATAACCCTGTTTAGCTACTGGAGCAGTATAGAAGTGTCAAACCTGACACCCGGGGGTGGCGGGGGGATCGTTTTTTGCAGTAAGCTTGTCTTGTCTATGACCATAGTTTGCAGTGTCAGCTGTGGGCATCAGCACGTCCCTTACCGAATGTTCACAAATAGCCGGGAAAAACGTGTCTCGTGTCAACCATACCAGTGTTGGAGTACCAACAGACAGCTGCAAATCAGGAAAATTTAATTCAGCAAAAAAAAAAGCTAGAATTCCAAAGCAGAAACAAGCCTCACGTGATGCTTTTTTGGAAGCGGCTACACACTACTCCTTCATCCAGCATGATCCGAAACTTTATACTCTAAGCACTCTGACTCCTTAACTACTCTGAAAAGGACAGACATGTTAAAACATAAGGTCATCTGATAACTGTGGAATAATGGATTACTCAGAGAAAATATCAGCGCAGAGATTATGCAACTGATCAGAGTTGGGACCCAGAGACCCGCGCTGGAAGGAGAGTTTTATTCTCATATTTCAGGCCTGAGCTGAATGAACAAACCCGGCTCTCCCTGCTAGAACGCTGACATGCTCCAGATTATCTTTCAATAGGGGGATTCACACCCAGATAAAACTCTTCTTGTGCACAGCACTGCCTGATGGAGCTCCTCTCTCTCTCTCTCTCTCTCTGGTATTGTGCCAGGCGGTATCCTTTTCCCAGATGCCTTTCTGCACAGGGAACTTTTTTATATTTATTTATTTTTTAGGCAAAAAAAAAGATGGGTCACGACTTCCCTTCACCCTGCCCTACAGATGCAGGTCGGCTAATGAAGTAACAACAAATTGGGCCGCGGGCTAATTTGGAGTGGCGTTTCCTGGCCCCTCTTGGCCCACGGAGATGTGTTTCATTTTCTCTTATCAGTGATTCAGTCATGTGGATTTACGCATGGACGCCTCTGTCTCCCCCGATCGCAGCGCTAATGGAAACTTCGTTAATGTCATTAATCTACGGTGCGAGACATGTGCAAAACACATATTTTGCTGTTTGTGCCATGGAAACAATGCCGAGGAGCTCCTTCTCACGTCAGACCTGCAAAGGAAAGCACTAAGAAGCAACTGTTTGGTCTGAATAGTTCGGGATCATTCTTACTGAATATGTAATCTTATTGCATAAATCTGAATTTTTTATTGCAGGCAAATTGAGCGTAGCTCTGCACGCTTAAAAGTTGAACAGTAATTCACTCCTGAGGTCATGGCTGGGGGTCAATGACAGGACCAAAGGCTGAGAAAGTGAAGGAATGCACCTGCTTTTAATGGACAAACGGAGCCATTATCTGTCAAGCTCCTGAAGTGAAACATCTGATAAAGTCATCTGAAAATAACGTGATGCTTCTGAGCCAGATTCTCAACTCCTACTCTAGAGTCCTTATGTTCCCAATATTTAAATTCTGCTGTCTAATGAGTGCGCTAGTGGTCATTTTGGATGTGATTACTCCATTAATGAGATTTGAAGACTTGGACGTCTGCTGTGTGGGCTTTGATTGACAGCTGTGGCAGTTCGCTCGCCTCCTGCTATCAGGTTCCACTGAGGAAAAAACCCTCCGAGGAAGCTGTCACACAACATCTCAGTAACTTTAGTGTTACTTGTCGTGATTAATCCTCCTGCCCTGTTAGCACAAGGTTGCTGAAGCAGCCAGTGTTTGCCCATATGTGCAAGGCCCAGTGTTAGAAATCGCTTTGATCGACACATTTCAGCAACTTATGCTTTACAATGTGCACATAGAAACATGTGCGTGATGTTTAACTTGAAAAATGTGATCTTTTAAGCGGTTCTAAAGAAGCTGCACCACTGATGCATGTCCTTGAACGAGGTGTGTTATGCCCACAGCATTTTTAAAAAGAAAAAACCCAAAACTACAGAAGTTGCTTAACCTGTGAATCACACGGGTAAGAATCTCAGCAGGACACTACTGCCACAAGAAGGACAGGAAACTATTCAAATGAAGTCTATTATATATATCTATATATATATTTGGGTGGGGAAATCTGTTCAGTTACACCTTTTAACATTGTGTCAAAACAAAAAAATCATACAAAATCGTGATTTTTGGAGAAAAAAAATGATACAAATGGACTTTTAAAGGACAAGAAAACATGACCACAAAATTTACACTAAGAAAGACCTGGTAAATGCTTTTTTAAAGAATTTTTAATAAGCTTTTAACTTTCTCATCTTGCCAACCATGATGTGCCACTGACCCATTTGCCACGGCCCTTCGTCTATTATTTAACAATAGTCAAAAGTGATGTTGGTGCCGACAGTAAAGATAATATGTGGACTCTTTCTAACAAGAACTGGGCCAACGCGTTCTCCACCCAAGCAATAAATGGCTGCGAGTCAGACTGTTCCCTTCAACTCAAGGAAATTAGGAAAAAAATGTCTTAATGAGTGGATAAAGTATGTGAGTACTGAGCACAGCTATCTGGCCATGTGTTTCCTGTCCAGTCTGGGGTGAGGAGCGTAGTAATTAGAGAGATGCTAATGGGTCTGACAGTTAATGAGTCCAAGAAAAGCTTTAAATGTCGCTTCAATTAGATGACACGACGTCTTGGGCGGCATCACACAGCTATGTGCTTGGCCTGGATCTCGCTGTTTTTACCACGGCACACATGCTGTACAAACAGCGGAGAGCCTGCGCATCGGCACCTTTAAAAAAAATCCCTAAATTTGTCCCTTCTTGCAGTTAAGTTTGACGGATTCTAAACATGCATGTTTATTCATGCTGATTTTTAAAATCCAACATTATTTCTTGCTTGGTCGATCGACATTTTGATGGCCACGCTCACAAAGCCACTTTAATCATTCGTTATGCTTCTCTGGTGGCCAAAAGATGGATCCTTAAGTCCCGGGATCCAATAAGGTTGTATATGAGTGGTTGGAGGAGATAAACTACATCAAATAAATGAAAGAAAGACTCATTCACTGATGGAAGACGGGAGAAAAAGTCTGTTAATTAAAAATATGAAAATGAACAAAATCTCTGACACAGGTTTTGGCTCATCTTGTGAACCTCTGTGAACAGCTGCACTTTCCCCTCCACCTTATACCAACTTCATTTAATTAACAATATTTGAATAATTCCATACTTTATTATTCAGTTGGTTAATGTTATATGGATATTGCTACCAAGTATATTATTTATATTTCTCTTGGTTTTCCAAATAATTTTTTTTTTTTTTTTTTTAGCAGGTTGTCTGACGTTAATCTCTTCCTGTTTTGAATGGATGCTTTATGACACAAGGCAAAAGGCACAGTTCTACAGCTATTCAAAAGTAGAACACACTACTACTAAGAGTACAATACTGATATATTTAGTAATTTATTGAGATTTTTTCTTTACCTCTCCTGCTAAAAGAAAGAAAGAAAGACTAACAGCCTTAATTGGAAATTTTCATGTTTCAACATGATGCAATAGATAAAGCACATAATAAAAGGTGTAATAAAATGTGTTTTACCATAGATAAAAAATACTTCATTTAAAACCTAAAACACCAAACCAAACTGACCCCAAAGAGGAACAACAACTTGAAATAGGTTAATTTATCTGCAATGCATAGTTCATTGATTAACTGTCTGTGAAATCAGGTGTTAGTTGCAGCCCTGCTATTGATAAATAAATGATGAATAAACTATTTTTTTAGTGTATTGATGTAGATATTGATGATATACAGTCTATATTGATACTGTAACAGCAACATTATGTTTTACTAGATAAGAATACATACATTAGCTAAGGTTTTCTCATGCAATATATACATGAAATTCAACTGTATCAGTTGTTATTGGATTTCAACAGGTTAATTAATTCTTCATTTCTTGGACAGTACCATACAGCTGAGCCACTTATTAGTAACCATGGTATATCAAAATGATGGAATTAAAAAGACCAGAATGATATGTTTTGTAATGTCTTTTTTGTTAATGAACCAGCCGTTCCAACACACACATGAATGAGTCGATAAGCCTCTAAACAACATACTTCTTAAGCAACCAGAATTTAAAATAAGATTTATTACTAGTTATAATAAGTACAGTATATTATACACTGCCGGGGGCTAAAAGTGCATATGGAATAACCAACTTCATTGTTGTGCCTTGGTATGAAATGATCAGTTGCTATTGATCAATAATTTAGAAAAGTGCCAGATTATTGACAGGAAGACAAAATACGTGAGACCGGCTATGTTTGAGAAATCCCCCCCACACACTCAATCACTGGAACAGAAATTGCTCCGCGGTATATAATAACACCGCAATGTTTCTTTCCCCCCCCCTGCAGATCAATGCTAATTGAGGCCCGACATGATGAATGTAGTCCGAGACATATTTTAACCCTCTGACTGCCGAGCAGCAACAAAGGACAGGCCACTGCCGGGTGACTGTTTAAGGCTGGAGCTGATCACTGATTATTAGTTGCAGTAAATTAAAATTTTCTTTTTAAATAAGAGTGTTATATAGAGCAGTACATCACATGGAAAAACTCAGTTTTATAAGATAAAGGCATCTCCTGCATAAATATATATACATATATTGGTGCATGTAGTTTCTACTGAAATTTCAAAATTGACTAGATAACTAATAACACTATGACGTCTCCTTGGAGGCACGGCGGTGCAACGTGATGATCGGCACAGCTAACAGAAGGATGCCGGTCGATCCCTGAAGCCCTCCCGATGCAACTCTCTGCTGGTGCAGATTCCGCCTGTGGACAGCACGCGGCAGATGGAGTAAACCATGCCATCAAGTGGAAAATAGACCTGTTGTGTTGTCACAGAGACAATTTACAATATAGTCTGCCAATTGTACCACCAGAGGAAACTATGAGGGATTGTTTTCAAGGCATAGCTGGGGCAACAAGGGGGAGGAAGCATTCATTCTTACTGTGCATTCACTGCATCACATGTTAACAAGATCATAAGAGGTTGTTTTCTTTTTCCTTTCCCTAACCAATCATTTAGAGTTGTTCTCCAAAGCAAAGAGAAAGAGTCTTGACCTTTTTATATACTCCTGACATATTTCATATTAATAATCACCAGTGGCTTCAACATGTGCTGTAGTTTAGGAGTTGTGCAACCACTCAAACAAGCGGATGACGAATATCCCGACTTGTTGCTGCCACCTTGTGTCAGATTAAGTCTCCTCATTTCCAAACACACTGGAGCAGATGATGCTTTGACAAAGGCCTGTTATGCATGACAGTCAAGGGAATTGCAGGAATCTTGATTTGCAGAAACAGCACAAACTCAATTCTATTAACACAGAAGCAGTCTGGTGGCTACAAAAGTGGGCATAGGTTATTTATCATTTTTAATGTGTGTGTGTGTGTGTGTGTGTTAAGTCCTAACAGATGCATTTGAAGGTTAACGCAGCAGAGAAATGATGACGATCGTTTCTGGTGGTACAAGACATGTGAATATTTTATTAATTATTACCTGAATTACTGGGCAACAGTATCTACACACAGATACTTCAAAATAGGGGAAAAGAGCCATAATGAAATCTAGACTATACAAGAATGCATTTATTAACATTATGAATTGGAGGCTTGCTTCCAACTAACATTTGTAATGACAGTGAGGTCTGTGAAAGATCCTGAGGACACACAATCAACACCTTTTTATTGCAAACACAACCTGTGATAACTGATGAGTGAGAGAATATTGATGTTGACACATACATGCAAAATAAAATGTTTAATTAAAACTCAAACATTTTCTTTAATGTTTCTAAATGAAGCATAACATAACTGCTTCTTACAATGTCACTACTGTACTTTGCCCGTTGGGGGGAAAAAGTCACATTAATACAACACTTGAAAGATTAAGAAAGGTTCAGTGGCATCTTTTGAACATGACGCAGCAGTTCCTTAAAGTAAACTTTCTTCAGTCATATGCAAGAGAATTGTTTCAGATTCTTAAATAAGCTTCTTTAATCACATTCAAAAAAGGTCTGTCCTTTTTTTTTTTTTTTGGTCCACAAATTTTATTGCAACACATCCCGTGTGTCATGTATTCTTGGATTGTTTTTTCACATTTCTTAGAAGAAACAACATGCCTGTTTAAAGCAGCTGAAAGCAGCTTTTATGAACACACCTGTAACACAGGAGGGTAAATGGTGATTAAAATGTTGTTTTTCGCTTAAACAACAACATTTCTTTAGTCTTTGTTTGGTGATGTGTGGCTCTCTTATAACAGTCACTTATAGTCATAAACATGTCTCAGACAGTACAGTAAATGTACATACTTATATTACCTACCTGTGTACCCTTGTTGGGCTGCCCAGTAGCCTTTTAGTTATATCTGAAGATTGATAAAAGGAGCAAACCCCAGTACATCCTGAAGAAGTACCAGTGCCCTCTGTAATGGTGGCTCAACATCAATCACTACGTTGCGCTTCCGTAGAGGGTCCAGGCTTGATTCTGTCACATTGTGGCAGTGGTTCACCTTCAGGGACTGCAGCTTCGGGCAGTACTCTGCAAGCGTCCTGTGAGCACAGCATGCAAAAAGAAGTCACGCACAAGTGAGTTAAAGCATGTGTAACACAGAGCGGCACTAGGGGAAACGTAGCGACGGGACGCACCTGATGGACTGGTTCCTGACCCGCAGGCAACCTGTCAGGTCCAGCTGCTCCAGGCCCCTGCAGTTCTTGGCCACCTCCTCCACCGACTCATCGGTGACATTCGCGTTGACTGCCAAAGACAGAGACATCAACTTCAAACACTTCTTGGCCAGGTAGCAGATGGCGTCGTCCTTGAGCTGGCGGCAGGCGGTGAGGTCGATGGACTGCAGCCCCCTGCAGTGGTCGGCCAGGCTGCGCAGCGACAGGCTGTCCACCCACTCGCAGTGCGCCAGGCCAAGGTGATGGAGGTGCGTGCAGCTCAGGGACACAGCCACCAGGGAGTGGCGGGTGAGGCAAACGCACCCACTCATGTCCACTCTCAGCAGATGCTGGTTCTGGCCGATAACTGGCAGCAGCTCCTTGTCCGTCACCCAGTCCGAGCAGTTCTGAAGTGACAGGTTCTGGAGAACTTTGTTGTCCTTTAACATGGAGCTAAACGCTTCCTTGGGGATGCACGGTCCAACCTGTGCATATCACAACGGAAAGATATATAACTGTTTATAATTGCCGCAATTTGAAATGAGTTAACACTGTCAGACAGACTACATCATCCAATGTTCGCAGCAACAGGCAGGTTTGTTTGGTGCCGTTTTTTATACTATAAAAATGATGGGAGTTAATAAACTAAACAAACTTTTATTGAATTACATGAAGTGTTGGGTAGTAGAATGAGTATTATGTGAAGGTAAGCGATGTGTTCAAATGTACTATTTTTAATTTTGTAGAGAATTTTGGAATACTGATGTTTGGATGATACTTTGTTTTCCAGCAATATTAAGTAAATAATAATCTCAGCATAATATGCAATAATCACTCTTCCACTGTGAAATCCATTAGTCCGTGTGCAACCGCTGCTATTGTTACCTGGTATGTGTTTTCTCTTGTACATAGTGTTTGTTATAATAATATTCTTCTATGATATCTATTCTGCTTGCTCATCCTTTTCCTACACTTATTCAAGTTACTTTTATTATTAAATGCCTGATAATTCTCTTCCACTATCCACTTTGCTGCTGCAATTATGTGAATGGTATGAATAGTATATCAGCATTTATAGTGATCATACAATCTCTACAACAGCACAGAAAGATTTCTCCAGGACTTTGATTAGGCCTTTCAGTTTAAAGGAAGGACTTACCGGGGACAGGTCAAAGGTCCTGCAGTTAGCCAGATACACCTGGATGAGGCTGTGGAACTGCCTGCTCACCCTCTGCAGGCTGACAATGTGTTGCAGTGGCAAATAGCATAAAATGTGAGGAACTAGCACGTCCTCCCAGGGCAAATCCAGGAGATGACATCTGCTGGAGAAAAGCAAACCTCTGAACTTTGTTCAGTTCCGCGGAAACAAGAGTGACTTAACTGTCAAACGTGGTCAAAGTGCAAGAATAGCGACAGTAACATGACATTAGCAATGTTTGTGTTTTATATCAGTCTTGGTGACAGTCCGCTGCCATAAATAAATAGGAGCTCCATTTTTCAGTGTCTCGGTTGTTGTTGCTCGCTAGCCGAGGAGCTAGCAGCTCTCCAGCGGCTCCAGCTGCCTTTTAAGGTGCTAAATTCAGAGTTTACGACGCACTTACGTTCGTGTTTTCGCCTCTTCATCCATTCTGACTCTGTTGTGTTATTCGGAATTTTTAAGAACGTGTTGTACCATAAACAGGCGACAAATTATCATATTTTCCTTGAGCATCTTGTAAACGTTTGGGCAATAACCAAGCCCAATGTTGCCTTCGCGTACTGTCGGAATTATCCGGATTACTTTAAAACCAGACAGCACGTTAACCAGAAAAAAACGCCGATTGTTTTGATTCAGATATTGAAACTGAATTAGTCTGGAATCTATAACAATACATATTCTCATATAGTTATTATCTATGTTCAGAGTCCATAGGCAATGTTATTCACTTTGTAGGTTACGTATTATGTACAGTTAATTTCGTTATAATAATGAACGTACGAGGTACATGGAACGCACCTTTTTCACCTTCCGGGTTCACGTCAGAGATCACGATAAATTAATTTAGATTTAGATTTAGCGTCAGCTTGTTTATGCATTTAAATACATTTTAGTAATTAACATTTTATTGAATTTCAAATGATATGCAAACAAACATAAAACAGTGTACAACTTGAAACGGAAGACCAAGACAAATTATAGGCCTAGTACAATTGAGGAAAAAGAAAGATGAAAAAAATAATAAATATATTAAATACAATAATATAAGCTTCTAGTCAGTTCTGTGCATTTTTTGTAATTGTTTATTTGTTTGTTTTTTTGTTTTCTTGTAATTGTAGGTGTTATCATTTGTGTGTATTTGTATGTTTTGTGCTCAAAATAATGTCATTAGTCCAAGGGTTGGAATTATTAAATTGAAAAAACTCTACATAAACAAAATAAACAGTCTGTCTCACCATATGCATTTTATCTACTGCATCACTCATCTTAATGTTTTATTTCTTTCTGTAAATGTCAGTGGTAAAGAGGAAAGGATGCTGCCAAATTAGTGTGTCAATACATGTTAATTCATTTTATTTAATTTGAATCTCAATTAGCTGTCACCGTCCTAACCGCCACGCTCCCAGCGTTACATTGTGTTGAACAAATGACCATCCTGCCAGCTCACCTCTGCCCAGAAGAACAATGAAGTCAGCCATGCTGAACAATTGCTGACCCATGAGTTATGTTTCAGTGAATGAGACAAGCCAAACGGGATAGCTGAGTGAATACTCACTTTTGACTGACTACAATCCCATATACAAGCTAAAGTATAGTCATGGCAAATGAATCAATCTATGATTTCTCTGTTGAGACGCTGGATGGACAGCTGGTTCCGCTCAGTAACTTCAGGGGTAAGGTGCTCCTGATCGTCAATGTCGCCACCTTCTGAGGGTCAACAATAGAGGAGGTAATAATCTGCAGGGGGCACTGATTGATTAGTCAGATCACCATCTCATGATATACGACCCGTGTGGTCATTTTTTATGAGAGATGTATTTGTGCTCTTTTCCCCCACCCGCTCCTTAGTATCACCGACTGAATGCACTGATGGAAATGTTTGGTGACCTCAACTTTACTGTCCTAGGATTCCCCTGCAACCAATTTGGTCTTCAGTCACCTGGTAGGTACCCTCAAGCTTTGATAATTTGACAGATAGCAGAAGATGATTTAGTAATCAGATTATTTGTTTTGTTTAGAAATACCAAGAGTTACTAAATTACAAATAATTTGACCACAATGTTTAAAGATAAAATTATTCATTATTATAAATGATGAATTAACATATGATACCTCTCTGAACAACTATATTTATATACTATTTGGTGGTATAATCAATAGCAATGCAGCATATTTCTTATATTTTGTACAGAAGATCTCAACATAAATATTAATGGTATCTAGAATGGATGTAGTGGAATTTCAAATCTATCACTGCTGTTTTGAAGATCTAAGACTAAGTTTTTAATACACACATTATTATTTTCATGTTGAAAATACATTATAAATAACTTGTTGTTTTTACTTTATCAGAGATGAATAATGAAACCTTAAATACTCTGAAGTACGTCAGACCTGGTGCACAGTTTGTGCCTAAGTTTACTGTCTTTGGCAAGGTTGAGGTGAATGGATTAAATGAAGAACCCCTTTTCACCTATCTGAAGGTAATGTGTGTTTTTGCTTGGATTTAAAACTACATAGAGTTATTGAATTAATCAGTTGTACACCCACACTGTAATTTCTTGATACAGGAATCTTTGCCATTTGTGAACCCTGTTATTGGAGACATAAAGAAATTCTACTGGTGCCCAGTTAAAGTGAATGACATCCGATGGAATTTTGAGAGGTTTCTCATTAATGCAGATGGCATGCCTTTCAGAAGGTAAAGTCATACACCATAGACCTCATATTATAAACCTTCATTAGGTCTATCATAAACATAACTATTACAGGGGGTCAAATGTTTTGTCTTTGCTGCAGGTATGATCTTCACTGTCCCTTTGAGAATGTGGAGAAGGACATTGCAACCCTTCTCTGCTAGACTTTCTTCAATTTGTCACCTGTGGCAGAGTGATGATCCCCCAGTAAATGCATGTGTGCCCCTGGGCTGGATCTGATGGAAAGAGGAACAGGACTCAGAGTTTCAGTGCATTCACTCTGAGATCAAGACCCCTTCAGCCACTGGAGAAGTTTTCATTTCACCATCACACTTTTCTCTAATGTGATGGTGTCTGCTTTTGAAATAATGAATAAATATGAATAAAACACTATAAAACAAATTCTCATTCTGAAATTCTCTTCTTTTGTTCTGTTGATATTGATATGAATCGGTCAGTCTCAAGTAGAACTACAAAATTAGTAAATTATTGATTGACAACTTTTGATAATCAAACATTAATTACAGCATTTACAGTAATTGAAAATTGATGAAACAATTAATAGAAATTAATTTGTCTGACAAATAAAAAATAAAGTATCTACTTAATGGGATATTGTTTATTATACTATAAAAATGTGTATAGTTTTTATTTAATGAGGCTATTTAGTATGCATTTTTTGCAGGTTGTTATTTTTATACATATTTGGGTCAGTGACAAATCATGTATGGCGAGATGAGACAGTCAAAGACTTTTTAAAGATAAAGAGGCATTCATCAGGTCTCTCAAAATGTACATTTTGTGTTCATGTTGGTTTCTTTCCATTTAAAAGTCTATTTGTATAATTTGGTTTTACAAAAAACACTGACACAAAAATGTCAAATGGTGCTTTATTCCATCCATTGTCTATCCCGCTTATTCCCTTTCGGGGTCGCAGGGGTCTGCTGGAGCCTATCCCAGCGCGTTAAGGCGAGAGGCAGGGATACACCCCAGATGGTCGCCAGCCAATCGTGGGGCACACACACCATTCACACACCATTCACTCTCACACTCACACCTATGGGCAATTTAGAGTTTACCAATTAACCTGAGCATGTTTTTTGTATTGTGGGAGGAAACCGGAGTACCCGGTGAAAACCCACGCAGACACGGGGAGAACATGCAAACTCCACACAGAAAGGCCCCAGGCCCAAGGCGGTCTTGAACCTGCGACCTTCTTGCTGTGAGGCAACAGTGCTACCCACCGCACCACCGTGTCGCCCTTGGTGCTTTATTATCCACTTAAATTTATTTAATCCACATAGAATATAACCTAGTTGATAGCATGTGTTTTTATTTTTTTTTTTTTTAATTTTAAGAGAATTAAACTATATGATACTAAGTTTTTTGAGTCCGGGCATTGGCCAATTTAAATGATTATTAAGGGTAATTTTGGTCCTTCTGCGGACCCATACTTCCAACCACCTCCCGCATGCGCACTTCTTCATCGGTCTGTCAGCCAGCGGCAGCTAGTAAACATGGCTGTTGTTGGTTTCCGACGGTGGGCCCAAACCCTTTCCAAAAGCAAAGTCTCTCGTATTCCGGCGCTCCTGTCTGCAAGCAGAGCAGGTCGGTTCTGTTCTGCAAAGATATCTGCGGATACTCATCTAGGATACCTGTCAAATTTTAAAACTTGAAGCTCCGAATTGACGTAACCTTGACATGCTAACGTTAGCTAAGCAACGACTTCTGTTATGAATGAGGGTGAATGCCGACAGGATAAGTGTTGTTTTTTTCTGTGTGTGACTTGTTCTGCTTGTTCCAGCCTCTGATTTATCAAAGAATGATTTACCGGGCTCATACCCTAAGTCACCTGAGGAGAGAGCTGCAGCTGCCAAAAAGTACAATATGACGCTTGAGGACTATGAACCACATCCCGACAACGGCGAGGGGTGAGATTTATTCTGTACAATCTGACATGCATAGTGGTTTAAACGGAATTTAGGTAACTCTGCATTCCGTTTACCAGATGCACGTAGTATTTTATTACGACACCATCACTTGCTACAGAAACTTTTTTAAAGAAATGTTAAGTCGTCGCCCTATTAACATAACGTCCTATGTCATTTTTTAATGGCCTTTTGGTCTAAATCACCGCTTGATGATTCCACGCCTGGTAAAATCGCTTTAATCCAGCGTTGAAAGGATCTTACTTTTTATGCCCTATTTTACTTAGGCCATTTTAATGTTTGCCCAAGTTAGGATTTATAAAAAGCAAATTTAACAAGCGTTAACACCGATGACTTCTTTCAGAAGCAAGAATCTATGGTGCGGAAGGAGCTATAAACATTATTCTTGAATCATTATCTACTGGTTATCGGCTATATTACATGTTTGATAACAAGTTAGTCTAAATTTCAGAAGTTACACATTTTATATGAACATTGAACATGTGGATGCCCATTGAGTGTCATCACTTTGTAGAAAATCTGACACATCTCAGGTGTCTTCAAAAAATTGTCAAAACTGTATACCCAGCATCATACCCAAGCAAACCTGGAAAAGTGATAAAAAGGGAACTGCCTCTTAACCAATTAGATTTACCTGATATTTTTTATTTAACTCCAGGTAATGTAAGTTTACATTTGCACTATGAAATCAAAGAACAGTTTAAGCAAGGGCTAAAGTAGTCACACAAGAATGTTAGAGTTGCAATATTCTTCTATTTCTGTCCAGTTATCTATTGTCAAGGCCTTTTTGATCAAAATGTTTAATAAATATTCCCTGCATCTGATAAGGTTTTGTTTTTCCCTAAAACTTGAGAATGATTTATGCCATTTTTAATGAGATGTGTGTGTTTGTGTGTTTGTGTGTTTGTGTAGCTTTGGAGATTATCCAAAACTTCCTGATAGATCTCAGCAAGAAAGGGACCCCTGGTACCAGTGGGACCATCCTGACCTGAGGAGGAACTGGGGAGAGCCGGTAAGATCACAGACAGATGACACAATATAGAAATATCACTACATAGTTTTCTGTTGCCCAGTGCTTGCAAGAAAATGTATATATATATATATATATATTAGAGAGAGAGAGAGCTCTAGATTTAGTGTTGGGTCTTCCTTCATGTCATTTAAAGATTGTTTTCACTTTGATTCTTACAAAATTCTATGTACTGTCTGCTGCAGTAAAGAAACACAACCCTGACATTAAACAATCACTAATGATTGTAATGTTTATACCTGGAACGACCATTGTTGCTTCATTTAATTTCTTTTTGAAAGATCTTCTACTTCTGGTTATGCAAATAGTTGACTGTGCACAATCCATAGTTGGGAGATAACAAAATAAATCTTTTTTTTCATTATGAGAGTACTCACCAGTTTATCAGTGATTTATTCTTTTTTAATTTTCAGATTCACTGGAATTTTGACATGTTCATCCGGAACCGTGTAGACACATCTCCCAGCCCTGTGCCCTGGTCTTCAATGTGCAAACAACTGGGTGGTTTCATTGGGATTATGGTGTTTATGTTCTTTGTTGGAGAGATATTCAAATCTTACCAACCTGTTGTAAGTACACAAAAAGGCCTGAAATTATTGCTCATCTTACAAACGTGTGTTCAAAGTGTGTGAAATGGCCTTGGTATTATGCCTGTTTAAAATGACTGAGGTTTAGGATTACAATTTATTACTATTATTACATGTAGGCTTTTCTTTTGCCTATTCTTATAATGCATGCAATTGCCACAGGGTGAGAACCAGATACAAAAAAAACTCTAAGAGATAATGAATATTATAGTTACCCCAAGAAGAACTGTTAATTTTTATACTGGTGCTAATGGGAATTCAAATGAATAAAAACGAAAGTGGTATACTTGTCATGCAAGTTTCACAATTCTGTTTAGGAGGTATTTTGTGTCAGTGTCATGCATTCCCGAAGTTAATTGACTGTTTAATTTTTGTTATAGTTACGATTTCATCAGAATGACCTCATGTTGATGAAGAGTCTGAAATTTGAATCTTTTAGTTTTCTGCTTGTCTCATCTTCATAATCACTCAAATACAACACTAGAAAGTATTACGAAACGTCTGTGAATGAACCAAAGAATATCAGTTTTTATTTTAGTGTCCCTTTTTATTGTTGTGACACTTGTACACGATTTTTTTTGATTTTGTTCCTTTATTTGTTCACATGCACAATTTCAACAAAGCCTTTGTTTCTCTCCCAGGGCCCGAAACAGTATCCCTACAACAACCTGTATCTGGAGAAGGGAGGAGATCCTGAAAAAGAGCCTGAGGAAGTCAAAAATTATGAAATCTAAAGGCTTACATATGATTCTACTTGTCTATATATTTCTGTAAACAATAAATACATATGCTTAAATTCCTTTGTGTTTCTGTTTTGTGTTAAATGAGTGACACATTTACCTTTATTTTCCTTCATTTTACAAAAAAATTGAATTAATGGATAGATAGATCTGTGCACACATCCTTACCATAGAGAGCATCAAAGTAATTTTATTGATGTAATAGACATCTGATAGTGGACATTAGGAGCAGTTTACCAACTGCTCACCTGTTTCCCATATAAACACTGAATATGATTTTCCTTGCTAATATTGTCATCACTGTTACATTGAAAGTGCATGTAAAAGTTGTTCTTTTAATGAACACTCACATTTTGAGAAATCTCACACATTCACAGGCTTTTTAGCATAACATTCCTTCTGCATTAATCCTTCTCTGTGAAATGTGAGCACACAAAATGTATATAAAGAAAAATATGTGTGTGTGTGTGTGTGTGCAATATTATCCCTGTTGAACCAACACAAACATAGTTTTTTTTCCAAAATAAAAGTCCTCTACCTTTTTTATGCTTTTAATGGAAGGAAACAAGTGCATGAGTCCTAATCAGTGAGGGAGACGTATCCCCTGCATCACCTCTACCCCCGGAACCTACGTCTGCGATTGCGTCGGGTTACTTTAGGTCACGGTGAAACCAGAAATGTCCGTGTCGGCCACCGTAGCGCAGTGACAACACGGCAAGGCACTTTGGTCGGATTTCGCCAGTGGCTAAGCTGTTAGCTTGGCCGATGATAAGCAGCTAACACACTAGCTGTCCAGCTTGTTGTGGATGCGGGCTGTTTGGCTGTGATATTGACAGTTGACGTGAGTTGCCCCCGTAAACCATATTCCTTTTTTTGCTTTTGTTCGATTTAAACGTATCCGACACATAGTAGATATATTTTCCCGTTGAGTTAGGGTACAAGGGTGGTGGCTGGTCGCTTGCTCGCTAGCTGGCAGGAACATCGGGTCTGATTAAGCGCTGAAATTAAAGGGCCAGGCACCGACGGAAAGCTAAAACTGTAACGGATACCCGCTCGCGCACATGACTAAAGAAGTAACGGTTCCCGTTAAACTGCGGCTGCAATAGCGAGTTAACGCTACACGACCGTCTACACCGCCAGATTCCCGGCGTGACGTCAAGTTAGCAACGTTGAAGATAATGATAATGTTTGCGAAAATGCTAAGCTGTTAGCCACAGTATACGTAAAACACGCTAAAGATTCTTATTTTTGTGAGTGCTGTAGTGTCGCCGGGCCTCACGTTAAATTCAATAACGTGTCATGATTCGCCCATTTAGTAGACACTGTGTAACACAGGTGAACGGTTTTGGTGAGTCAACGTTAGCAGCAGTTTCAGGAAATAGTCTGAGGCGGTCTGTCACTATGGGTGGTTCCAGGTAGAAGCTAAGCTTGAGGTGTCATTGCAGGTTAAAGAACGACAATGAATGTATAATAATAGTCTATTTGTATATCACCTTTCATACAGATATGCAACTGACATAAACATATTAAAATAAAAACATTAAGGACAATTAGGGACACGTTTAAGATTGGGAAGGAACAGGTGCATAGAATAGTAGTAGAATGAACAGGGATAAAGACATGCATATCATTATATTCGATTCTCCACTCGATTTGTGTCTTGTTTTTTGGTGAAAATATTTCGAAATTCCTCTGTCCAGGACTTGGAACTTGTAGAACACCTGTAGAAGAAGATGAGGCTGAAGGAGATCCAGAGGACTGCCCACCAGGCGTGGAGCCCTGCCGAACACCACCCCATCCACCTGGCCTTAGGTAGCTCTGACTGCTCTTTACTTTCTGGCTTGAACCACATAGATGCTCCATTATGCAAATCAGTGATCCAAATACAATTGATTTCAGTGATGGAAGTAGTACTCTGATCTTTTACTTAAAGAACCCCCCCAGACCTGTATTAAGACATAAAATGCTGTGCTTGAAACAACATGTGTCTGAGGTGGAGCTGGTTAGTGGGAACTGCTTTATAAGGGTCAAAAGATAAATCTGAGGGGTCTTGAGATGACAGATTAGTTATAAAATGAAACAAAAAAAACATATGCTACAAAAGTTTTTTTCATTTATTAGAATGTTTCTTAAGCTTTGTGAAACGCCTCAAATGTTTTTTTTGAACCCATGTAAGAGGAAATGACTCTTTGGTGTAACTTAAAGGCACCCGAAACATGGCAAGGAGACAGAAATGCACACTGATATTGTGTAAGGGGCAACAAACCCAAAAGTTTCTGAACTACTGGTATATATAATAATGCAGAGTAATTTATAATTGTATCGTAATAGTATTTTCATCTGAATAGTGAATAAAGCTGATTTATAAATGCAGTAAATATAATAATATATTTCACTCTAAAACATACATAGTAGCATAGAATTTGTTAACTTGTAACTACTTGAAATTAAGTACAGTTTCTGATTCTTCTAATCATAGGAACATCAGCTCAACAGTTGGATGCCTCTTTCAACACCACAGCAGCCCTGGAGATATTTGAGGTGGATTTTACTGATCCATCTTTGGACATGCAACTTAAAGGTTCATTACCCACCTCGAACAGGTAAACTATAAATGGGATGCAATTGCATGATACATTTTGGTAGCAAAATTGTAAGTTGTTATTGTGTTACAAGTGTATTGTATTGTATTGGCTACTGTGACGGTTGTTTGATTATTGATTTCCCTGCTGAGGGCAGAATACTAGAGCCATATGTGTGAAAGAGTAGGTAAACACAGGTGTTACCAATGGAACTAATTAAAGCTCTCTTCCATTCCGATCAACGAGTCAATTTCTGCTAGAAAGGCTGTGCAGCACTCCATGGAACAGAACTTTAATTACTACCATTGATAAAACCTGTGTTTACCTACTACCTCCTTACACAGTGAACATACATTTTCTGCAAGGTAGCAAATGGAATGTTACTTCAAAATATAAATTGTTCTTTTTTTCAGACGCACAAAGATCTATGGAATAATTACATTATTTAGGAAGTAACTTTATTCGTGGTGTTCAATTTTATACATTTTATACACCATTTGTATTACACTTTAGGAATTCAAAATGAAAAGGGAATTTTTGCACCCTAATTTAAAAAATAATTTATATATATATTTTACATAGACTGTTTGACCTGCACTTTTTTTAATTCCATTTATTTAATAAATTCTAATAGATTTTGGCATAATAGGTGAAGAGTTAGAGATAAAGCCAGTAAATTCAGGTTACATCAAACACACACTAATTGTTACATTTCACAGGTTGCACAGTATCGTGTGGGTGAATTTTGGAATGGGAGCAGATGGCACAGGAGGGAGACTGGTTGGTGGCAGTGAAAACGGCACATTAACTGTATACAACCCAGAGGCCATAATCAACTCTGGGCCTGAGACAGTAGTGGGGCAGTCTGAGAAACATACAGGACCTGTCCGAGCTCTTGATTTCAACCCTTTTCAGGTAAATGTCGGCATGAAAAACCTACAGCATGATTAAATTCCCTTAATACAGGAGCAGATATTTGAATTTATACTGTACTTTACATAATAGTCTTTTTCAATTATTTTTTTTCTTAGAGTAATCTCCTTGCATCAGGAGCAAATGATTCAGAGATATATATCTGGGATCTAAACAACTTTAGCAGTCCAATGACACCAGGAGCAAAGACACAGGTGGGTACATGATGAAACAATCGCAGACAGATTTCTATTTTTGATCATGACCCATTTTCTCTTCTGAGTCAAAATACCAAATCGAAACCACATTATTCAACAGGCAGCTTCCTCCTTGGTTCTAAACCTTTGTACCTTCATGAGTTAAAAACGAAAGCCACAAGATGGTTTTGTTGAGCTTTAAGTTTGCCATTCCTGTTAAGACGGATTTTGGATGCTAATTTAACACACACCTTACTTGTGTGGTATATACTTGATGTATTATCTTTCGCATATCAGGGATTTATTTGTGTCCGTAACAGCTTCTTGTGCCTCTTTTTTTTTTTTTTTTTTTTTTTTTCAGCCTGCTGAAGACATCAGTGTTGTGTCCTGGAACCGGCAGGTTCAGCACATCCTGGCCTCTGCCAACCCCAGTGGGAAAGCAGTTGTGTGGGACCTAAGAAAGAACGAGCCCATCATCAAGATCAGTGACCACAGCAACAGGGTAAATGCCTGTAAAACAAAAACTACCAAGTCCAAAGTTAGATTCTGTCAATCATTTGCAAATTTGTATTCCCTGGATTAATCAATGACAATGATCTCAATAACCCCTTGATATGTATGGCACGCCTAACAGTGAAATTGCCCTTTTCGCACACAGCGGTGAGAGAGTTGAGACTGAAAGTAAACTAAACAGCAATTGAAATGATTTGTTGTTCATTGTGGCTATTCCCTAAATACAAACACTGATAAAACACTCTCTCCCCCTACAATGGTCTCATAAACACATTAGAAAATAGTTAGGACAGAAGAGGACTGAGAGAAACAAACTGATAAATAAATCTTTTACCTTTTTATTATAATGATTCTAAAATGTGATGTATATTCAGATGCACTGTTCAGGGATGCTCTGGCACCCTGACGTGGCCACTCAGTTGGTGTTGGCCTCTGAAGATGACCGCATGCCAGTCCTCCAGATGTGGGACCTCCGTTTTGCCACATCACCTCTTAAAGTCCTCGAGAATCACACAAGGTAAGGACTTGAGCAGTTTGTGTGTGTTTTTTTTATTTTTCTTCTGCAGAATACTTAACATGTTCCTTCTTTTATTTTCTTCCAGAGGAATTCTGTCCATATCTTGGAGCCAGGCAGACTCTGAGCTCCTGCTGAGTAGTGCTAAAGACAACAGGATCCTCTGCTGGAACCCCAACAGTGGAGAGGTACCATATATGAGAAAAATTATCTCACCTCATCATTGTGGTTTGATAAGAGTAGATCATGCCTACATGTATAATTTATTTCATTTTAGGTCATCTATGAGCTTCCAACAACGAACCAGTGGTGTTTTGATGTCCAGTGGTGTCCAAGGAATCCAGCTCTGCTTTCAACTGCCTCGTTTGATGGGAGAATCTCTGTTTACTCTGTGATGGGAGGGAGCTTGAAGGCTCAGCAGCAAAGCACTGCTGATAAGGTATTGGCTGTGTACTGAGCTGTGTTGTTTGTCCACCAGGTGGTGCAAGTTTGGCAGAATTGACACTTACAAATTTGGGACAACTACTTTATGATCATGTACATAGAATTCGCAAAAGAGCTTAATAACTAACCTTTTACTCAACAGATATCCTCCTCATTTGATTCAATGGATCCCTTCGGTACAGGGCAGGTGCTCCCTCCCCTGCAAGTTCCTCAACCTACAGTGCAGGATACCATAGTTCCCCCTCTGAAGAAGCCACCCAAGTGGGTGCGCAGGCCAGTTGGGGCCTCCTTTGCTGTAAGTGCAAGGAACCTCTGTTAAATTTCCTGGCTTGCTCTAGAATTTTATGGCCGACCTGTTGTTTTCTTGTGTTTCAGTTTGGTGGTAAGCTGATAACCTTTGAGAATCCTAAGACGCCTCCAGTGCAGAGCCCCCAGCCCGTCCCCAGGCAAGTGTTTGTTAGCCAGGTCACCACGGAGACGGAGTTCCTTCAGCGCTCCAGGGAGCTGCAGGTGGCGCTGCAGTCAGGTTCCTTCAACAACTACTGCCAATCCAAGATTCAGAATGCAAAGTCGGATGCTGAGCAGGATATATGGAAATTCCTTCTGGTGGGCCCTCGTGTTGTTCTGATATAGAGAAACAGCATTAAATGTGTCACCCAGTGTATGTGTTTAATCCAATTTACTGTCTGTCTACAGGTTAATTTTGAGGATGAAGCTCGCATTAAATTCCTCAGACTGTTGGGTTTCAGTAAAGAAGAGTTGGAGAAGAAGGTATTCTTCCTCTGATAAGCTATTATAACTGTAGCTATAAGCAACATTTGAAAGCATGTATCATGCTTCTGACCCATATATGGCATTCGTCTCTGTGAAACTTGTGGTTGTTTTTTTTTTGTTTTTGCTTTTCAGATTTCAAAATGCCTGGGGAAAAATTTTCAACCTAATGGACATGCAGTAGATGCTGAAGACTTGGCAAAAAAAATGCTGAAACTCTCCACTGAGGTGAGCTATTCTTCTGACATTTTTTTTATTTTTTAAATATTTTATATATATATATATATATATATATATATATTTTATTTTTTTTATTGTTTGAATTTAATGTTGAATGTTTCCTTTTTTGTCTTCTCAGAGGTCTGATGAAGCAGCTTCGACTGATGCCAGAACGTCAGGTTCAGTTTCCCCGGCAGACTTCTTCAGTCACACTCCAAAAGAAAACTCCAACTTCCAGATCCCTGTATCATGTGGTAAAAATCCTTCATCTGATTATCTAATTATGTGATTACAACATGTCTGCTCTGATACATACTTGATTTGTCCTTGTTTGTTTCCAGGTTCATGACTAATTACTTTTTTTTTTTTTTAATGCACTTATTTATTTATTTTTTAAAGATACTGATGGTTTGATAAGCCAGGCACTGCTGGTTGGTAACTTTGAGGGAGCTGTGGATCTGTGTCTGAATGATGGCCGCTTTGCTGAAGCCATCCTGCTTTCTATCAGTGGAGGAGAGGACCTGCTCAAAAAGACGCAGCAAAAATACCTGAGCAAGCAAAAGAACAGCATTTCAATGGTGATTAAATGACTACATTTGTCTGTGGTTTGGTCTGTACAATCCCAGGGTTTATGGTGGATGTTAACATTATTGAATTCATGTGTTCAGCTCATATCATCAGTGGTGACCCAGAACTGGAGGGACATTGTGCAAAGCTGTGAGCTGGACAATTGGAAGGAGGCTCTCGCTGCCCTGCTGACTTACGCTCACCCTGAAGACTTCGCCCGTTTGTGTGGTAGGTTGCTCACATGTGAAGCAGCAACATTGATCATGCTGTGACCTACCTTGCTTCCAAGAGAAATGTATTCTTTGCTCAGTACCTGCGTTACTCTTTTACACCCTCCCGTTGTTTTCACCATTGTCTAAATCTGTAATTCCTATTATTAGATACCCTGGGAGGCCGGTTAGAGCTTGAGGGGACAGAGAAGCGCTGCCTTCAGGCCTGTCTGTGTTACATCTGCTCCGGGAACATTGAGAAACTTGTGGAGTGCTGGGCATTGCATCGAGACTGTTCCTCCCCTCTTGGGCTTGAGGTAAAATATTTTTCAGGTTTGGCCTGGGTGTTTTAACTCCATTTGTACCTGATGCACCAAGCACATGGATATGAGCACAACAGCGTTGTGTTCATGTGCTGATTAAAAACTTCTTGGAAATAGATCTGGTCCAATTTCCATTTGTCTATTTCGTTTTCTTCAGGATCTGGTTGAGAAAGTAATGATGCTGCGTAAGTCAATTGAACGCCTCCGCAACAGCGAGGTGGCAGTTCAGAGCCCCATCCTGGCCGAGAAGCTAACTTGCTATGCTGGCATCCTGGCTGCAGAGGGCAGCCTGACCACCGCTATGACCTACCTGCCTGAAAACTCTGACCAAGTGAGAAATAGAAGCTGCAACAGCTGCATTTTTTTCCAAATTCAAATTCATTAGATGCCCTCTCTTTGGATAGTAGTAAACACATGTGTTTGTGCTCCAGCCTGGGATCACGATGCTGAGAGACCGGCTGTTCCACGCTCAGGGAGAGGCTGCCGTTGGACAGCAGCCTCCAAACTCTTTCAGCAGAGTCAATGTATCTACAGCCAAGCCTGCTCCTGCTGCTCAGACTCCCACACCAAAAGCACAAATTATGGTATGAATCATTTTGATTATCTTCTATTCACGGATGCTTTTCATTTAAAACATTTACTAATTCTCTATTCCCCCCCCAAATCCTTAGAGTCAGTACCAGCCTTCCGTTCCTTCCCAGGCAGCTGCACAACAACCTCCTATGGCATCAATTTTCAACCCTCAAGCTGCTCCAGCCAACACCGGGCCTGGCTTACCACCTTCTACTCATGTACTACCACCCAGTGCAGCCCGCCCTGCCATGAGGCCTTCCTACCCCCAACATCCTGCTCCCGCTCCAGGTTTGATGCTGACTGTTTGTATTCTACTTTCAAATATGGCTGCTTTGATTTGATATAGTGATACATATGTCCTTCTCCAGGTTTCCTTCCTCATCAGCCATTCCAGCCACAGCCTGTGCCCATAGGTGGGCCCTCAGCGTTCCCCCCTCCAGGTCCTGCTATGCCAGCTGCTAATTTATTTGGACCTCCACTACAGTCTTCAACGCCAATCGGAGGCATGCCCCCCATGCCCAGCCCCGGGGTTCCACCGACAAGCTTCATGCCATCTACCTCTTTGCCATCAGGCCCAATGCCACCCAGCTCCCAGCCTGGAGCCCCAGTTCCCATGTACCCAGGGGGCCCCCACAACCAAGGGCCTGCACCTCCCATGGCATCTGGTCCCTATGCGCCTCTGGGGTCAGGGTATCCACAGGGAGGCCCCGGAGCCCCTGCTGTGAAGCCCTTCGGGGCCCCTGCTGTCGCTCCTCCTCCTACAGGTAGATGCCTATCAAAAGAGCACAATTGTGTGAAGCAATTTCTCATCTACACAGCATTATGGATATTAGCAGGAAACTGTGATAAAATTCATGAACCAGCATTCATATTCAGCTGTCCCCCCTCATTTACTTGCAGGATACTTTCCCTGGCTGAATTCCCAGTGTGAACCTCAAGGTGACAGGTTTAGGATTGCATATGGAATAAGAATTCACAGATATCTACACTGTAGCCCTAAAAATGGAAAATGCCAGTACAGCTAATTACAATGCAATATGACATCCGTAAAATAAATCTGAGGTGTGGGCGAGATTAATTTAGTTGTAATTTTTAATCAGTGGACTGTTGTATTGGATTGTAATCCAGTGTACTGGGTTTCTATTTTTTTCTGGTTACTATATGTGTTTAATGGGGTTTGCTTGTGCCGCTTAATCAAAATACTGTTTTCATTTAGATCATATATTGTCCGGCCCTTACAGAAAACCTACACAATCATGTGGATATATCAAGATGTTTTACAGCATTTGCAGTGATAAAAGGTCCATATGAAGTCCTCATAAATATTCAGCAGTGGATTGTTGTTCCTGTTGAGTGATTATATAGGTGTTGCTTGAAGATTTTTTTGCTGTATTTTTGTGGTTTTGTTTTCTGCATTAGCTGCCAGAATCTGTTGCATATCTGGCAAGTTCTTATTTAAAGCATTTTTGCCACATTGACTAACCTTGGCTCAAAGAGATTGTCTCATAAAGGCAATCTTTGACTGCTTGAGTGACTAGGACTAGTTCAAATTGCCATTAGTCATCCTAACTTTTTCTTATTCTGGTTTAGGACCTCAAGAAGGCTGGAATGACCCACCAGCTGTACGAGGTGGACCCAGGAAGAAGAAGGTAATTCTAAGAACTTAATACAATAATTTCATCAAAACATTCAAACAATTTTACAAAACAACTCAGCAGTAACAAGCTAACGTAAGCCAAAAATGTATTTCCTGTGACCCAAAGACATCACATGTAAGCTGCTGATCACAGCTCCATCTCAGTGTTTTCTAACCTTCCTCGCATTAAATGTGCTGTATGTATGTCACCGCTGTGCATACACAGGTCCCTGATAACTACACTCCACCAGCTCCCATCACTGCTCCTGTGATGGGATTCCCCACGGAGGCCCCTCAGCCACACGAACACGCCCAGGTCCCCCCTGGAGCCCCTCAGGAGCCCAGCGTGCAGGTTGGTGTTTGACAAGAGGTCGTTATCTCTATTCTCAGCAGTAACGAACACGGCAAACATGCCAACAGCAGCCTTGTGTTTGTGTACTTGTCGTCCTTAGCTCCTCCAGCAGCTGCCGGCAGAGAGGGTGGAGCAGAAGGAAATCCCTGCTGAACACATGGTCCTCAAATCCACCTTTGACAGCCTAGTGCAGCGCTGTCAGCTAGCAGCAGGAGACCCAGTAAGTCTCACAGTCGGTCTGTGGCATCATCCAGATTGCACTTGTTTTGATGTAAGGAAAGTTTTAGTCGATCAAACGTGAAGTGAACAAACATATCTCCTCTTTCAGCAAACAAAAAGGAAGCTCGATGATGCAGCCAAACGTTTGGGATACCTGTATGACAAGCTGAGAGAGCAATCGGTAAGAAATTACTGGATGCAAATGAGTTTGGTTTTTAACACTGAACACACTGTGTGCTGGACTCAAAAGTGGACTGGGGACTCTGCCCTCAGGTCAACAGTCATTAGGGGTAAATCCCAAATCAATTTGGATCTCTGCTTCTTTTTAGCTCTCCCACAACATCCTAAACGGGCTCCATGAGATAGGCCGCTGTGTGGCGAGCCAGAACTACCAGAGGGGTCTGGAGGTCCACACCCAGGTGGTCACCAGCAGCAACTTCAGCGAGATCTCTGCCTTCATGCCTATCCTCAAAGTGCTCATGACTATCGCCAACAAGTTGGGCGTCTAATCATGGAGACAGCGCCCATCAGACTTCAGTGTTACCATAATGTTATATATGTATTTATTTCTTTTTTTTCTTGGACATGATGACGTGCTTTGATAATAAGAATAATTGCGGATGATATTGCAGATTGTAGTCTTCATCACTCCATACATATCCCATCCTTCGGATGTGGATGATTGGGGCAGGCAGCAAGGAGGATGTTTTGTAGAGATTTGTCAATGTTGCTGTGGTAATTTTACAAAAAAAGATGAATGTATTCTGAAAGTTGTGATTCTGTGTAAATTCAACAGTTGATGTAATATAAAAGGAAAAAAAATGGTGCAAAGTTTGAAGTAAGAGTGTCTGGTTGTACAAGTAGGTGCATTTTTTTTTTGTAATCCACTGCATATTTCTCCCCTTACATCAACAGACATTGACCCCACTGATTTTTTTTAACAAAACCTCTATCAGCTATTTCAGGGGTAAAATTAAGAGAAGTTAAATTTGGGGTACTGTTAACATCTGTCTGTCAGAATAATTTGAGGGAGAAACTGATATTTCATAAACGTCAAACACATTGAAAACATTGTACAGTAACATTCTGTAAGTACTGATTGTGCTTTTCACCTGCTGTAACTGATTGTGTCCAGTGAATTGTGCCATGAGGGTTTTTGGGCCAAAGCACTGCAGAAGAATGTTATACAGTGATTGTTGAGTTGCTGTTTTACCTTCTTTCTGAATAGCACTGAGAATGGGATGACTTGAGTGAATGACTGAATCTTTACTCCTTTACCATCAAACTTGCTTCCATGTGCATGTTTCTTCATGTGAGCTCTTTTCAATGACTGCTGAGCTCACATGGCAGCTCATTATCAAAAATTATATTAATTTATGTTGAACTGCAAATGATCTGAAATCTACATCCTCTGTTATCATCTTCCTCTGTTAAAGATGCTTTTAATTATCTTTCCACCCAGGCTACATCCTCTCCTTTTCTAACTGAATTGTTTTCAAGTCATACTTGTTTAGATTAGATCCTACAATAATACCAACTTAAATGAACTGATGAATGACAAACTATATATATCCTGAGGTTTGTAGCTGGACATATAGCTGGATAGTTTGGTGTATCATGGCAGCCGAAGGCAGTGAAGTGCCTCCGTGTGCTCATTTTGGTTGCACATATATTTATACAATCCATGTTGCTTACTTTACTCATTTCAGTATCTTTTTTCAAATAAAATTTCACTTCCAAAGCGTACAGTCTCACGTCTTCAAATGTAATCATTAAGCCTTTCAAAAAAATATAAAATTATCACCTTGGTAATGTGAATCCTGTGTTGCAAGTTTATTTGGACACTGGGCTCACAATAATGCAGACAAAAACAATACCTTCATGAAGGCTGAGATTCAGTTCAGTTTATTCTAGGTTTCAGTTTTGTGTTCGGTTTACTCTCTCAACCACATTGCAGAAGGAAATCTACTTTTGACCTCACTACATATGTTTGACAGCTGTAGTCATCTGCATTCCCCCAAAAGTAGAAGTCGACAAAATGATTTTTCTATGTGAAAAAAAACACTTTAGTTAAATATTATAAAATCATATTAATCTTCATTATGATCATTATGATAAGAATATAGGATTTTTTTGTTGCTTTAGGTAATGCAGACATTCCAACTATTAATATAAAAATGCTGCCTATGCAAAAGAATGCATCACAAATCCAATAAGACAAAGTAATATAGTAATGTATAACATGTTAAATCCCTTTTTCCTTTTGGGGGGGGGGGTATCCTACTTCCAGACAATTTCCCTGTTCAACAGTAGGTGGCATCTGCTCACAACGTGCCTGCATTTGCATTCTTTTTCTTTTCAGTGGCGCTGTTTCAACTACTACACACCCGCTCGTCACTGTAGTTTTCTATCAAACACACACACACAGGTAAAACTGTTGTGTTGAGGCTTATTCTTTTTTTTTTTTTTTTTTTTTTCCAATTTTCCCCGGAGCCACTTGAACGCATCAGGGCGGACAGGGGTGGTAAACTTCAAGGCGCGTCTCAGAACTCGTCCATTCAATCCGCCGCTGTGAAATGGCAGTTCGCAGGCTGGCACAGGTGGCTCACCCGCCCCGCCGCCATTGGTCCAGGGCGATCAGAAGTCAGGGCCTCGCCGCTGATTGGTCGGCCGGGGTCAGACGCTCGTGAACCGTGTGGCGTGAATTTTTTTTTTTTTTTTTTTTTGGTGGGGGGGGGCATTTTGAACTGCAGTAACCTCTGTCATGTCAGTCTGGGGTGATGGTAATATAATGCAACTTTACCACACACACACACACACACACACACACACCATCACACCATAGCCTGAGTCACTGCAGAGCTTTTAAGCTGGTTAAAACAGACAGGTAAAGTGATGGTCCCACCAAAGAATAAAAACTTTGCAAACTCTGTGGGCATAAAGCTGCAGCTCTTATTTTCATGATTGTTTAAAGTTTAAATCAAATGTAAAAATGTAGGTTTACAAAAACTCGAAGTGATTGAATTACATCATACATATTGTCGAGCCATCATGTTGTTAATTGAACATGAAATAAATTTAAATAGTCAGACAAAATAGTAAGAAATTCCAAACATTTTAATTTTGTTTTACTTGATTAAAGAGTTGATCTGCACCTTATGACACTTTGCGCAGAAATGTACTGGAATCATTTACTTGTCAGATTTACTCAACCAGAAAAAAAGTCTGATGTAACAGCCTATAACTGGTCTCCTGTGAACACACACGCTGGTCCTACATTCCTCCCTGAACCATTGAACGTGTTACTAATCTGAGAGCGAATTACTAACAATACATTTTTAAGGGGTGGGCGACTTGACTTTAAAACTGGAGGGTGTTCTTTCTCTTTACCACAGAGGCCAAAAAACTCAAGCAGGAGAACAGAAAATCCCCAGACAAATCCAAGCTGGATTTATGCCAGACAGCTACAGATTGCCATCCTTTGCCTCTTCAAACAAAACCAGTGGTGGGTTATTCAGGTCATTTTACTTGAGTAAATGTAGGAACACCACCATGTAAAAATACTCCATTACAAGTAAAGTTTCTGCACTGAAACATTCACTAGTCCCTGCTTTCTCAAAAGTTAATATTCCTGTTAGTCTTATATAATAGTGTACTGGAGATATGTGGGTTTTAGCCAAATTGTTTTTTGATATCTGACAAATAAAAACACTAATCAGGAAAATAATTAGTTCAATCAGTATAAGTGTGTTTAGTGTTGGTTATAGAAGGATATCATAATGGATGCAGGAATCATATCTGATTTCCTATGTAGCCAGTGAAATCAAGAGCAAATTTGTACAATTTTAACTTTGACTTGGTAGTTTCATCTCTAAAGTAGTGTAAAATAAATGTAGTGACCATGAACATCAAATGAAACAATTTTCATTTTCCTCTGAAATGGGTTATAAAATAGAGTTACAGTAAATACTACCTAGGTACTTTCCGCCTCTAATTTGAACTCTCAGCTTGTACCAAGAGCATTCGAGTTCCCTTTTTGTTACTTATTCTTGTACAACAGTGGTTTCAGTGTGGTGTGAAAAGGTGGTTAAAGTATACTCTTATACCAAAACAAAAAGGTGAAGCGCTGCTCTGCATTTAAAGCACCAGAAGCCCTGACAGCTTCTGGCCCCGTTCGCCACAGCATCAAGATAAAATGCTTCCTGTTTGCAGGTGCCATCCAGCAGCAGCAGCTTAATCTGTTTTATTTGTCAGAACCTCAGATCTGTGTAATGGCAGCTATGTATAAATGAAATCACAAGTGAGGTCCGGATGGCAGAATTGAGTGTAAATTTGCACCAGACTCCAGCTATGCCCAACATGTTGGCATAACTGGTGTTGGTTGATGTGTGTGCTTTTTAGCCAGATTTATATCAGAGAAAGTGACAGAAATAATGCGTAAAAGGAAAAAAAGAGCAACAACTGTTTATGGAATTAAGAGTGTATTGAAAATATTAGATTTGACATAATCATTCAGACTGACAACCATTTGATCCTCCCTGGTCATAAGGAAAATGTTGATTTTGGCGCTCTGAACATGGCTTGCGATATTGTCGGGGTTGGTAAGTGCTCTGAACATTCCTCATGACAGCACCTTTGTTTGGAAGTTTTCAGACGGAGATAATGTGATGGGCTGAAACTAGTTGGCACGTCCATCAGCTCCCATATTTTTCCATCGTTAAATCTCACGATTGAAGACTTGCACCAGGCGTGAAGTTTGGATCAGATTCCTCGAATGTGAACCACTGTTTGCATTTACAGCACCTTGATGTTGTCATGCTACCCTTTTGCCTAAATTAAAGCTTTGCGGTTTAAGAATAAAGGCTTTGGCCTGTAAACATGGACCATAGTCAAATTTCAGATTTGAGCCTTTTTGTCATAACAGGATGTAAAAAAGATCAGGAATGGATGAAAGTCATAAGGCATTAGGTAACAAGTACAAACTTGATTGAAACTTGATTGGTAATATCCTGACTTGGGGGAGAAAAAAATAAAAATAAACAGGTGCTCAAATTTGATATATTTCACGAGACCCAAATCATGGAATGCAGAAAACTGGTTCTGCTTTGAGCAATAACCTTAAGTCAATAAGAGCAAGAAATAAATACATAAATAAAATAAGCATTCCGCACACTTGAACATTTAACATTGATGCACCTGAAATTTGGATTGGCTTTGTATAGGATATTAAAGGGAAACCAGACCCTGTCTTATACCACAGCAACAGTTCCGGTGATCCAAACGCGACGCAGCTCTGCGGTACGTTACAAAAATAGATGGCACTTCTGCTATTAACACCTCACTACGACACCTACATGTCATCATGCATGAGTGGCGTGTTTGTTTTGCAACACCAGAACTGTCACATGCCCGGCTGCTGTGTCGACCAATTGCGAGCTCAAGCTGCAGTTTCTGATGCAGACGTCTCGGGACAAAAGAGGGACACAAGTCGAAGTTTAAAGAGGAAGTGGAATCGTGCTGATGCCACAATGTTAAAAAAAAAAAAAAAAAAAAAAAAAAAAAAAATCATGAAGCAATTTTCACTTTGTGTGCCCTGGTCTAGTGACTGTAGAGCTGGTTATAAAAATGTCACTAAATATTCATTAAAAAACACAAAACAAGCCAATTTGCTTTGCTCCAAGTTAAAATTACATTTCTCATTTACTTTTAACATTGAATGGCAGTTTTTATTTAATGATAAATGGGTCCCTTATATTGTCCTGAGAAAGCTCAGACCAGTTATCACACAGGCTAAATGTTTGTTTAAACTTTATATTTCTACATATACAAAGTTCCACAGCCTGATTATTAATATACCAAGGTCTGATGATGGTCTGGGTTCCCTTACACCACCATTATGTGCCATACTTCGTTAATTAAAGCCAAATCGTTTTTTTCCCAGATCTTAAGAGCGCTCCGAAAAGTTATTAAACGCAACAGTCTCCAGTCAGTATCAGACTCACTTGAAACATTTACACTCTATATTTGACTGCTCCACTCCTTGATTAATAATTGAGTAATACTTAGATAAAAATGATTGGCTACATGACTGACCTTGCATGAAGAATGCACACCAAAGTGGCAAAACAGCAGAGAATGAAGTTGACCTTTAAAATGAATCTACTTCAAAATTTATAACATCGTTGCCAGACCTTAGCCTGAGTGAACAATAGAAACCAAGGCCAAGAGCTCAGCAAAATGTGTTTTTTTATACATCTTTAACAATTTCTTTAGTTACAGCTACAAAAACCACAAAAACAAGCAAAATGTGGCCATGGCCCTCATAAAGCAGACGGTCGTCCGCAGAGGATGAGAAATGTATAGTTGTCAAAGGACTGTGAGGCGTCTTCTTTTTTTCGGTTTAATTTGCCTTGAAGCGGATTCACGAGTCAGCGATCTTTAGCCACTCCGGTGGCTGCCGTCGCCGGTGCGCAGTAGTCGGCTCATGACGAGCTCTTTGGACACTCTCTTGCAGTCACTGGCCAGGCCCAAGAAGCACATGAAGTCGATGAAGCAAGTGGTAATGTTCGCCTTGCAGCCAAACTCGCTGGTTGCATAGTCAAAGGGGAACGTATGGTGGTAATTGTGGAATCCCTCTCCTGTAGTGAGCAGGAAACAGAGGTCAACAACTCAGAAGAGAAAACCATGGTGCATATCACATTCAGGAAGAAGACTTTACCTGTATGATTAAACAATCAAAAAATGCTCTAAAGTATGCAGTTATCCCCCCATTTATCATGTCTCAGCCCTTCCTGTGATGCCACACTTTTCCTATTCCTTTATATATTCCCAACATTTGTTGCAAAAATTCTTTAATATTTCACATATGCTGCACTGACTGTGCATGTACAATATCAACTCCTCAGTCCTACCCACACTAAATGGCATTTAATACAATTCATCCATGTTCTAATATTCCCAGACAGGAACAATAATCAACACTTGAAAAGTCTCTCACGATACACACTTCATGTTCAAACAGAGTACACTTTCATGACTTTTTCCTTTTTTATATATACCTATAGCGGTGAACGCGACAAACTTGTTCTCCCGGGGGTTGATGGTTTGGTCGTAGGGCCTGTTCCCCCACATGTGAGCGGCGCTGTTCACCAGCCAGGTGGCATTCAGCACCAAGGTGTACCTCAGCAGCGCCGGGATGAAGTACGCCACCCACAGAGACTCCCCCCAAAAGTACCAAGGCACGGCCACAGGGATGAAAAAACACATGAGCAGCACAGACGGCTTGTAATACCTGTCGAGGAGGGGGAGACAGGGAGAGAATGAAGCTGTTTACTTAGAACAACATTAACATTAAACACACACCAAGGCCCTGGCTGTCAAACACAGTTACCAAGTGCGCTACATGTCAAATATGTGCTCAGCTTTCAGAAGTGTCAAACTAATCAGTGGCAGCAGCTACTCACTTTCTTTGAAACATCACAACCTTGTCAGCCTTCAGATCACTGAGCTCCAGCTTGCGCCCTTTCTCGATGACGTCGGGGTGTTTGCGCACCAGCAACCAGCCAATGTGAGCGAAGAAGAAGCCCCGGACAGCGTTGTGAGGGTCAGCATCTGTCTCTGAGAATTTGTGATGAACCCTGTGGTCTCGAGCCCATTCAAAGATATCATTCTGTGGGTTGAGGTCGAGGCAGAGATTACACACGCTGTAGACTCAACATGGTACTTTCAGGTCATGAAAACAGCTATTATCATGACTCCAGCTTTTAAGGTCCGTCTCTGTGCTGTGTGTTTACACGAGTGTCTGCAGATCTGTGCGATTGGTTTTAGGTACCTGAAATGCCATGGAGTTAGCAACTGCAAGAAAGATCCTTAGAGGTAATGAAGCCTTGTAGGTTCTGTGACTCCACAGGCGGTGAGCTCCGGCTGTTATTCCTAAAGCACTTACCAAAAAACAAAGTACAGCTGTGGAGAGAGACGTATCAACATATTAGCGCCCTGTGTCGTTAGCACTTCTTGCATTACATGATGTCTGTGGAGGCAATCATGCAACAAGTGGTATTAAAAAATGAATTTACTACAGCATTTGCTCACAACAGTGCAGGTTGTAAGGTCTTTCCTTAAACCCAAGGCAGCACATTTGTGAACCAGTTCCTAAATTCCCTGCACAATGTGATAAAATACACCATACTAGCTTCTTATTCCAAGCTGAAAGGGATTCTAATTTTCTTTTGCTTGAGCTGGTTTGCACTACTTGTTTCACAGGAGATTTAATAACCATGAACTCACTGGGTAATGTCATTTCGTCACATCGGATGATGACTGACTGGACGTATTCATTGCATGCATGATAAGCCCGGAAGCATTCTAATCTATTCAGAAGTGCTTTTTGAGCATCTCAGTTCTTTCTCACACAATGCACTAAAGTGCAGTTTATGAATGAATGCAGATTCAGTAATGATACAGATTCAGTAATGATACAGCTTCTCTTTTCGGTGACTTGTTTGTATTTTATATGTGACTGACATTTAAACACACAAGCACACAAAAGTTAAACATGTCTTAACAAGCATGCACCTTACATTTTCCAGTTTGACAAGTGTACTGTGAAATTAAAGGTCTCATCTTTCACACTTGGATTTGATTTGAAGCTGATATCACTAACAATATATATCTGTGGTTTTAAGTACCCAAATTAATCTCAATATAATTTCACATGGCTTAATATCCAGTTTGTGTGTGACTCATTAATGATAATGATTCTCTCTTCATATGAATGAAAGGTGGGAGGTGATAGTCTTAGGTGTGACACTACAACATGATGTTAGTCCTGGCAGCTCATTTAAAGGCACAAATTCTTAATATGGGCTGTGTGCATTTTTCTGGATAGTATTTATATAACACCTAGATTGTTCAAATATCAGTTTCTACAAGATGGGACGTTTAAATCTCTATAATCCCCCCCCCCCAATGTTGAATAGTTAGAGGACCATGCACACATCTAAAGCATTTACCTATTTTGCGTAACACGGGTCCGATGGTGAGGAAAGTGGGCGAGCTCGATGACATAACAGCTGTGATTTAGCGTAAAGTAAAACACGCGTCTCACTGACAGGGAAATTCCCACTTTAGCCACAATCGACCTGCGCGAAATATTACCAGTAACACCGATAAACGCAGTAACAGGTAAGAGTTTATTCGTCTTTTACTTACACCAGAGCAAGGTCAATGCCGCCGCTGAGGGGATGAGGTACAAGCCGTACAGCGCACCTGTGTGCAATAGACTCATCAATACGACGTTTCTCCACACGATGATCATGGGGGGTTTAGGGCCTTCTTTCTCTTTGTACGTGTGGTCGAACACATCTTCTCTTGTGGCTTCTTGGAGACCGGTTCCGTTGCAGGACTTGTGCTGCTGCGGCTGCTGCTGCTTCTTCTCCAACGCCTCCGCCTCCGTCATCGTGGCTGCGGTCTGTGTGATGTTCTGAGGAAGAAGAAAGGAAAATGGTTGAAAAAAACCGAAAAAAATGTATTTTTTTGTGGATGAAGGAGGTTCAAACACCTTCACGCGGTGACTGTTAATTGTTGTTTTGTAACCTTAACGCTAGCTTAGCTCCGGTAAGCTAGCGGGGCGCCGCTGTTGAGGGGAGAGGATGTCACATATCGCGGTGATGCTGACATTTTTTATTTTTTTTTTGGCGTCCGCCTGCGTTGAGTATCGCGTATAAATAACGGCTGCGACGAGGTAGAAAAAAAAAACATGTTACTCACCTGACACGAACAAACAAAACCGAGAGAAGCTCCGTTAAGCGGTGATGTCGCAGCTCTGCTTCAACCTTCTACCCCCCCCAAAAAAAGCGAGCGTGGTAGTCGGCTCTGCAGCGAACGCATCAATGGCAGCTGGAGCTGGAGGTGCCTCGGCGGCGGCTGACCAATCAGCGCTCAGATGCCGCATCGAGCTCGGTCTCTGATTGGTCGCCTGTTTATCTGCTGTTCACCTTTTATTCATTCTCTTGCCAGATGTATTTACCTCCTCTGGAGAGCAGCTGCTGTTGTCTAGACATGTATTGAATTAACCGTGCTTATATATGTCCTTTCAAAGAATTAAATCCATGGCGACACGGGCAGAGCGGCGAGGTGTTATATTTATCGACGAAACCGGAATAAAGTAAAGTACTTACTGTGTAAGCCGCGTTATACAGGGCCTCCATATGGAAGGGCGTTCAAGCGACTTTGGGGAAATACAGGCCAGGGCTGCTTGCTGTGTGACGACATCCTTATCCCAAAAAAACTATGGTGGAAAGTACCTAAGTATATTTACACAAGTACCGTACTTGTACTTTTGAGTATTTCCTTTTAATGCTACTTTATACTTCCACTCCATTGCATTTCAGAAGGAAATGTACTTTTTACTGTACACTACATTTCTTCCACCACTAATAAAAATATCAATACAAAAAAATTCATTGAAAAGCATTTAAAATAAATATT
Source organism: Eupleurogrammus muticus (assembly GCA_036785175.1). Lineage (NCBI taxonomy): Eukaryota > Metazoa > Chordata > Actinopteri > Scombriformes > Trichiuridae > Eupleurogrammus > Eupleurogrammus muticus. The sequence goes on from JAYKQN010000015.1 coordinate 19,069,300, forward strand.
AAAGTAATTGTTAGTTAGGCCTGTTTAAAAAAACATGCTCACAATCTTATTATAGATTATATAATAACAGTCATATGCCCATATATAAACACTGGAGGAGGTTCTACTTGCTGTGATCATTCCTCCTGTTTATACGGGCCGGTAAAAGATCCTCTTCAAATGTGCTTTCAATGTAAATGAATGAGAGCCAAAATCCACACTTTGTCTACTCAAGTTGTCTTCAAGTGCATATCCCAATGCCAAATTTACATTTTTTTAGCATCAAATTCCCCTCTTTGTGTTTCCTGAGGTGGAAAGTTTAGTAACAGAGGGGCTGGAATGTCATCTAGTTGATTTGTCAATTTTTGTAATGACTAGAACTTCATATTAGTTTAAGATGAGCTTTAAAATATACCGAAAGAGGGCTGCTTTTTGGTCTCTGTTCTATGCATATTATGAAAAGAATCTTATAATGACCAGTATGAACATGACGAAAGATTATGACAGGGGAAAATATTTTATATTCAAAGCTGTTCATTTCGTTGAAATGCTTGTACTGTTTAGAATATAAGAGGAATATTTTGAAAGCTACAATGTTGTATTAGCCATCACTGTAAACTTGCTCTTGGGTATTATATCATGCCAGAAAATTCTGAAACCAAAAGTCGAATGTCAGTGCATTTTAACCCACAGGTAAATTAGTAGATATTTAGACTCCCTGTCACTTGGTTTCAGATTCATGTAGGCCATAAGATCTATATCTGTAGATATCTGTAGCACTTGATAAGTGCACTTTTGCAAGTCCATTTTTTCTATTTCTTTTATTCTTTATTCTTTATTGATTTTTTTTTAGTTTCTAATTTCAGTATTTTCTTATTTTAAAGTATGACCTTCATGCATTTCTACCACTTTGTATACCAGTTAGAACAGTATAAAATATGTTTTTTGTAATATCTGAATCAGGTAACTTTTATCCTGGTAACTTTTGCCTCTGTACACTTTTTGTACATTTTTTGCATTCAATAGCCCATATTTTATTTATGATGATGATGATTAATATTATTACATAAAGTTGCAACTGCAATAGGAATACTATTCTTGTATCAATCATCTAGTGAGTGTCAATCTGCATCTAAAGGCTAAAGGCTTTCAATTAAATGAAGCCAGAAGATTAACTGCATGATGGGGTGATTTTAAACTGTGGAGACAGATGCACATATAGTTCACATGGTCCAAATTAATCCTCCATTCTTGATGACGGTTCTTGACCTACATTCCAAAACAGATGATTTGTCTCTACCTAGAGGAGAAAAGAGGCAACGCAGGGAGCCTGTTCAACCTGTGGTCTGGAGCTCGGCTTCCCTGCGGATGTGGAATCACATCAAAGAACAGGTTTGTTCAGGTTTGTGCAGATTGCTGCTGGTGACAAAGTCAAATTACATCCAGGTCAATATGATCATTGATGATTGCATAAGTGTGGTTACAAATCTAACTATAGTATGTAAATGCTTCTGTTTTCAATAAATTGCTAGGGTGCTGTTCATGTAGTCACCACAAGAGGGCGCTAAAGCTCCAGCAAGTCATACTCCACATTTAGTTAGGGTAGTCAATATATTATAACTGTACTGATCAATAATCAATCATTAGAAACAATCATTGACAAAAATTTCAAGTTCATTTAAATAAATACATATAATTAATTACTTCTGGTCAGTTTATTTAATATTTTAATATGTCTGAATTCTATTTTAAATGATTACTCATGTTTTATTTTAACCATGCATTTGTAATTGCAAAATTTCCATAAAAATATAAAATATACAATTAAAAAATATATATATAAAATATTTGAATTTTTTAAATCAATATCATTCTCACCATACAACAAAATGTATTTTTTCTATTCCTTAAATATATATTTCAACCCAAATACGTTTGTAAGCATGCATGCAATGTAGTCTCTAAATCATTATTGAAAGACACTTTCCAACAATATCTCGGTATGAATTTAATAAGTGACTTTGTTGTCTGTGTTCTATAGATTGCCTGTTTTGCAAATATTCTTTATAATTTGCATACCGTACATATTAACAGTGCAGTTAAAGTATAAAGGATATGTGATTACATCACTAATAAATGAAAAAAAACAAACTAGTAAGAAATTACAAATAAATGAATAAAAATTAAATGAATACAAATGTCACAGGGATTAAAGATCTGGAGCACAGTATCACAGTTTAGCATAGGAATGTGACTAAAAATAGTTCCAGTTCTTAAAAGGAAAAAAACCACAGAAAAGTCTTTTCACTCCAGTAAATTGACATTAAAGGGTATGCAAGAATTATGAGATTGATAAAATAATTTTATTTAAAAAAAAACATGTAATATTAAAACACAAAAGAGTTTAAAATAGCTATTATCTAATCTAATCTGATCTAATCTATGTGAGCCATTGATCTAGGGTCAGCATCCTGATGACGCCATCAGCCCGCGCCTTTATTTACTTCTGGTCCAGTTAGCTTAACCACCGCTACCCGCTGTTAGCCGCTGCTGTGATGGAGGTAAACAGGGACGAAGCGGAGCGCTGCATTGACATTGCGACTGCGGCGTTAACCAACGACCAGCCGGAGAAGGCGCAGCGGTTCCTGGACAAAGCCCAGAGGCTGTTCCCGACAGAAAAGGCCAAGGGTACGTTCGATTAAAAAACAATTTTAAAAAAAAAGAAAGAAAAAAAAAGAAAGGCCCGGCCGGGGTAAAAGATGCGGCACCTGCAGCATCACCTGCAGCATCACAGATGATGGGGCTGCGGCCTGCGATAGCACACAAGCTGTTTCCTGTTTCATTTTAGCACCAGAATAACACCAAATAAACCCTGCCGTGTGGTTATAGGTTCTGTTCTATTTATCAGTAAGACTGATGTCGGTTATACAGTTATTAGCTAAGCGGAGAAATCAGTCAGAATGAACTAAATGTACTATTACATTATCAACAAAATGTATATGCCAGTTACTCATTATGCAGACTTGCGTCTTTTAGAGTATGTTACTATTGTTATAATAATAATAATTATTATTATTATTATTTTATTTTTATTATTTTCCTCTGAAATGAAGGTGGAGGCAAAGTATGAAATAGATTTAAATGCAAATACTTAAGTACCACATACATACCTGTTATTATATTTAGATGTTATGTTGCAGGCAAAGGGTTATCTAAAATAATGTCTCATTAAATTAGATAATGATAACATTCTAAGTTATCTATTTAAATGTACAGCAAATTGCTGTCTTAATAAATGTTTTTTCCTCATTAAAGCAATGAGTTATCCCTAAAAAAAATGTCATTCCATTTTCTTATTACCACGTGAGGATGTTGTTACTGCAGCATTATAACATATGTTTTGTGGGACTTGAACCATGATACTACTGATGGTCAGATATTTCTATAAGCTGTGAATAAATGATGTGGTTACTGCAGGAATTTGTCATTTGTCCTAAATGTGTGTGTTCACAGTTTCAGGTTTTGGAAAATGTGTTCAATGATTGCATTTAGTCTGAAAGCAATAAAAAAAATCAATTGCAGTCAAGAAAATTGTATCATCTTGTGTCATAGTGCCGTTATCATTTGTTCTTGTAGCATTGTTGGACCTTATAGCGAGGAATGGATTTACACCCAGACACAGAGGTCAGTCTGAATTCAGCGGGGTCTCAGGGCCACGACAGCAACAGACCACCAGTGAGGAGGCCAGACCTGAAGAAAAGCCTTCGGACACCTCAAAATCTTACACAACGGATCAGCTGGAGGCTGTGAAGAGGTTTGTAAGGCTTATAATCATGTACATTTATGTACCTAATGGGTTTATTGCGATTGTGGTTGATGTGCCATGACAGATCACTAGACATTGAGATTTCTATGTTCTCTGCACAGGGTAAAAAAATGTAAAGACTTCTATGAAATTCTCGGGGTACAGAAGGACGCCTCTGAAGATGAACTCAAAAGATCATATAGAAAACTTGCTCTGAAATTCCACCCGGACAAGAATCATGCCCCGGGTGCAACAGAGGCTTTTAAAGGTAAACTTCTGCATGGGCTTATTATAGCATGTAGTATACAGGCTGTAAATGGCTACATAGTATGACAAAGATTTAACAATTTTTTCCCTCCTTCATGATGCTCAAACATAACACGACCTCCTAACTTGTCATTTCCAACAGCTATTGGGAATGCGTACGCTGTTCTGAGTAACAGCAACAAAAGAAGACAGTACGATCAATGTGGAGACGAGAGGAGACATCCCTCGAGGCATAGACCAGACGATGGCAACTTTGAGGCCGATATCTCACCTGAAGACCTCTTTAATATGTTCTTCGGAGGCGGCTACCCATCAAGTACGTTTAGCTCTTTTCTCCTTTAAAAAAAAAAAAAAAAACTCAGACACAATATTTTACCCAAGACACAATATTGTCAATGTACATACATGGTTATATATATATATATATATATATATATATATATATATATATATATATATATATATAAAGTGTTAACTACATTGTGGTTGAATGTAGGTAATGCCCACGTTTACACTAATGGGAGGATGCGTAACCAACGGCCAGAGAGAAGAGAGCGACAGCGAGATGTAAGTTCAGTACTGTTATTCGAGCTCTGGAATGATGCCCTCTATGTTAAACAGCAGGGGGAGACCTTGCCCCATCTTTGTTTTTTCAGCTGCGTTCTGAGTCTTTCAATCATTTTGAAAGCAGAAAAAGAAAATAAAAAATCTGGTGTATATGTCTATTTAAATGTGTGTGTTTTTTTGCAGGGGGGTCTTGCTCTCTTTGTACAGGTCATGCCCATCCTCATCCTGGTTATTGTGTCAGCTCTCAGTCAGATAATGGTGAACAGCCCGCCCTACAGCCTCAGCTTCAGGCCGTGAGTGTGACCCCCTTTTGTGAACCTGATTAAGAAGCATATAAAGCATCACAGCTTAATCAGCTCAGGTTCATTTCATAAATGTTGCTATTTTTGTCACTGATTTACAGAATACCCATGGCAAACATAGATTTTCTTGCATAGTGTTTGCACTTCTATTGTTCTATGTTAATTAATCAGTTAATCACAGACCTCTTCTGTGCTCTTAAAGGATGCTGGCTCCTTATTTCAGGCCTATGTTTCCATGTCATCTGCCTTTTCTGTTTTAGAAACCCCTCCTGCAGTTTTCTGGCCCCGCCATTATCAGTCAGGAGTCGTTCTAACAGAGACGGGCGGTGCCAGATATCTCATCCTTGCGCCGCTTTCAGTCATACGATAACACACACTATCATATCGTCCCGCAGGTCAGCAGGTTACACGCAGAAGAGGCTGACCGAGAACCTGAAGGTGCCATATTATGTGGGGGAACAGTTCCCCAAGGAGTTCACCGGAATGAATCTGAAGAATTTGGAGCGATCCGTGGAGGACGATTATATTTCCAACCTTCGCAACAATTGCTGGAAAGAGAAACAACAAAGTATGATTGCCAGGAAGGCAAATTATCCTTATTATTGACCCTTTTTTATGTCCTTCTCAGTTCTAGTAAGAGTTAATAAGTATAATCCCAATGTCTATACACCCTTATATATAATTCATAAAGTACTTCTGTTGTTTTTGCAGAGGAAGGCATGCTGTACAGAGCTCGCTATTTTGGAGACACCGACTTGTACCAAAGGGCACAGCGAGCACGCACACCAAGCTGTGCCAAGCTGTCTGAGATCACAGCTTCATTACATGGCTGAGGCTACGGTTCACATTTAAAAAAGCAAGTTCTTCAGACTAAGAAAATTCTCCTGAACACATATGAAAAGCCTACTTTCAGAAGTCTAATTTTTGCTATTTCTTTTTCTTTCTTGTCGCCAGGTGTCCAGGATCACCACAAAAGCATACTGGCTGTAAATACATTGAGCTTTAACAATTCTGAAGATGACTCAACAAGCAACAAGAACAAACCAGCACTGACCTACATGGAAATATGGGAAACTGAAACTGACCACACATTTGAAAAATAACTTCTGTGGCATTAGTTTGTGGAATTGTATAATGTTAATATATCATTTTAAAATAGAAGAGCCATTTATTATAGCTTGTCCTCCAGGACAAGATATGGGTTTGGATAACGTCCAAACTGGGAAACCATGAAGCTGGCAGCAGTCGCTTTGTGGCTTTTGCAAAAATGCAGTATGAAACCGGAAAAAGTTTTGAGAATAGATATTAGTTGTACAGATATTATTTATGTAGCAGTTGATTAGATACCACCGTGAACGCTTCCTCTTTTTTTATGCAGTCAAATCAGTAAGTATGAGAGAGATATTTGACTTCAATTGCACATTCTAACCTTCTGAAACTATGCAGGAATATTGTGAATATATACACTCACGTCTCCAGCTTGTCAGACACTTGAACACCTGAGATTTGTTTTCTTTGCTGTGTGCGTATGTTTGTGTGTGTGTGTGTGTGTGTGTGGGTGTGAGAAAATATGTATGAAATGTCCCATTTCACTTTGTCTCCTTTAATTGTATTAAGGGTAGAATCGTGATACTGTAACTCGATGGCTCTTAATAGCAAAAGCCAAGGGAATAAGAGACGTGCCTACCCACAAAGTGGGACTTAAATAAGTTCTAGTTTTGGAGTATTATGTCTCTGATAAATATTATCTGGAAAAAAGCAATTTAATGTCACCTTTTGAAGTCAATAGTATGCTATTTATTGTTAAATTATTTGTATTGTTTATTTAAAAAACGGATCATCAGACTAGGAAATGGTACAGATATTGCTCACTTTTTCCACCGTGTTTTTACTCCCAGATGAAAATAAATATGGATGCTTAAATGTGTTGGCAGTGAATTGTCACTCAGTGCAGAACAAAATGTCAAGAATCGAGCTCAGTCAGCAAAGTGCGCTGGTTGGCCCCGGGCTGACAGGCCCCGGGCTGACAGGCCGGGAGCTGGAAACATGTCTCTGTGCACGTTCACATTCTGGGGGACGTTCAGCATGTGCCCGGCAGGAACTGCAGCACCACATCCTTTCACCACAAATGTTCTCTGCTGTTTTCGGCAGCTGTTGCAACTCTTGCTTTCAGATTTTTCTTTTTTTTTTTTTTTATAGCCCGGATTTTGTTTCTGCAAATTACAGGCTGTTTTCTTTCAGAATTGAAAAAAATTGGCTTCTGGATATTACAATAGAAGAGCATTTAGAAAGGATGATCTAATTGTCAATAAGAAAAGGAAGATTGTTATAACCTGTTTTATTATTATGTTCATACCTGACTTGTCTTGAGATTTAGACATGTATGAAATTCTCCTTTAATGTGGTGCTGCATGTTTTATTCCTCACACAGCACTTATATTTGTTTCAGTTATTCTTTACTTTCCCTGAATAGCAAAGGATAAATAAAATCAGCAGAAAACTTGTTAAAAAAAATAATTTATTTACAATCATGAGAGTACAAAAAACAGTGCAATGTTATGAATATTTGAATATCAAATAAATAAAGTCGAAAGCAGGACAGGTCGACACAGACACAGGATCAAGTTACATTTGACTTCTTAGCCACAGCTCACACTGGTCGGGCTTTTGCTCTTGAATTCAAGCAGTCACTAAGGTCTCTAGCCGTTTGCTTGGTGTACAATTCAATTAATTGCCACATGTAAAAAGAACAAAAAAAAAAAAAAAAAGAATACAACGGTCTTCAATGACTATAACCATATAGCTAGCTGCCATTTTATGGTTTCAATAGAAACTGAGGTACGCACTTTAATTGCTTGCGAAATGCCTATTTACGAGATATAGCATGATAGTTACACATTTGAGAATCTGAATGTCAGTGAGGAGCAGGCATCACCTGCTCTACGTACCATAATCTTAGTTCCCTTACTGCGGGAACAATAGGCTATATCATGAAAGTCCATTTGTACACTTCGGAACACGTCATACACATGTAGTTATAGTAATAAACCCTTTCTGTGAGCGCAACTGGACATTTTTAAAATGCAAACAATAAAATGTTGACGGTCCCTTGCTGCAGGCCGGTTCTCAACATTCCTCAATGAGCAGTTCTTCAGAGCAATACAGTTTCTTTTTGATCACACGAAAGCCAGTTCTAAGTTTAATTGCTTGTCTCACTACAGGAGTGGAGGGAGACTTGGTGCTAAAAAGTCCTTGGATTTTAGGCCAGAGCCCACCAGACTCCAGCCGCAGCACCAACGTCAGCTGGAACGTGGGTACAAGGTAGGGGTCCACGGATAACTGTCCCATGCTCTCACAGACGGCCCCTTGCTCCACGCAGAGGTCGATGAGAGCCCCTCTTAAGCCGCAGGGCTCACTAGCTGCCAGGTGAAGGAGCTCCTGTCCGATGTGCTCCAGGAGTTTTTCAGGGATGAGCAGTTTGGTACATCTCAGAGCGCAGTCTGAGTCTTTGGCTTCTCTCAGGCTTCGTGCAATAAGATCCACCACTTCCTTCAGGATGGTCTCCTCCATCGGGTCATAAAACAGGTCTTCGTTAGAGGGAGACAGGTCCCCGGAGACCTCCGACACTGTTAGAAAAAAACACAAAGGGTCAGAGCTGTAGGAACCATGCATTCACAAAGAAAAAAGAAATCCAATTCGCCTTCATAAGAGGATTGGTGTTGTGCAGCTGCCGTTTACCTGAGTCTGAGAGATCACTCCTGCTGCCATTGTTGGACGTGGACTCGATGCTGCTGCTGTTTGCAGATGTGCTGAAATCGGTCAGTCTTTGCACCAGTTTGCCCCAGGACAACCTCCTGGGACTGCCGTCCACTGGGGATGGAGGTGAGCTGCTGATATCCATGGGTGCAGACAGAGCTGGCATGTTTGTCCTCTATGGTCAAGTGGATCAGCTGCTTCTGTGGTCAGCTGTTTATGAGGGGACAAAAACAGCACATAAGCATTCAAACTCGGGGTAAACCACGGTGGTTAACAGTTTAAAAACGCATTAAAATCACAAACTTTTTAAGTTTAGGTCATTTGGGGAATGTATGAACAGTATAAACTCGCAGAAAAAACATCTTTGTTTGAAGGCAACTAACCTAGCAGCTGTTAAAACTGTTCATATAAAGCGTTAAGGCAAGCAGAAATTACTGTTATAACATAGTACTTACAGCTTGTTAGAAAACGGCGCTGTTGAAGTCCGTTTCCGGTGTTAAAAACTGTTTTTTTTACTGGTTATTGTCTGCGAAAAACAACAACTCTGGAAACTTCTTCCCTCGACGGCTCCTCTTTCAGTCACCAGCTGCTAAGCTCTGCGGTTTATCCTGCAACAATGTTTATATAGGAGCTGGTAGGCCACGCCCGCTCGGCTCCGGCCAGCCAATCAAAAAGAGAGGCACGCCATCAGGGCTGTATCTTGCCTGGTAACATGCCAGCAGAGAAGAAAGACAAACAGGAGGAGGAGGAGGAGGAGGAAGAGGGGGGCTGGTGGTGATGGTGGTGATGAATAGCAGACCCTATGGAAATGTACAGGGACTTGCCTGGGCTTGCAAGTGTCATATCGTATTCCTTTGTTTAATGTCCCTCATAAGCATTAATATATTGTGTTTTTTGCTTTACGTGCATCCATGGTTTTGAGTGTTAGAGAAAGTCAGTGTATGTAAGACTCAGCTGGTTCAGTGTTGCAATGCACATTACGTCACCTGTTTTGCTCAAGCATTACATCAGGGTTTTTCATCTCGCCACCACACAGCAATGCAAACAGCAGCAGCATTACTGAACACTAGATATGGCATTCAGAACAAATAAAAAGGGTTTTGTATTCATGCATATGGATAAATTTGCGATAAATTTTATCTTATCTTATTGTTACCATATTTGCTCTTAAATGGTACAATGGGGAAAAATGCAAAGCAATAGGAAGGGTTTTGCTGACAGCTTAATGTTTTATTATATCTAACAGAGAGCTGCAAGAAGTAATTGATTAGTCGATGGACAGGAAATTAATCATCAGCTGCTTTGATAATCAATTTTTTTACATTTGCAGATTTTTATTGTTTGCACTATCCTCTGTGATTGTAAACAGAATGTCTCTGAGTTGTTGATTATGGGTTAGGACATGCACATTTGCATATTTTACCATTTTCTAGACCAAACGAATGATTGATTAAGGGATAATGAAAAGATGTAGTTGCAGCCAAATTTTGCGGAATTTGTTAGTTGCATGCCATTAAACCAGTTTTGGTGCTGCTAACAACGTGTTTGAAGCATTAAAACAAACAATGCATGAGAATTAAAAAAAAAAGGCAGTTGTGAAAATGTGTTTGTGACCTATGGTATGCAAATTGCTAAAACAAGAAAAAAAAATGTAGAGCAAAGTTGAAACCACTGTTGGTTGCCTGTTCTGTACATGGCATGCTCAATGTTTGCTGAAAGAAAAGTTTTGGAGAGCAGCCAGACTAATGCTTTGTTATCACACGTGAGTAGGCGAGGGATGTACTGTTCTTTATTGAGGAGGAACTGAAAGATGTAAACATGTGCAGGCACAGTACGTTCTGCGGGAGGGATGTTATGAGTCAAGATAACGCAAAATGTTTTGATCCAGGAAAAGGAAATTGTTTGTTCCTGTATGTACTTTTACTGTGACTGATGCAAATGCAGGGAACACGATCAAACGCAGAACTGTGAGCATTTAACTTGCAAAGTGGATGTCAGGGAAGTGTTCAGAAATGTGCTGTAAAACAAACTTTTGAACTCTCCAAGGGACATTTCAGCCCCAACTAGAGGTGTGTCTTGTAAGGTCCAGGGCCGTCCTTAGACATTCACAGAACAGTACATTCTGTACGGTCCCGCCCCTCATTTGTATGAAAATACCAGGAACTGCATGTTTTCCTCGCCGTCAACAAGGCATAAACGGGACACGGCCCATTTACAAAGAGTTTCATCAGACTTTCAGCTTATTCAAGTAACATGTTCAACAGGACTAACTCCCACAACAACAGCTAACAAATACACAGTAAATGACCCAATGGTATGTCCAAGTATGACTTTATTTACAGACTCTCTTTGTTTTGCTCAAAGTGCTGCTAGAGCGAGCAGTGAGGGGGGAGTAAAAGAAGAGACTGAGCAGGCAGCAGGTTTTCAGATTTATGACTTACAGTGCAGCTGGAAACACAATGCCTCACTTTAAGGGATTTATTATGGATAATGTTATTTACTTAAACACTGATGCCAAGACTAGATTGAACTCAGCATTAGTCTAAACCAGTTGAAAAATGTATTACAAAATTGTTTAGTTATGCGTATATGACAGGAAATTTGTTGTTTATTTTAGCATGTTGTGTTGAATACTTTAAATTGTTAAAAAAAGTTAACTCTTCTTATACGATAGTAAAAATGATAAAACTATAAATCGCACATTCAGTATCTCCAGATAATATTTCACACTTAAGATATAAAATAAAAAGAAGGAATACAATTCATGGACTGAAATAAACTATTTCCCTTCTATTTGGCTGATTTATTAACCAATGGCTTCTGAGTCTCTTTATTTAGGACGGCGTGAATCCCAGTAGCTGTTCAATTGGTTTGTACCGCCACTCATCTGCTTCCAGCTCCTCCACCAAGCTTGCAAGTTTTTCCATTCGAGACACTTGTTGATCTGAAAGAATACACAGTTATTTCATCAGGGTACAGTTTTTTTCATGGACTAATCCAAACAAACACATGCACACATTTTCCATAAATAGTTACTGGCTTACCATGTTTGACCTGCTTTAGTGTCGAGGCAACTTGGTAGCTAAATACAGACTCGCATAAAAATCTGTCGGAGCCGTCTATAAAGAAACACACAAAAGTAAAGGTGATTAAGTGATGACTGAAGCAATAACACAGTATGATGCATTTAAGTTAGTCTAGAAAGAACACTTCCAAGTAAATTTTGATACAGCCTAAACACAGAGACAAACAAGAAACATCAGAACATTACTGTATTTGTAACCGCATAACGCTATGTACTTTTATATGCAAGCCTAACTAATCCCATTAGTGTGTTTTGACCAAAACAGGAAACAGTGTAGGAATGAAGAGCCAGATTGCTATTTGCTCCCTAAAGCAAATCCTATTTAAAGGGCAGTGATGACTTCTAAAATGAACCCAGAGGTTGGGCCAGCGCCCAACTTCTGGCTACAATTTTATCTTTGGCTGAAGCCCAAAATTGTTAAATACCAAAGAAAAAGACTTTACCAGTGTTCATTTCAGATTAATGCGTAGAGTGGGCTTGATTAGTTAGTTCAGTGGTGCCCAACCCTTCTCCTGGAGAACTACTGCCCTGCATGTTTATGGGATTTTAAAGGGCCAGTCAGTCAGTCATTTTCTATACCTCACTAGGGTCTGGACCAATCCCAGAGTATCACAGGTGAGAGGCGGGGATACAACCCCACACAGGTCACCAGTCTATTGTGGGGCACACACCATTCACTCACACCTACAGGCAATTTAGAATCTCCAATTATCCTAATCCGGAGGAAGCCGGGGAGAACACAGGGAGAACATGCAAACTCCACAGAGAAACGACCCACAACACGACAGTGTTACCCACTGCACCACCATGCGCTGGGATTGGCTCCATTAGACCCCATGGAGGAATAAGCAGGTATAGAAAGTCACAATATGACAATAGTAGGTCAACACAGGTGTTACTAACGATACCTATGAAGGTTTCATTCAGGTCAAACAGTGTGAGGTGCTGCTGTTGTGCATGTTGGCTCAATGGAAACACTGCTCTAAATGGAATATACTCTAATTAGTAGCATTAACCTATTTCAAGTCATTATATCTGCTGTGAAAAAGGATTTGAATGATTTCAGTTTCCTCTAATCTTTGACTTTGGGTGAAATATCGGCTCACTTGAACAACTGAAAACAACCCATGAGAAGTTTAGAGGGAAATTATTAAGTTCAATGCACGAGTTACTGTATTGAGTTATAAAGACTGCGGTGTTCCACTCCCATTCCCCGCCCAATGAGAGGAGACAGACACAGACAGATGTTTTTGTTGCGGTTTACTTCTCTTACCTTCCATCATTTCCCCTGCGCCTTTAGGGTATGTGTACAGGACTTTTCTCGGAGGGATGAGCTCTGAGGCGCTGAATCCGGAGCCAGTGACCGAGCTTCCGCTCACACCCCCCGCAGAAGAGGACGAGGAAGACGCTGCCATGACTTTAGTAAACTTTCAAGACACACGCATACACACATTGAGAATCAGATGAAACGTCGTCACCACCACTGCCAACCGATGTATCCTCTAAGTTGTGGGGTAACAAAGTGACGACGTTAAGCTAGTAACGTTACCTTAGGCTACATTTAGATAACAAGCTATCAGCTAGTAACGTAAGGCGCTAAGAAGAAAACACATATTCACATTACACTAATGTACACTATTACCTCCAGCCACTAATTTTATAAGCCACAATATGTAATCAACCGACCCTTTTTCTAGTCTAACGACTTACCGTCAAGGTCCGGGTGATATATATAACGTCTTTAAATCTGCACAGCTGATGTTTGCTTGTTTAGCTGACTTATATCGACTTTACGACAAAGAAAACGTTTTACGTTTGAGGCGAAAACATTTTTCGACAGATCTCACAGTCATCAGGATGGGTTTTCTCTTTATTCTCTATCAGTGATCGTTGTCATTATTCCCCTCAGATTTTTATTTGAGTATAGTATGTACTGCTACTAAGGTTTTTTGTAATCAAGGGAATTACACAATTCAATGCCATTTTTATCAATTAAGACGATAACCGTATGTATTTTTGTTTTACGATTTCAAATGAAATTCTTCCTAAACACTCGCGTTTTTATTTTTATTTATTTATTTATGTGGTATTGTTCTGCTCTTAATTCATCCGTGTGCGATACTTGACACAATATGTATATTGACAATTTACAATAAAGTTTTTTTTGAAAAGACAGAGTAGTTTGTAGTTCTTCAGTTGCCGTAAACCGGAATCCGACGAATGAACGTCACCTAACTAGTTCGCTTGCTAATTAACGCTAAAGAGTGTTTAAATAAAAAAAGCGACATAAACTGAAAGACCTTAAAGAATTGTATAGTTAAGTTGCTAGCGAGTTTTTTTTTTAATATATATGCATCTACGGAGTGTTAGCTTGTTAAGCTAGCGACGGTTTCTTTACTACATCATGGATGTTTTGCGTCCACAACTTATCAATATTAATGGCAGAATATATCGAAGAAATGTAATTAAAGAAGAGCAGTATGAGGAGGAGGAGGATTTCTCCTACATGGAACCACCAGGTAAACTGAGAGCTGTCAGTATAAATAGCTTGGAGCCATAGGCAGTGCTGTCAGGTTTATAAACTTCATAATACAGTCTGGGTCAATATGGTAATATGTTTGTACTGTTATATTTGTGGTTGACCATGTTAAGAGGCTGATGAGCTGCCTGCAGATGAAACCTGTGAGACTCACTTCATTCAGCAGACTGATAAAGGATTTCGCTGTTCCATTGATGTCCCAAGCGTTCTGTACAAGTGGGTTATCTTCTCCAAATACTCATGTCAGGATTTAGTTTTATCTATCTCAGACATGACATGTGCACAGTGTTTTGTAACTAACTGGCTTAATGTGTGTTTGTTCTCTGTGTTTGCTTGTTTTGTTCTAAAGATACATCATTGGGAAAAAAGGAGAAACGCGCAGACGACTTGAATCTGACACAAAGACGTCTATCAACATCCCAAAGCAAGGCGTGGAAGGACAGATTGGTGAGGATTAAGAGCAAGTGGTCAAGTTGGATGAGTGATTCTTCTGGGGAAAAAAAACGATTTCGGATTTCTTCTTTTGCTTAACAGTCATCACAGGTTCCCACAGAGCTGCGGTGTCGTCTGCAGTCACACGAGTTGAGGTCCTTGTCGAGAGTTTCCGCAGAAAACAGCCTTTCACGCATTTCCTGTCGTTTCCTCTGTGTGACCCCAACATTCAGGAGGGATTCCAGAGGTTTAAAGATGACGTCTTGCAGCAGTGTTCACAGGTGCAGGAAGGGCAGCCGTTTATCCTTTTGAGATCTGCTTATCAATCTCTTAATTATTACTAATTCTCAATTTATCTTCACACCCGATGTATAGGACCATGGAGTTGAAGAAAGCATTTTTCAGAATCCTGCTAAGCTTCACCTGACAATTGGCACCCTGGCTCTATTAAATGACCTGGAAGTGAGAAAAGTGTGTGAGCACCTCCAGGACTGTCAAACCTTCATCAGGTAGGGCTCAAGCAAGGTCAAACATTTAGTCCTGCTTTGCTTGCTTTGCTTCAGTGCCCTAGAGTGGAAAGTCTTTACCTTTATTTTATATAAAAGTCTATATTATTACACCCTTAAAAAAGCACATGTTGGAAATGGAAAGTATTGATGAATATAGGTTATTGTCTTACCCTTTAGTAACTAATTTGTCATTGTGCCTCTTTTGAGATTAGATTAAATTGAATTATTAGGTAATATAATAATGTAATTTAATCTAATGTAGATTAAAAAACATTTTATTATCTGAAATTTTCTTTTTACAACCACAAACTAACTGTTTCATACATGGAAGGAAAATTACAGATGTTTCTGTAAACTGCATGCAGTTTTCTTTTAACTTAACCGTTTCACATACAAACCTTTTCCAAAAAGTTTAATATTATGTAAAAATTAGTATAAAGTGTGTATGTGTCTAAATCCTATTAAAGGTTTACTTTTTGAAAGAATTCATGAGTAAAACTCAGCTGAAACGATCTGTATATTAAAAAAAATAACACTAAAGGCTCCATTCTATAAACCTGTTATCAGTGTTGCAGCATTAAAATCTGCCTTGTTCTGTTTTGCATCAGGGACATCACAGAGGGAAAACCTCTGTCTTTGGAAGTGACTGGTATAGAGTATATGAATGATGACCCAGCCATGGTGGACGTCTTGTATGCCAAGGTCAATATGAAAGACGGGACTGACAAGTAAGTGGAACTGTGCCAAATCCTTCAGTCATTTTATTGATTTTTTATACACAAAAAATAGTGTACGAAGTAAATTCATTCAGTAGCAAAAGTGAACACAAGTATTACAAATATGAACATAACCCTTCCTCCTCCAACACAGCCCAGTACCATTTAAAAAAAAAAAAAAAAAAAAAAAAGTTATTGTGTATATATCACAATTATAAATATAAACATATATTTAAGATAAGATAAGATAAGATAAGATAGATAAGATAAGATAAGATAGCTCCTTTATTGTCCCACAGTGGGGAAATTTACGGTGCTACAGCAGCAGTTAGAAAAGTTACAAAAATGTTTTTTAAAAATTTAAAAAGGAAAAGAAAAATTAAAAAATTAAATTAAAAAACAATATATACAGATATATACAGGTATATATAAATATGAATAAAAAGTATTGCACTGGTATATACAGGTATATATAAATATGAATTAAGAATGTATTTGCACTGTCCATTTTTTCTGTTGGGGGGGGGGGTTACTGCGAGTTGTACTTGTTGTACAGTCTGACAGCTGTAGGAAGGAAGGACTTCCTATATCGCTCCCTCAGACACTTGGGATGGATTAGTCTGTTGCTGAGGGAGCTCGTCAGTCCAGACAGTATATAGTGATATAATAGTTAATAGTTATAATATAATTATATAATAGTGATAACAAATGCAAAACTATACTCAAGTGAATAAATCAAAGATAAAGTTGAATACATATTAAAAAAAAAAGGATTGGCTTTGTGAGCTTTAAAATATACACCATACAGGATCAGTCACATAAAAAAACATGTATATTATTAATATATACACTACTATTCAGAACTTTGGGATCACATAGACATTTTTGATATTTTTAAAAGAAAAGCTATGTTTTTTTCGAAAAAGTTCACATACATACATTGTTAATGTGTGACTATTCTAGCTATCTGGCTTTTAATGCAGTATCTACATAGGTGTATAGAGGCCTATTTCCCCAGTGTCACAATTATAGATTGTGTTTGCTACATTAGAAGGATAAAGGGTGATCAGAAAACAGTTTAGGTTAGATGGAGTATTCTGTGACAAAAGCGACGTTTAAAGGAGAAAATTATAATTTCAAATAAAAATCACTTTTCTAACCTTGTCAATGTCTGAAATTTATTTTCTATTCATTTTGCAACTCATTTGATAAATAAAAATGTGACCTTTCATGGAAAACAAAAAATTGGCTGCACTATTAATTTTTTTTTTTAATTTATTGTAAGTTCACCCTAGTCGATGTTCTGCTTTGATACATTTCGCTAAAGGTTTTGCACCGTGTCACATATCACCGCTCTTCAGATTGCAGGAGATCGCAGACCGGCTGGTGCAGCACTTTGCGTCGGCAGGCCTGATGGTCAGGGAGTGGGACAGAGTGAAGCTGCACGGAACTGTGATGAACACACTGTTCAGAAAGGACACCACAGGTAGAGGCTTTACATAACCAGGAGCTTGCATAAAAACAAAGTTATTGACCCACTGTGATCACACTGGTGGCTGCTGTCCTCTACCTATTTGCCAATGTCCTCTTATTATCTTTTGGCTTGGAATGTAGCCGGAGTGACGACAAGCCGAGTCTTTAGCAACTGCAAAAACAAATTCCTAAAGTGAGGCATCAGGCTGCTAGCTCTCTTGTTTGGCAACAACTCTGTTTACGTGCACCAAGCTGTGCATTTTCCAAGTACTCTGACAATGGCTTCATTCATTTTGGCCATGGATCAAGTCCAGCCCCAGTTCTCAAATTTGTACTGGGCTGGCCACCAAGACAGCACAAGGGAGCAGCCGTGTCACTGCTGGCCATGTTTACCAGCATGTGGACAGCTCCTATTAAAATTCTTTTTAACCCTCCTTAGTGTGCTTCATGAAAATAAAGTACTGTACGATCTGAATTCCTCAAACTAAATGACCTTAATTCTCACCTTACTTTTGTTGATTCTCACCCACTAAAGCAGCGACTAAACATGTTGATTACATCTGGTGATAACATTTGGTTCTGTGTGACATTGTTCATATTATCTTTTACACTGTTTTTCCAGGTGAGGACACAGGCCCAGGAAAACAAACCATGAGCGAAAGAGAGTCTTTTGATGCCAGGAGCATATTAAAGGTTGGGAAAAAAATCTACCTTTGCCACTTTAAATACTACTAAATTATAACCACTCAGGCTTGTATTCACTGATTGACAGCTGTTGAAAAATGTACCTTCTACCTGGGAGCCAGTCATCTGCACCCTGATTTTAAATCCCTGTTCTGACTAAAGTACCTGCATTAGCCTTTTTCCACATCAGACATTTTGACTTATGTTATTTCTAACCAACCCTACTATAACAGTCCCAGTTGGCCATTACAGTCAGCAAGCACAAACAATACTAGAATTTAATTTGCTAAATTGAATTTCAGACATCATTCATTTCATTTTTACGCCTGTGTTTTTGCTACAGTGACACATCAATATGCAATCTGTGAAAAAGTCCTATTGTGTGGTTTATTATGTGCTTATATTTCATTATTAAATAGATTTTCTCAAAGTTGTCTGGTGTTTAATACTAGATTACAGAGAAATTATGTTTTAATATCTGTAAAACTGATCCAGCAGACATATTGACACAGTATGATAAATATGTTTAATGCAGGTGCCTAATCAATTATTTCTGATTAAATAAAAAGTTATGAAAGGGAAGTCTGGGCTTCACTGCTAAAGCTGCTCCCCCTGCAACCCAACCTCAGATAAAGTGGAAGAAGATGTTATGCCTATTACATATTTATGTTTTTAAAATTGCCTGCATTGCTCATATATGATTTCAACATTTATACAGAAATGTTCAAATACTGGGCGATTAAAAAGGAAGGAAAAGCCAGAAGGGTTTAAGATTATACTTCTTAATACTATATTGATTAAGCCTGTTGGGATCTTGTCCTTAAGAGAAGAACATAAATGCACACAAGTTCAAAGAAGAGAGATTTTTTTTTTTGCTTGTCAGAACCAGGCTATAAAATCTTCTGAAATCTTCAGCTATGAAATTCAAATCCCTCTCCTCTCTCGTACAGACTTGGTCTGTGTTTGAATAACATAATCTTGGATTTTTTTCTCCCTCTTTTTTTCTAAAAATGACACGGGTGCCTCATAAACGCTCAGTCGCCTGTAACCATGGTAACACCATGGCTTGTGAGTGACAGCTTATCTATTTTCCCCCTGTACAGTTTAACAAGCAGGGCTGACTTTTCTAAATAATTAACGAGTTAGATGTTTTTTGCTCAAATGATCCAATAAATGATGTAAATTTTTCAATATGTTAAAATGTCTTCTGTTTTCTTTACAGACATTTGGAGCTTTTAATTTTGGAGAGTTTGAGCTGAATAGTGTCTTACTGTCCCAGAGATTTTCAACAGACTGCACAGGATATTACACATCTGCTGGAAGCATCGACTTCTCCTGAGGTACTACTGCATATTTTGAGGTGGGAAATTGGAGAATGAAAAAATACTTTTCTCTCCCAGCCAGACGATAGCGACAGTCCTGTTTCTGTCCAGTAGGTGGCAGCATTGTTTTTCATTTATTGTAAATACTTATACACCTTTATATGAGAGAAATCTTGGTTTAAAAAAAAACCCTTGAGTACAGTTTATGTGGAAGAATAAAGTGATCAGAGAATGATTGAAATTTGAGATTAAAGCTCCTTCAGAAGACGAAACATGAATGCAATATCCATTCTGAAATGCTCTAGGCAGTGTTTCTGTACTTAAGCCTCCAGACAATTAGTTGTCTTAGGGAGTCAAACAACATCAAAGTAAATGACACAAAATGCATTGTGATAGAGCAGGCAATCAAAAGAAAACATGAAACAAGGCTGCAACTTCCATCAAAAATCCAATGAATGAAAATGGAATGAGGTTACCTTTGCATATTTGGTAATTTGACACATTTGACTTTGGGTAGAAGTCACCGTGGTATAACAATAATTTGTGGTTCTATCGGAGCAAAGTAAGAAGTGAACTCGTGCTTTAGGAGAACCTTAGGTCAAGTTAAGGTCAGCAATAGGGTCGTGTTGCCTATAGAGATGCAATGAATCTATAATAAGTGACATATTGGTGATCCTTATAGCTGTCAAAAAGAATAAAGGATGAAGTAAGTGTTACTGGCATGTGCTGAATTATTAAAGGCGTCTTCTTGCACTGACTTACCCGCATGATAGCTGGAATAGCTGATCAAAATCGTCTCCCCATACCTCAGCTTCCAATTCATGCTGCTCTATTTTGAGATGCTCAGACTTTCACAAAGGGAATGTGTGACTAAAGATTTGACAAGTGAGCAAGTACATAATACTGGTTTAAAAAAAAGAAGAAAAAAAAGCATCCTCATCCAGGCACGACTGGAGGTCCAAAACCGAGTATTACCCATTTCCTTTCATCTCGCTGCCTCATGAATGTGTTAATGTGTCACTGACATGATCTATTACACCAGTCTGTTTTTCTTTCCATCTCTTTTGTCTGTCCCGTCCCACACGGGCCGCGACCTTGTTCCCACTCTCCATCTGTCGAGTGTGTCAGCGAATACAGACATCGGACACAGATCTTGGCCGCTTGCTCTCGCCATCGGAGCTGCTTATTTTTTTTTCTTTTCCCCCAGCCCTCCTCTCAGCTGGTGATGCTCTCTGCTTGGCATGCAGCGCGGCGTTCGCAGAGCGGCCAAAAGTTGCGCTGATGGAAACTGAGGGCACTTTTTGCTCGTCAGCTCTACTCGTCCCGTCCTGTCTCATCTCAGCAGTGGTGTGATTTTTTTTTTTTTTTTTTTTTTTTTTTTTTTTTAAATCCCCCCCCCCATGCTCCTGGAGGATTGTCAACTGGCGCCATTAGGCAGAGACATGTAAATTTCTTCTGCAGGCAACGGCCACGTCGGCAGGCGACCCTGCGTTGACTGAGGCAATGTGTCTCATCTAATGTATAGCAGGAAAGGGCCTAATTATCCGCTTCCTGTCTCTTGGGTGCATGCTCCTTGGTAGGTCAGGAGTGCAAATCCTGCGTGGCACCACGCTCAGGTATTTGATGCAGCAAGGACTGCTGGGAACTGCCAGCACTATTGCTCATAAGCACACAGAGGGGATGATTTGCAAGTTAATGAAATTCATTGAGACTGTGCGTCCTTGTTTCTGTTGGCAGGGACATGACGAAGGAATGTGTTGGGCAGATGTCCTCCGTAATGAATCTACTAAAAACACATGAAGGAACATACGTCATCCACAGACCGAAGGCAGATTGAATTTGCCAGGAGAAGATGTTCAAACTGCATGTTTATTCCAATTGCCATATGTAGGTTTATTTTTTTTTCAAAAATTAAAAATAAATAAAAGTGCCAGAGCCCAAGGTTATATCTTTTAGAAAACCTTTCTTTTCTCCCTGACCAATAGTCAGTAATAAAATATTACATCTAACTGATGAAGTAGAAGATTCTCACACGTGAGAAGCTAAGATTCACCAAAGCTTTGGCATTTATAGTCGATAAAATACTGTTTCCCCCTAGTTTCCCTTTTTGATGTGATTATGCATTATTCAATGCATTCTGGAACATATTAGTTTGATTTCTACAGAATATATAAGATAAAAGGATTTGGACTGACTACTGACATAATCACATAGTGCCACATGTCTGTGGGTTGAGCTGGCTCGCGCCCTGTCCGACATATGTGTGTGTGTGTGTGTGTGTGTGTGTGTGTGTATATATATATATATATATATATATATATTGTTTTTGTTCCATGCTACATCCCTCACTCTAATTAGTCAGCTCTGTGCTTCCTGCTGTAGGACGCCATCCAACCTGACCCTTGAGATTTCAAGACTCGCATGCGTCTCTTTCAATGAGCCTGATAAATGAGACCTATTTCCTCCGTGGATCTGCGTCCCTATTTCCGAAGATCTAACAGACTCTGACTCCAGTGCTAAATTTTAATTAAAATGTTAAACAGTTTAGTTGTCTCTGCGAGCGATTGCGTGCGTGTTCACACGCACTGATGAGTGAAATGTGCTCTCTTTAAAATGGCCGGTTCACTACACCGCTGAAACAAGCTTTTGCGTTATAAAACCACATGATTAGAAGCTATTTTCCGATCCATTTACTTTTTTTATTATGTTAAGTGTGGAAAAGAAACTGCTTTGATTTTTTTCAAAAGAAGTGAAAGTAAAGCAATCACTTCGATGAGCCCACAACACTACAAAAACTTGCACCAAACCCTTCATTAATGAAAATTCTTATCATATTTTGTTAGTGAAGTCTTGCGTTATCTCGGCCAAGTATTGTTTAGGCTTATATCCAATTTACATATTTAATTCCGTGCCAGTTTTTGAAGCACCCTCATTTTCCCTATGCAAAGGCTGTTTGAAATGACTGTTACTTGATCAACGTTAAGGTTTTTAGCACGTTTAGAGGTTTTTGATATTCAGAAGCTCGTCGGTGCAATTTTTCATAGCGTAATTGGAAATTAAGCTTTCATTGAAGAGGGCTGGCGTTAACATCTGCTGGCGAGGGGAGAAAAAAAAATAGACGGCTGATAGACGTGACCTTTTAAATACAGTTGATCTGTTTGATTTGCACACTCAGAGTAAGTAAGAACACACATGAAATTGATTAAGCATCTAATTACTTTTTAAGGTCACGCTAAGTTTTACCCATGTGTCCCTTAACCCTCAAATGTTGTTCAGGTTCATTTAGCAGAGAGATGCGTTGAATATTTTTAAAACTAAATTCCAATTAACCGATAGTCTGGGAAAGGGTGAACTCGACAGCCCTAAGACAGCGTTTCAGCAGGGAGCTTCATGCTCCCGCCGTCCTGTTTGTTGTGTCCTAACAAGCTTGAATTTTTTTTTGTTTTAAGAAGGCCTTTTGATTCGCGCTCAGCGAGAAAGGTGCTTTAAATGAGCCTTTTACAAATTCAACATCGTTAGCGCTTGAATCTCTTTGAACGCCCTATTAAGTTGGACGTGAACTCTCTCGCTCTCCGGATGGATGAGCCGCCATCTGATAACCACACTAATCAAACTGTCACAGATGGCCATGACCGGCCTTGACGGACAGCCGCGGCCAGAGCGTGTTTTAAATGTCCAACATGCATCTCCTGCAAAGTCAGCAGGTGCAGGTTACTGGTGCAGGCATTCATATCAGAGTGTTCTTAACAGCGAGTAGATGCTGCAGCTTCTTATGTAAACTTTGGACAATACACAGTATTAACTGGGCTGCGTCTTAATTATTTTCTTTAATGGATTTATTTATTTTTTCACTCCAGAACCACAAAATGAGATGATATAAAAATTGTACATTACAAGTTGAAACCAGTGGCATTTTTTGCTCCATCCATCCCTTAAGTGATTCATTGCTTATTACTTTCTATATTTGAAGTCCTGTACTTTTTGTTTTATTTATTTGAATGTCTGAGGGTCACACAAAAAAGGCCAAACAAAAATCATGATTTTGTGCAACTCTTTGGACACAAAATGTCAAAAGGTGCCAGCAAAAAAACATTTACATTTTAAATATTTAATCCACCTACAATATAAAATTAGTCAATAGTGTGTGTTTTTAGTAGTATCTGGTACCAAGTTTTAATTTTGTTTTTAAAGAGTTACAACACATCACAGTTTTGACATTGCCCCATGTTGTAGAAGGCTACTTTTCCATTCATGCTGGAAGGTCTTTGCCCTAAATCTTGTGTTTTAAGGGCACACAAGTATATATCTAGTGCACAGATACTAATACCAGGTTTGTAAATGTACTAATAGATGCAGGAAATGTGCTTTTAAGGATTATGTATCCTGTATGTAAGTTATTGAACTTTTTGGGGGGAGTGGGGGGGGATATGATCTGGAGGGGATCTGTAAAATTCATATTGATTCTGATTAACATTTATTATGATATTGTTATTTATCACCATATGTAAATCTCCAGCAGATTCTGAGCCACATCGCCTTTATTTAGAGTTGTGTTTCTGCCACCTGATGAGTGTAACTCTTTGTCTTTGTTCTCTACCAACTCCTGAGGAGAACATCTGGCTGTTTGGCTGTTAAACGCTGCTCTGTCTTCTCTTTAATGGCTGTCTTTTAGCCGTTTGTTTCCCTCAAAACAGTAAAATCGCGGGTCATAAAAGCAGCGGGCTGACACTAAAACACTCCACACAACCGCATAATGCAAACGCGATAATTATCCAGTGGGTTTGTCACCGTCACTTGAAACGATGACACAGGGTGACGGTAATGTTTCAATGTCTGTCGATTGTCTGATTGCTCATGCCAGGATCTCTCCTAGTTTAACATGGTTCACTGCTGTAAACTCTTTGTATCAAAAGGTGTAAACTGGTAAACAAATTATCTCGCTGACTTCATGTGTTTTACTCATCCTCTCCAAAGTGTAGCAGTCTAATTTGTTTTTTTGTTGTTGTTGCTGGATGGCAGAGTGAAAATGATGCGGATTTGTCATTTGTTATAGTTGCTATAAACTTGACAATATACTTAAATAAAAAATGATCTACTGAGATTGATGACGTCTAGAGTACAGAATATTAGCTAGTTTCCTTCCATTGTGGTACATTTAATTGAAAAAGGGCGCTGCACTCTGTTCCCTCTGTGCCATGGCCGCCTGCAGTGCACAAGAGACGTGCGTTCCGCGTTCCTCGCCAGGCGAAGAAGGCAAACCGCTGTCTGACTGCTCTCGTCTAACTTTGCACTTTTAATAGCCGTGTGACCCAGTTTGGATCCAATTGAATTAAATCCACACACATTTCAAGGAGCTCCGCTAACAGCTGTAAGTCACTTGAGATTACTTACTAAATGCCTCCTGATGTGGTTTATTCTTTTCCTCCGTTTTCAAAATAACTCCTTGTGATGGTCCCCCCCCCCCATCCAGGAACAGGCTTTCAGGCTACACTTTTTTCTCTTTTCATGTTGGAGGCGGTGCAGCTATAATAGGCAGCGACTGCATCGGCAACGGCTGCTGTAGCAGAAACACAGGAGCACAATTTGTTTATTCTATCATTTCTTTTTATTCATGATTTCATACGAGTAAATACAAGTTAAATATATATACTCTTGTCATTTGTGAGCATTATTCCATAAACTGTTAGAGTTAATTATTCTTGTAATCGTTAATGATGCACAATAATTCAGATAATCAATAGGCATTCACTTGGCAAAAATGCCAAACAATTACATTCACAGCTTCTTAAATCTGAGTATTTTCTGTGTTATTTTGGATTCAATGTGAATTAATTATCTATTAGTGGCTTTTTTCAATTTTTTTGCATAATGTATTCCATAACAGTTGATAAAAAGTATTATTTGTAGTCCTAGGGTGTATATATTGATCACTGATTATATGTTGCAGGTCACAGATGAGCATGGCGGCAGGAAGAAAACTCAGCGCTGATGAAGAAACACAAGTTGAACGTGAACTGACTAACCAACAAAGTGCCATAGCATTTTCGCTGAATTAAATTAAATAAAAACAGAAGGAGGAAAAAAATGACTCGTTTGTGTTTTTCCTCTTGGGGGCAGGTGCTGCTACATTTTAATATATATATATATTTTTTTACAGTTTGCCAGAAATAAATGAATGTGTAAAGCAGACCCCCCTTAGACTGTTGCAGTTAATTGTGTTTGTACCAGGAATTCCTGAAGCAATCCTCTTAGAGTAGCCATTTGAGGATATGTACAAGCACGATAAAACGGCATCGCTCGTGTAACAGAGAAAAGGGACGCGGCGTGTTTACATGCGAGAAGAGCAAACATTCACCGATAAGCGACTCTTCAAATTTCGCTGCACATGGTCTGGTGCTATTCAAATGCTTCAGCTTTTCTCCTTTCCGAACTCTTTTTGTGTAAACTGATTACGCCCGCTGAATAGGATAATTAAGTTTTATCAAGATCTGCCTAGAGAGGAAGAGGGGTAAAGTGATGATATCAGTTAATCCGTTTTACAATTAAAGGCACTCTTCCACAGCTTGACTCCGATGTGCACAAGAAGATGTTAAACCACTGCTGTTGTGTTGGAAATGAAAGAAGATGCTCGTCATTTCTTGGATGTTGGTGTACAAGTTTTGGTCAAAGAAACAAACATTAAACCTGAAGGAATCATATGAGGAACATATTCAAGCTTGATAAGGAAATAAAGTTTTCTCATGAAACTGTTTATAACAAGGTCTGCCTGTCTCAACATTCTGACCAAAACCCTCTAAATGAAAAAATATACAGGTAAGAGGGGAAAATGTTTTTTTTCCTTTTTGATTCTGCGCTGAACTGTCCCTTTAAATGCATTTCCTTTTTTTAACCAAAAACACTGAATTTAAATTTGTATCAAATATTTCCTTGTATAATGTGATTACTGTAGTTAATAAATCTTTAATAATACACATTTTGTCTGTTGTTTCTTTTAGACTATTAATATATATTTTTATCCAAAAGAAAAACATGACACTAATGTTACATAACCAATAAATAAATGTACCTTATGTTTGTGCTTAGAGTGGATGGAGAATTTTAGTCACTTGGAGGAAAACAAAAACTTTTGGGGTAGGTGCACTTCAGCCTCTTGTGGCTGACATTAATATTACATCAATAAACACTAAGACATGGGAGAGAAGACAATTTGGATCAGACACTTATTTTTCCTCATTTCCTTTCTGGACTTGTGGAAATTTTGTCTTTTTTACATTTTGTTTCTTCAATTTAAGCACAGAATAGTTTATACGTGACTTATCTCTGGGCCAATCTAGTCTCGGACAATAACATTTTTGCATTGTTTTTCCCATTTAACTATCTGCAGTTCAACAGTAGAATGCTGACAAGATGATCTGATCCAAAGCTGCATTAGGTTTTTTTTTTTTTATTTTGTCCACGAATCTTATCAAGGTGGAGAGAAACGATCAATCTGGAAAGAAGAGCACTGCTGGAATCAGACATTGACCTTTAAAAAATTCAATGTGATTAGTGAAGCAAGAACACCCCCCGCACACCCCTGACCTTACAGTATTTTCCTGAAGTATAAAAATGGTTTGCTGTGATTACTAGCCTGGATTCCTTCAGGGCTCCTGGTCACAGTGTTGCTGCTGGTATTGATGGAACAGAAGAGGAAGTGTCAGGCTCGTGTAAGAAAATGATTCTTCTGACCCCTGAAAGCACATTGTTGTTTTTGTTGGCTATTTTTCAATTTGGTTTCAGTTTTAGTCTTGTGTCGAATGCCCATATTAGTGTTAGTAATTCTTAATTCTCCTGACATTTTAGTCTAGTTGTAATCAATAGTCTTTCTTTAGTCTTTGAAAGCCGGTTAATAGTAATGTTATATTATTTAATTTAGATAAATCAAATAAAAATTAAATTAAATTATCTGAATTAATCCAGTCAGGTATCTCCAATAATAGGAATTATTGTTTTATATGTTTTGAAGTGCTACAACCAGAGTTACCGGACTGAGCCTGATGTGCCCTACTCGCTGAAGGATTAATTAAGTATGTAACCCAGCAGGTTAAAGCAGTTAGCAGACGTTGCTGCATTTAGTACCGATAGCACCTTTGGATGCTAGTAACTCAACACACACAGACCCCTGGCAGTGAAGCGACTTTTTTGATTGTAATATTAAAAGTCTGTGACTCAAATAGAAAGAGCCATTTTACAAAATTTTTATTGAATAAAGTAGATTTTGTCTCATTTGTTTTTTTTTTCACAAAAAATGTGTGTTAATTTCATCACAGTCTGTGGTTAAGGGCGTTGCTTCCCTTGTTTTAGCCAGGTAAACTTCCATACGCATGCTCCATTGGTGTAGGGGTAGAGCGCATGTCATTTAAAGACCCCAGGGCCTTAGGAAATCCCGGCACTATCACCTCACAGAATAGAATCTGGGCCTAAATTCATTCAATTGTACATGATTATAACATTAAAAGAAATATTGTTGATCATCTGGGGAAACTAACACTGCTAAAATCATGCAATCTGGATTACGCCTTTCACGTAGGACTGATCCCGGCAATGCCTACAGACCTCGAACGATCCTTAAAAGCTAATGGAGCGATGCAGAACGCAGCCCTTAACTGCTTTAGAGCAACTCCATCGAGCCGCGTCGCCATTAATCTGCAGCATGTTCGTTCCGATCACGACATGACTGATGACGAGCCCTTGATTAACACGTTATGTCCGGCGCGCCGTGCGGTCCACGTGCACGGCCGGCTGCTTCCACGTGGGACATTCTCCCGCCGCCCGAATCCCTGAAGCTCTGCGGATTCAGGAAAAAGCCTGCATCAACTCTTTTGGTGCCAGTGTCGGAGTAAGCAGCATTGTCGGGATGTGATCCTGCCTCCTGGCTACTCGGCCATGGCCAATATTGGTAACCTTAAACTCAAATTACTCTGAGCTGAGCCTCGGATTATGTTTATCTTCACAGGGATGAAATAGAGAGCAGAAGGAGAGGGCAGGGGGAGTTTAGACGGCGGCAGGCGTAACGTGGGCAGACTCCGAGATGATGTGCAGGTGCAGCAAAACTCCAGGTCAGAGTTAGTTGAAGGAGAATGGAGCAGCTAGAATATATCACATTTCCTTCAATCCCACAATCCCTTAGATAGATCCACGCTCGTCATTGTTCCAACCGAACAAAGATTTAAAAAGGAATTCTAGTCAGAAGTCGCAGGGTTGTGGATTTTCTATTAAACATCTATAGATTGTTCTCTTTTCATGTGAAGAAATGGAAAATGATGCAGCCATTTCAGCAGTTACTTTAGACATAAAATAAAACCCAGACAGCTACATTGATTTGAGTATACAGAGGCAAACTTTTTTTTTCTTTCTTTTTCAAATATTAGGTTTTCAAAGCTATTTCTACTAACTTTGGAGAGATTGACATACACTCTATATGGATATGTCCTTACATTGCTATAAGGCAGTCTCACTATGAGTCATTTTCTATATATATGTCTTTAAAATGTCTCTCTTGGTTCCTGTGTCTTCCCTCAACCTTGAAATTATATATTTACAAAGACTTAAAGCGGGTTTTATGAGCCAACTGTGACTAACATCCTAAGGTCCAGGCTTGTTCTACTAACTGGTTTGTTAATTGAATTGGATGCATTATACAGCGCTTCCTGCTTTGTAATCTACAATAATCTTGAGTCTCTGTTTTATAGTCTAAATCCAGTTCAGCCTGTACTTTAATTGAGCTTCATCCTATTATAACGAGTTAATAGGCACCAAGCAGCTGCAGCTCATCTGGTAATGTTGTGACCTATATGGTGGTAGAAGAGTATGGAATCAGCTCTTGTATTTTTGTATTATACACTATGTATTTATTGTGGACCTTTTCGGACTGGACGATTAGCTTTTAAAGGTCCTGGGGCTTCTGTCTTTGTCCTCAGATTGACTGAAATACATTTTTTTTCTCTAAAAATGCATCAGAGCCTCCAGTGAAGGGATTCAATCAAAAGTGAGTGCGTGTTGGAGTTAATTATTTCACTGCACATAATGTGTGTGATAGCACTTCTGCAAAGCACTGAGACAGTCAGGGGGGGAGGATATTTGCTGCTGTTAAACTTTCAAACAACTTTAGGGAGGATTTAGGGAGAACACCGGATTTGCATTTTAATACTAAATTAGCACAAAATGTAAAAAACCCAGGGCATTATATATATATATATATATATTAAAAAAAGCGGCTCATTGAGGAAGTTTAGACCACAGAGATGTGATGATGGCACCTTATTGACATCTCTAATCTCAGTCTTTCTCTCCCTGTTCTGCTACAAATTAAGGGTAAAATTGAGCAGATTTATATCTAAGATGAAACTTTCAGTGACCTTTAGCGGTCTGTGAATCCCAATTTATTAAGTCAAGTCGCAATTTTCCTCACATTTGCTCCAACCTTATCAGCGGTGAAGAGTGAGAACTGTACTGTAAGTACAGTTTAGAATTTTAGTACTTTACTAGAGTATTCCCACTACTTTATACTTCCACTCAAACACATTTCAGAGGGAAAACTTTCTACAGCACTACATTTATTTGACAGAATTACACACATTTCAGATATAGATTTGACATAAAATAATGTATTTTAATTTTATCACTGCTTAGGTTGTCATTCTTATTTATTTTAAACGTGTCATCTATCTATCGTCTATCTATAAAACAATCTACCTATAAAGAAAGAAGCATCTGTGTGTCTGTGGCTCTCATAACTCTCTGACTGCTTATCAGATCAACCTCAGCTATTGGATATATTTTGCGCATGGCATGATGGTGAAATTTATAGACAGATTCAAATCATCATTATTATCATTAGATGTAAAAGAATCTGGGCCTGAATTCATTCATTTGTACACGACTATACCAGTAACATGCCCTGGGTTGTTACACTATACAGGAAAAAGTATGAAGTAAGAGATTCATCATATGTCTGTTTTAGTTGGCCTATCAACACAATTTCTAAACTGAAAATGATACTAGACTGAGATCTGCACTTTCAACAAAAATCGTAGCCTTTTTCTTACAATAACTGTATTTATGTGTATCACCTTATCTCAATGTCACTCCATGTCTTACCCAATGTTTTATTTGTCTATTAAGACTATGTAACAGTCCAACATAAAAAACCCTCATTTCACAAAAAAAATCAAAATCTACTTAAGCTTCCACTTTTCTATAGGAATAAATGCTGTATCTCCTACAGTGTAATGCACTAGTTTAATATATATATCGTTAAACAAACGTGTGATACGTTTATATAAAACATAGTATCTGAACTTGGCTTCACATTGATGAACTACAAAATTAAAACACACACACACACACACACACACACACACACACACACACACACACAGTTCATTATTATTTCTGCTGTAAAGGATCTACTTCATCAACAGTGGAACTTTATATTGTTTAATTGAGCCAACAATCCAGTGCAATTCAGGACTTTACTGGCATTAATAGCCTTTAGACAATCACTGGGCATCTGTCAAAAAATATATATATATATAGATATATTAATTAAATTTGATTGATCATCGACAGTAAACATTTGTTCCTCTTGTAATATTCATATGCAGGAATTGTGTGGGGGGTCTGATGTTTTAAACAAGAAGGCAAAAAACAGTGAAATAATGAAACCAAGTGAGCAGAAATAAATGATTAGTGCAGGATCTAATCCCTCCTTAACTCTCCCTCCCTCCCTCTCTCTGTCTCTCCTCCTCGCCCTCCCTCTCTTTCTCTCTCATTTCCAGTCTGTTGTGGCAGCAGCAGCAGCAGCAGCAGCAGCAGCAGCAGCAGCAGCAGCAGCAGCAGCAGCAGCAGCAGCAGCAGCAGCCTTGCATGTGGATCCTTGGCTCCAGGAGGACAGCAGCAGCATCAGCAGCAGCAGCAGCAGCAGCAGCAGCATCAGCAGCAGGATACATCCCAGCCTTCTCTCTTTTTTTGGAAACCTGTGCGCAACATGGTCGCAGTGAGAGCCGTCGCCTGCCTGTGCGTGTGGCTGCTGGCGGGCTGCTCGCGCCAGGCGGACGTGAAAAGTGGGAAGGAAGCCGCCAAAGCCGCCGGGAATTTCATGGAAGACGAGCAGTGGCTCTCCACCATCTCCCAGTACAGCCGTAAGATCAAGCACTGGAACCGCTTCAGAGACGTGAGTCGGCGCGTTTTAGCGCAACAATTACACGAGCCGTGTCCGCGGCGCGCCGCGCTCCGCCGCTCCGCCGGGCTGCGGGCGCGCAGCGGAGCGGCGGAGCGGCGGAGCGGCGGGTTGCTCTCTCAGGTCTCAGCTGCTTTTTGCGCACAGTTGACTGTCGCTCTTAAGTGCACATGCACGCAATATCAGCAGTTTGTGTAACAGAATTAGTTAAATTGGTGACATCCTACACAGGCTGCTATTGTATCATCTTAATTGGCATCTTTAAAAAAAAACATGTATCTATAATAAATGTGTAGATAGACTTATGAGGGCGAAAAAAAAACACAACTCAAAGGAAATCCATGACATTATGGTCTCAAAAAGCCATTTACATAATCTCCTTCTGGGAAACTGTGATATTCCGGCCAGTGACTGTATTCCCTGATCAATAAGCATTGATCTGTATTGCACATGTAAATGCATGCTGTCTGTTAGGATGAGGGGGAAAAAGCAGCACAGTTTGTATTCTAAATCACAAATATCAAGTAGCCTGTTTTATATATATATATATATATATATATATATATATATATATATATATATATATATATATATATATAAACTGCAAATGTAGGGATGACAATTAATTCATTAGAGCTATAATAATTAATATTACAGGGGGAAAATTTATATAACAGGAAAAATGAATCTAGTAACAGCCTAAATTCACATAGACTCACATTTTTGACATCAACCCAATCGGCCTGCAGTCCAGTTCAGGTGGGTCATATGGATCTTATCGTTCTGCCCAAAAGTCTAATATCTCCAGTTAATCCTTCCTTAACTATCCAGGAAATATAATTTACTGTTGTTATTATTATTACACTAATTGGTTTAAATGTGTGGCGTGTTGTTTTTGGCGGCATCTAGTGGCAGGATTACAGGTTGCAGACATCTAATAGATAAATACTGTTGAGTGGAAGACTGCAAAAGTCTCTAGAGCCAACATTCAGTTTGTCCATTCAAGGCTACTGTAGAAACATTGCGGTGCAAGATGGTGGACGCCGTGGCGGGAGACCCCACTTCCCATGTAGTTAAAAAAGGACTCATTTTAAAGTAATAAAAACGCCTACAATTCTTATAAAGATCGCATCATATCCAAATCAAAACACACTTATGAGCATTTACGTCCATTTCTGCCAAGTCTGTTCCAATAAATTCTGCTAAATGTTGCACACTGAACCTTTAAACTAAAGCAGTGGAACACTACAGCCCTGCAATAACTCCTGCCTCCGTATACCAGCGTTCAGTTTTTGTTGAAAATGCTTTAAAGAGACGGTGATTCAACTTTATGACCATTTTGGACGCCGCGGCTTGTGGTGTTGCTGAATTGTTTTGCATTACGCCGAGAGGTGTTTCTTATATTTAGTGCGATACATAAAGCAGGGTTGAGGGGTTTTTATATCGTCCAGCAGCTATTTTCATTCTCCTGTCGTGATCCAAAAGAAACAATCAACCAGATGGGAGATAAGCATGGGTGACTGGGGGTTGGAGGGGGGGTTGCCATGAGCATGGTTAGAGGTCAGGAGGCCATGACGCTGCAGGATGTGACACATCGGTACGGTTATGACGGCTCCCTGGTGCCAAAGGACGGATTCATGGCATGAATTTACTTGCTAGCGACCCCTGAGAAGAACTTCTTTAGCAACGACTCAGATCCAACCGGACACTTGTTTGATCTGGTTGCTGAAAAAAAAACACCACCTCCGCCAGATAGTCTTATCAACGGTAGCCAGAGAGCGGTGAATATCTTTGACTTTGCTCGGCGGCTTGCAGGAACGTGTCCTACAGCCCCGAAGCCTGGGGCTGAACAAGAAAGCCCACTTAGAGAATTTGTACTTGAAATGCAAATTCGTGCAGTCATGCAAATTCAAATGTTGTCTTTGCCGGCGCTGGGATTAGATTGGCTGAACCGTCTGATTGGATCGGACCGTTTGATTTCTCCTGAGGGCGGGTATTAGATTTACTTGCATCTGGAATCTCAATTTGACAACACGTTGTGAGGAAAACAGAACAACATAGTGTGATTAAATCGGCCCCGGAAATAATAACACAAATGTTATTGCACGGTACAGCAAGGAGGATAAGGTGTTGTCAATAATGTGGTTTAAGAGAATATGTAAAGATATTGTGTATATACGTCATTTGGAGAGGTGAAAACAAATCAAACAATCACTTATTGGCTGCAAAATATCAGGAAAAACTGGAAAAATACCCAACTCACAGCAGCTATATTGACGTGAAATAGTAGATAAACAGAGGTGTTACCACTAAAACTAATGAAGGTTGTGTTCAGGTCAAACCGAGTCATGTTGCTGCTATTGTGCATGTTGGCTCAATGGAAACGCTCTGCTGCACTCAATAGAACAGAGTCTTAATTAGTATCATTGGTAACTCACCTAGTGTTTCATGACCTGCCTGAACAAGGTCTATTAGCTTGTTTTAAATGCCAATTAGTCCAAAAAAACAAGGGTTTTTGCTCTATACATCACTGATTAATTGATGATTTATTGTTTTCTGTCGATGCTCTGTTCATCTTTACATTTTTGACCACTAGTAGCAGTAAATGGTTTCTGCCTCTTATACACTTCCCTGATTTATTGTTTTACCACTTCATTTCCCGGTGGATTGATTAAGCCTTCCTGCAGCTGATCATTAAAGGCAACTCTTAAATGTCAAAGGAACACCGTGCGTGTTTGTGTGTGTGTGTGTATGTGTGTGTATGTGTGTGTGTGTGTGTGTGTGTGATCATATGTGCGCAGTGGTGAAAACTTCCTCAAAGTTTCCATTGATATTCGCAGCCAAAATTTGAGTATCATACTCATCTATCCATGTTGACATGGCTTCCATGGCTTCAAACTATTTTTAATTGGCAACAGCCAATTTGTTTTGCAATTTGACAACAGTTGTTTTCATCATTTTTCATCTTATAAATACGCCATAGTTTCATAATTTGGGAAATTCAGCGAGATATCAAGGTAGGTAACACTTTTCATGTCTATATGCTAAATTTAAGCCTCCAGACGATTAGCCTAGCTTAGCATAAAGACTGGAAAGTGGGGAGCACAGCTAGCAAGGCCCTGTCCGACGTTTGAAAATACTCTCATTAGCACCTGTGACGCTCACTAATTAACACGCGGTGTCTCGGTAACAACTGTTAAAAAAAAGGAAAAAAAGGAGATAAATTGTGGTTTTAGACACTATGGTATTACTTGGTGACTGGCTGTCGGGTGTGTTGACAGATTGATGCCAACCACCCTGTCGCTCAAGCTACACACACACACACACACACACACACACACACAGTATTTAGTGCATGCAACCATGCAACTCTTGACAAGAAAGCAAGCGACCGTTTTTGCAGATTTGAGCTTCTTCTAGCTGTTTTTTTTTAATTATTATTAGCATTTTTAAGGAGCATTTTGCTCAACTTTGAATGGAAAAGGCACATCCTGGGCCTTTGATGGGTAGTGGCGTGCCACCAGCGTTCCTGCCTCTTTCAAGTGGATTCTACAGTCAGAAACTCCGGCTCAGACAGAACTGTTCATTATATAACTCCATATTCTGTGATGTGCGGGGCGGCGGGACGCACCATCTGAAACGTGAAGGGGTCCTTATTTGTTTACCAGCTGGCAAACAGGTGGCGAGGAAAAAGCACACGGGGAAAAAAACGCCTGCCTCCGTCTAAATAAAACATGAACAAAATATCTAACTGTGGGCTTTATAAACAGCGCGACGCCGGCTTGATTGATGTGACCGGTGGTTAAATCGGACTAGTGCACAGAGTATGATTAAACAGCAGGGATACATAATGGGGAAATGTTGAATGGAGAACAATAAGCAACAGCTGCAGAGGCAGGAGTTTTTTTCTTTCCCTTTTTTTTTTTTTTTCTTTAAATCTACAGCAGGTTAGAGAGTTTTATATGATTGGCATTAATGTTGAAGCGGTAATCATAACACACCGCAAATGTCAAGACATCAAATTCTCACGTTTGAGCGGCACGATCCATAAATTAGGCTTCAGCATCACTTCTCACTTTGACTACTTGATGTATTTGTTAGTTTTTTATTTCTTTCTTTCTTCGAGCCTAACGCACGTTCCACTTTGCATTCTGGTGTGTTGGGGCGAATCCGCTCTCAGGCCACCGCTCATGTGAACAATACTGTGCTGTTCATCCACGGCCAGATTCTCCCATCTCGCTGTGTGAGCGGTGCAGAGGGAACTCATTAAGGAGCTGTGCAGCCTTTCAGCCAACCACAGAGGGCTGTTTAAGGCCCGCACCTGCTCTCCTGCCAGCTACATTTTTAATGAGGGAAAATTGCCACATCTTTTTTTTTTTTTTCAGGTAAATGGCTTCCGTGACTCCTCAAGTTGAGCAAAGAGGGAGATCATTAGAGCCTCGTTTAGTTGTTTATTTATTTCTACAGTTCCGAGTTTGCAGAGAAGGTGCACGTTAATAGACATTCCTGTAATCTTGGTTATTTTCAGCCGCGCTCCCTGGGCAGGTGTTGGTTATCACTGGATATGAATTAATGTGATCCAGGACAGTGATGAATGCAATAATTAGATAACGCTGAGCAGGTATTTACAATTCATCCAAACCTGTCGGTGCTTAAACCTACATCCTCAGTATTCATGAGGGAGAGAAATAACATCAAATGGTTTGTATACTGTACATGTCATAACACATCATAAGCTGTAGAGCTGCAGCTACTGATTCTTTCATTAATAATACAGTGATTATTGCCTGTAAAACGTAAAAGTTAAAGGTGCAGTGTGTAAGATTGTGCCGCCTCTAGTGGAACATTATTACAATTATAATATATTAAAAATCGTATATTTATTAAAAGTAAATTTAATTAAAAACATTATTAGGTATATATTTACACCAAATTAAGAAATGTGTTTGTCCTCTCCTTTTAGATAAAAAATGGCTCAATCTGAACTGATGAAAACACAACAATTCTAATTCTCGATTGAATTATACACTAATTAAAACATACTCAGGGCTATTATATTCCATTTCTGCCAAGTCTGTTCTGCGCTATGCTGCTAATTGCTGCCAAATGATGTGCGCTGTACCCTTAAAGAATTGCAGTTCATTAGTTTAGGTCATTAGGAGTCATCCTATGTGGAGATTAATACTATGAGTGCCTGTACAAAAATTGCGATGAGCTATGAGAGCGGTGGACAGACTGTCCTGTGATTCAACTTACAATAATGAGAAACTAAAAAAAAGTAATCAGAGACTTTTTTTTTAACCGTTTTGCCTCAACTTAAAAGATTAATTAACTGTCAGATCTCTTGATGATTCATTTTCCATTATCTGACTCATCATCGTTCCATCACTCAAGGCACATTTCAGCCATGGTGACGTATAAACAAGTGCAGGCTACACGACCAGATTAAGTGATCAATCTCTTCTTTGCTCTAATAAGCAACCTGGTGCTTCATCCAGCCATGCACCGGCTCGAGTCATTATTTATCCGTGCTTCTGTGAATGAGACGGCCCGTCCGCTGATCCTATCAACGCAGCTCTTCTGTGAGAGGTCTTTGATAAATGCAGCACCCGGGTTTCGCTCTGTTTTTCTTCAGATGAAGAGACGAAAATGACGCCGCTGCATCTTAAGTGACACTGAGCCCCTTTACTCGGCTCAAAGACACACCCCCAGCTGTGGATTTTTGGCTCCTGTCATCAACCTCAGCCATTTATTAGCCTCCCACAGGATTCATGCTCCAGCGCTAAAGCCAGTGTAATTAGGGATATGAAAAATTAGAAAAATTAAGAGTAAGAGCAGTGTGTGCAATGCATGCAATGCAGGGTATGAGGCCGCTCGCCAATTAAAAGTGAATGACAGTGCAGGGGAATGAAAATTAAGAAGGGAGAAACCATAACAGTTAAATGAGCTAATAGTTATCTGTATTTCCTTTTCTGAATCTGAAAAATCAGCCCATTAAACCAACTATCTGTGGAATTCCGTTCAATGCGCGCTAATGGGATCAAAATGTCAGAAGCGGTGGAAAAGAGATGCTTTCTTGTCTTTCTGTCATTGCCGTGCATGTGTTTTGCTCTGGGTGGATGTCGGCGGGGGGGAGGGTGGTGGTGGTGGTGTGTGTGTGTGTGTGTGGGGGGGGGTGTTTGCAGCGAGCGTTTGGACGGATACGATTCAAAGTGGAGACAGAGAATAAAAGCGGCTCCTGTAGGCTTTCCAACACAGGCGTGGGTGACTCCTAATTGAGTGGAGTGGCTGTTCTGTGCCGTCGCTCCTGCGGAAAAGCTCTTTCCGCCACAAAGCAATTCTTGTTTTTTTTTTGTGAAGAAAAAAAACAAGAAGTGAGGAAAACAGTGCAGGAAGTCACTCAAAACATATTCGATAACCTGCAGTTTGTCCAAATCTTGCAGAAATATTTCACCGTGCCCGAGTACGAGGAAGCGACTTGTCGTGGCAGAATGCTCCTACATGTTCGACGTGCTCGTGTGTTTCATGACGCTTGGGCCCACGTTGCCACACACACCAGCAGCAGTGGCAGGCTTTCGTGAGCCGTTAACTTTTCTCGGCGAGTTGCTGAAATATCGGGGCTGAATAATTAGCCTTTCCAAGGTTCTTCTCCTGACTCTATTGTTCATGCATTATTTATCGTGGCATCTGCCTGAGCGTCGTCTCTGTACTGGCGAAGCTCCTTTATGTCTCGCTGCAGGCAGAGCGGTTTTTATGCTGCCGTTCCTGCTTGTCTGTCTCCAGACATTTGGGGCACACCCCAAAAAGACTCTCGTGATGATGCAGTTTTTTTTTTTTTTTAACAAATTGAACTTCATCAGTCACTAATAGACATTGATGGAACAGTTGCAACAGTTGCTGCATATAATTTTGTTCATTTTTTAAGAACTAAAAAAAACACCTTTAGCAACTATATTATGGATCTATTGTAATATCTAGATACCTGAAATGGCACCTTTTCACTTTTCAGCTCTATAGGATTTGCTTGCCTGATTCCCATCATGCTCCTTGGCTCGTTAACCTTTACACTGTGGTGATGTCACAGACTCTAAAACCACTTTTCTTGAAGCTTGAGGAAAGATTTACGAATATAAAACCTCACGGATCAATCATTCATGATAGAAAGAATCATACTTGACCTTAAAAGTCGCTTCTTTTCCCATTAGTGTGTGTGTGGGGGAAAAATGCTTTTTGGGGATTTTCAGCCATTTTTGCCACAACTGCCCATCGCCTGTGGCCACTGGAAAAATATTGTCTGTAAGGCTGAGCAGCTGGGCCACATGTCCACATTATTATTATACATCAATGGACTACAGCGGTGCTCCCAGCCTGATGCATACGTGTCCATTGGCAGGGATATGTTCACCATCTTGGTTTAGGACGCTCGCATTTGCTAATTAGCTCCAACCGCAAAGAACAGCTGAGGATGATGAGTTTGGTCGTAATCCAAGGTGTTGCACAAATTAACATCTAGGCCTAATCCCGAGTGGAACATGTCCATATTGCAATGCAGTACTCTGATATTTATGGAAACATTTCACAAAAAAAATATGCATGTTACAACCCTGTTGCTGGTGCTATTTGCTTTATCCTCAGGGCAGCGCCAATGTCTGTGAAAACTTTCCTAACAAACAATCGAACAGTCACTTGAGATATATTGCAAGACAACTAAAACTGCAGCAAAGCTGAAAGGAAGAAAATAAGACTTTTATACTACAACTCATACTACGACAACTAAATTAAAACTCTCTAAAGTACAGTAATTTATATGAGTGGAAGCAGGTATCTGAAGAGGCTCCTTATAGTATCATCTTTTAGATTATTTGATGCACGCCTGGAGATAGAGTAGTCGTCCTCCTTGGCATTTCTAATAAGGTTAGGTGTATATTCAAAAGTGTATTTCACTTACAATTTGAAGCTTTTTATATTTTCATAGTGGATGTGAGTTGGTAAGACGTTCCTATCTGGAGAGGCTCTGTATGGAAATGTCCTCCTCAGATAATTTTCGGTTTGGAAAAGAGATAATTGACCCCTCTGGCTTTTCCTTGCTATCCACTAAAACTATCTCTTACCTCAGAAATATATTTTACAGGTTGGTAAAAATAAAATATCACATGCATTGGATTACAGAGATGTGATAAGGGTTCCGACTGTATATATTACCACTTGGAAATTCACACACCACTTGACTACGATGACCTCCCATGTCTGTTTATCTGCAATGACCTTTATTGTTATTGCGGCCAGCCGTGAGGCGGAAAACCTCGGTCCACCCTTCACTGGTTAAACAGGCCTCGCCTGCTGGAAATCACCCCCCCAGTAAGGGTATGGTCATGGGACCGCTTATTACGGCGGAAATTATTTTTGAAAACAGCAAACATAAGCAGTGCATACATTATCCAGCTGGATATATATCCTAGGCAGTGCCTTGAATGTATTTCAGGCCCGCCTCCGGTGTCTTTATGTCGTTGATAGATGTGTGTTTGGGGCCGCCGTTATTGTCGCGAATCGCAGGAGGACCGAGTCACGTGGCCCGTGCAAACACACACAGCCATATCGCCTACGATCGGCAACAATAGGTGTAATAACGTGAGGTGGCCGGGTTCAACTTGGCATTGATAGATTCTTTGCCAAAGGCCGCAAATCACTCACTGTTAAAACAGCGGGGCTAAGATTTGTACAATTAGGCCAGGCAGCTATACGGAAAAACTTTGAGGACATGCTCTTGCCTGGGGAGACTCAGCCTCTCGTAGCGTTTCTTTTTTTTTTTTTTTTGGACGAGACGGGTTGTCTGTTCCGCGGTGAACCCAACTGTCCCGGAGCTGCACACGGAGGAGGCGAGGCGCTCGGTATTAAATGTCAGAGGAATAGAGAGGTGTCAAGGACATGCTTGGGAGAATCTGTGATCCTGTCTGTGTACAAGCTGTATTTAGTATGTGTGGCGTGTGGTGGATATATTTGTTTGTGTGTGTGTGTGTGTGAGGGGGGGGGGCAGAGACTGTTAATTTGTCGAGTTGGCAGGGTAATGGATACACACTACAAAGTCATATTGAAATGACCTTAATCAAGCGAATCGCATAGCAGTGATAGGGCCCGAGCTAAGGCGCTAATAGCTTTTTCTCAGTTGAAAGAACCCGACAGAATCTCATTTATGCCTGATGTAGTCCTTCCTAAAGCCATAACATGACATCTCAATGTGGCTCCCTGTTTTACTGTAATATCCCGCTGCCACCGCGGGAGATTAGCATTATCATCGGCCACAACAACCCAATTTGTTCTCATTGCCATGGCTGACAGGGGGAATTAAATGTAATCAGCCAGCTAGTATTTAACTTGTGGTAGCTACCCCTGTGAGCTGTGTCATGCCGATCCCTGTGACATTTCAACTGAGATGGTTATTATCATTATCTTCTCCTAACCATGCTCCCGGTTTATAAACTCGTACGTCTGACAGATGTAAAGAAGCTCTGTGGACTTCAACGGAGCCTGATTATTTCAAAAGCAGTGGTAGCTCTGTAAAAGTTTGGGGAACAGCAAATAAAGTAATAATCACGGGCTCAGATCCCGGTGGTAAAATTATATTGTAATCATAATCTTCTGAGTTTTTTTGCTGAACACACGTGCTGACGGTCGCTCTGCAACACGCTCGAATGGTTGCACAGCTGCTCTGCACAGCCAAGGTGTTGTTGTCACACGGGTTTTTTTTTTGAGGCAACTGAGCAGAGCAGATTCTGTATTTGTCAATAATTTCCATGAAAACCAACAATGCATTAGTGACGCATAGAGCATTTGTCAGGGACAATTTTCAGCTGCATATGGAAACGTATTATTAGGTATTTCAGTCAGAATTTATGACAGCAGGACAAAGTTTGTGTGTGTGTGTGTGTGTGTGTGTGTGTGTTATAATAATTGATGTTGGGGTGATGGAGACAACGGACCAATCAGAGCTGTCGTAGGGAAAGGTTGTGTGCGTTAAGGTCATCACCACAATTTCATGCCTGAACCATGAAGTGTCATTAAATGGTTAAATTACCACATAAATGTCACCTCCTGTAATCTTTAGGCTACTGATGGTTGATGATCCTGAGAGAGGGAACTAGTTTAATGCCAGATCATGAAGACGAATTGGTTAATTGGGTGGTTTCAGCTCTTTATTTTTCTGGTGTTGGGAAGAAACTGAATGTGGATCAATGAGTAAAGAAGCTTTTGCAAGCAATGTAAAATCTAAAATTGATCCTTTCATTCATCCCTTAATGCAATTAATTTAACTATAATCCACCAGAGCAACTTTTGGCAATACACCCCAAATATTCCTTTTTCATCCACCATGATGCAAGGCTCTCCCAATTGCCAGCATCCCTGGCTTTTTTGGGTTGAGCTCACGTTGCATCCAAAACACAAATATGCAATAAGACAACGTCTTTGCACAGTGAGCCCTGCTTTGAAAATGACTAAGTGCACCATTTAACTTGCAAAATTAATTTAAAACGCCCCCA
Source organism: Eupleurogrammus muticus (assembly GCA_036785175.1). Lineage (NCBI taxonomy): Eukaryota > Metazoa > Chordata > Actinopteri > Scombriformes > Trichiuridae > Eupleurogrammus > Eupleurogrammus muticus. The sequence goes on from JAYKQN010000015.1 coordinate 19,111,491, forward strand.
AAACCAAGCATACATTTGGACCGATGATGTTGGTCAATATATATATTTATATATAACTTAAGGGTAAAAAACTTTTACACAGTCACTGTGTAACATAGCCTACAAATAATAATCTCATATAATGACAGTAAAATCACTAAACACATTGTAAGATTGAGTCATTTGGATTCTTTTTTTTTTGCTGTGGTTTTACTGATTCACATAAATTAAATGTATATTCGTAAAAGAGGCTGACTTGAATCTGGCCATCATACCGCATGTTGAATCCCTAAAAAAAATACAAATCAATCAGAACTATGTGATAACTAATTCATGAGGAGGGCTTGTATTTTCAGTAGACCCTGCTGGTCTTGCTTTCTCTCCTGGGACATAAACTTAGTTTGTTAGACTCTATTGAAATGGAATTTATTTTCTTAGCATCCACCACATTCAATATTGATTTAGGTTTGCTGGATTAAAGAGTATGCCAACACCAAACAACCAGACAACACCAAGCTCATTCATATGTATGCTGATAACTTTGTGTTTGCAAATCAATACCGTTAAGTCCGGCTACTACAAAGTGAAAATAACGCGCGGGCATCAGGTGATTTTTGTTTCTTTGGAGACGCTCTCTTCAGCTTGTCTTATTATGGATTTTTTTTCTCTCTCCCCCCCCTTGCTAATATTGTATGCAGAGGCAGCTTGGCTCAGCACAGTAAAGACGGCCCTGCATAAGCTGCGAGCTCCCTGGGGGCATCCGTGTGGAGCTCAACCTGAAGGCTCGCCTCTTCCCTTTCTGCTTCTTTGTTTTGCAAATGGGGGGTAGGGAGCGATAAGATGCCGCAGAGTCTCTCCGCCGTTCCGGGGTTCTGCTTGGCTCAGCAAGCGGGGTCCAGCAGAATCCATTTTTCCTCCTCCTCCTCTCCAATTACAGCACCTCGCGGAGCATGCGGCGCCTGGATTCAGGCGGCGGAGGCTGCCGCGGCGAAGTGAGCCCCGGCCACTGTTTGATGTGCCACTTCATCAGTGATGCTGAGGCCACGGCTAGAGGCCCTCAGAGAATGGAAGGGGTTCATTTCTGTGATGCAACTCCTTGAAAGTAGGTCTCAGAAGAAAAAGCCTGTTGACGTGGCTCAGGTTAGAATGAGCCTCTTTCATGTGAAACACTCACGCTGCAGCCTTGCGACTCGGTAGTAAGCATCGTGGCCGGTTAATTCGTCAGTGCTCAGGACCTACAGTGTATTAAATTCCAGAGTCAGCCTGATTATTTCTGCATTTCAGTGCAGCGCGAGTGTCTCAGATGGATGCATGCCTGACAGTCGGGCTACTTCGTGGCTCAGGAAGGAGGGACGTGCCCTTCAGCGTGCAGGGATGGCTGCAGACTGTGCTCCGTACTGTACTGCATTGCAGGCAGGCGTCTTACCTTGTGAAACAACATGCGTCCTTTTCGCCTGCAGGCCCCCCGAGCACTCCAGCTCTGAATGAAAAATTTGATCCAGCTCCTGTGTTGCCGGGCTGCGACTTAATCCCATAATGCTCTGGTGTTTTCCTGCAATTGAGACACCCCCATTTCTCCCCGTGGGTTGCTTATTTTGTCTTTGCAGGGTGATGAAACACCTCGTGTGCCTTTTTCATGTACGCGGCATGTAATCACCTTTTAACAGCCTGTAATACAATCACAGTTCATGACAGCGTCTGTCAGAACGAATGTGGTGTAGACGTCCTAGACCTGTCACGGTTCACTAGGAGCGACCCGAACAACGGTTTCCCTATGCAGGCATAGGAGAAAATGTGCGCTTTTTCTGTCTCATGTTCAGGTGAAATTGCAATGTGTTGCCACTGCGAAAGCCTGTGGGGTCAGAACGAAAAGAAAAGACGCGCGGCGTCATTTTGGAAGCACTCTAATGCATTTCTAAGTGGTTCAATCTGCGGTGGGTCCACGCCATTAGTGTCGCTCCCGCTTCTCCGTTGAAAAAGACATTGGGACACAAACAGAGCGAGGCATTACATTTACGACTCGAGGGCCCCGGCGTGCTGAATCAGGGCGCTGTAATGACACGGGAAAAAGGCGAGATGCCCCCCCGCTGCTTCCCGGTAACTACAGTGACTCGGGGAGTGGAATGTAGGTTCTGGACAAGCCCCCCTTTTTTTTCCAAGCGATTTTAAGCAGGCAGGGAGACGTAGCTAATTCGCCTACATTAATCAGGCAAAAGCGCATTACGGTGCAGATGGCCAGCAGAGTAGTGATGAGCCGACAATGTTCTGCCAGTCAGAGCCAGGCACACCTTAACGATCCAATAGGATGTCACGGGCCCCGGCTCGGAGCTGAGCAATCAGCCGAGGAACGAACGCCTCTCTCAGGTTTTCCCTTCATTAAAGCCATGACCTGGATCACAAGTCGATCCATCAGCCGCCGTTTATCCCCCGTCGCCGCCACAGTAAATGTCTTCCCTGAGCTGGATAAACGCCAACTGCAGGAAATGCAAAGTGTCCAGATCATCATTTAACCTCTACCTCATATCTTGCTGCTTAAGTGATATCTTCGCTGCAAACATCGTCTCCAGAATATCAATCAGGTGGCATTGTGGGGAATGAAGTAGAGAGTCATTGCACTGAGAGGGAGGTATTTCATTTCTCCTAATATTTTTTCTTTTTTTGTGCCGTACACAGGAATAAACCTTAAAGGACGTGCGGTCAGCTTTGATCAGATGGCGCAGTGGGCGTTCTGCGCTCTGTATTTGTGTTCAAATCTTTGTCCATTCGGTTTAAAAGAATTTAAATGAAGTGATCACAAGAAAGGGGGGATGACTTAATAAGCTGCCTTCATTGCGAGAGAATATAGCTGCGGTTACACCATGAGTCATGACCTTTTTAAAACTTTAGCAAATCATGAGCACAGTGTGAATGACTCACTGCTGAACTTTATGTTTCGTAGTCTGAATAGAGAAATACGTACGTGGGGTAAGATATGGACATACATCCAGGTAAGGAAAGGGATTAAAATACACTAATTGTAAGAAAAAGGCTGCAATTTATGTTGAAAATATCAGGACAAGTAAAAGTAGACTTACAAATCTCCTATTTTGTACACTGCCTACATAGACAATAAGTTCTATACTGTTAGGTGATAATACTGGGATTTCCTGAGTGTTTGTCAATGCATCTTGGATTAGACCTGTTTTAGTGTGCAAAATAAATTAGCAGTGTGTGGTATTTGAGTGACGTTGCGATACTTACGTTACGTTGACTGCACGAACGGTGCAATGGAAAATGCTAAAAAAGGATAGACCCGAACGTGCCATGCACAAGCTATATCTGAAAGTTGAGGCTTAAAGAGATACACCAGCTACACTATAAATAAAAAGATGATGATGGTTAATTATTATTATTACCAAAAAAGAAACAAACATGCAAAAAAAAAACACATTTGCATTAGTTTTGAAATAGAACTTCCCATTTTAATCTATTACAAACCGGGACCCAGAAAAGTTCTTTAAACACAACCAGCCAGATTCTAAATGTTTTTTTCCTTTATGTGTTTTTTTGTTTCTTCTTTTGACTGGTGCAGCTTTAGTTGGACCAGCTTCAGCAAACTTTATGCTTGACTAACTTTCCTCAAGCTCTCTCAATTTGCCCCTTTTTGCTTCTCCCCAATTCTGTGGCCTCTCCCTTTCGTCGTCTTCCCCATCTGTATTTTCTGTTCGGCTGCTTTTGGAGAAAAATGATAATATACTTGGCTGTCTCTTTCAGCTTTTCTTCTCTTTTTTTCTCCTTTATTTTCAGGCAGGGCCACACTCATGTTAGCTAACCTGCATTCCGTACACTGTAGTACTTTAAGAGGCTCACGTTGGGCTAAGAGTTCTCTAGGCAGGTTGACTCATGTTTCAGAACAGCACCCCTCACAGGCTCCTGAATGCAAATGATTAGTGGTTTTCAAAAGGAATATTTATTTGGTGTTATTTTTGGCATTAAAAACCCTTTTTTTGGGGGGGGGCCTGGCAGGTTTTCTCGTCTGTTCAGTTAACGCTGCAAAAAAGAGGCTCTGAAGTGAAGCTCTGTATATGTGTGACATTCGGGCTTTTAAAGGCGAGTGTAAGTGTGTCTGGACCATTTAGGAATATTTTTTGGAGTGAAATGGATCCACAGTCAGTCAATAAACCAATCAATTCATAAGGCTTTATTTGTAATGATGCAACAAAAAAGTGCTTCACACGATAAAGTTGAATAATGGCCCGAGATCCATTCACAAAAAACAACACATCACAAGAGCACCAATTGGAAAATTGGAACTAATTGAAAAAAAAAGTGAGAAGAAATTAAATGCAATGATTAAAAAAAGCTGCATGGGATTTAATAAAATTAAGGCTATGCACTAGGATGACTTATTGCCATTTAAATTGATCGCGCTGCTGCTGCAGCACCTGGAAGCCAAGAGCCATCAGTTTTTCTGCAGGATCGCTTCAAGTTGTGTGCTTCATCTAAATACGGTTGCATTATGGTGATTGGTTCAAAGCGGTTTATGTCAAAAGAAAAAAGACCGTAAACGTAGGAAGCCAATTTTTTGGAAAATGACTCCTAATGTCCATCTATTTTAGTAGGTTCATCCAAATGTGTGATGTAAGGAGTTTGGTAATGACGTTAAATCGTGTTTGATCCGTAAAAACAGACTTTAGAAATGACTCATGGTTTTACGTGAGGTTGTATGTGTGTGACTTTCTCTTGAATTTTATGCTAAGCTACGCTTATCTCCTCCTAACTCCAGCTTCATATGTGACCTACAGATTTGAAGCAGGTATCTACTCATCTAATGTCAAACTATTGCTTCAAGACAAAACTCACAGGACTAAAGAGGCTGTTAGAGGCTGTTTGTATACAATAATATATAATATATAAAAATGTGTATAATATTCCTGAATTAGATCAGGAAATGTGATGTTCTGTGGTTAGGGAGGAGCTTCCTGGATGAGATGACATTGTGATGTGATTTACAGTATAACATTTGTGTATATTGTATTTTAAGATTTCTTTACTATTCTTTGTTTGACTGCCAGCATTTACAGCACGTTCTTCATTTATTCTAGTTTCGAATGTGTGTCTACATGCACGTGCGCCGAAGTTGAGCTTTTGTGTGTGTGTGTGTGTGTGTGTGTGTGTGTGTGTGTGTCCTTTGGCGCCCAGACTGTACCGACCCTGTCACATTACAGGGACAGATGCGCTGCAGTGATGGAGCGAGCGAGCGGGCCCAATGCACGTGATGGATCATTGCAGCAGGGGCGAGGAGATGCAGATTTCTTGCCGTGACATTTTTTTTTTTTTTACGGGGCAAGCGTTTCTCCGGCGAGCTGAAGTGAGGTCGTGCTCCAGCAGCTTCTCAGCTACAACAGTCTGAGCCGCACGATTACACTGCTCCGCCGTGCAGTTTGTTCTCCGTGGATCGTCCCTTCGTTTTTAGATTACTACATACTGGTTAGTGTCGGAGGTGTCAGGGGTGCAGGGTGGGCGTCGCCTGTGAACTGCATGTTCTGCTGTCAGACACACGTTTGAGCTCCAGCCATCAGCCATTAAAGTCTTTGCTGAGGCCCTTTTTTCAAGCATTTCTTTAGGAAATGACTAAATGTGCTTTGACTGACATAGGACCACAGATTCAGAAAAGAAACATGAATCTTAGAAGTTTGTCGTACACACAAAAGTGGTTAGTCATCAATTAAAATAAGTCCCACACTTTTCTCAGCTTGCCTTTTGCTGCTGTATAGGTTTCTGGGTATATATTTTAATGAATATTATGCAGAGCAGTGTAAGGAAAGTTCATTTTCTTCATTAACTAGTTCAGTTCACAAATTATAAAATGAACTAGAATTATTTATAGTTTTAAGTTCATTTATAGCTAAAAAAAAATGAACTACTAATACTTCATTTTTTTTTTCCATATGTTGCTGTGAGCTATTATTTTCCAAAGCCCATATAGATCCAGAGAGCAATAATTTTATCGCTTTTAACACTGAAATTATGCGATAGATTTCATCTTCATAACAAATGTTTAATCCTTATCCAGCCAGGAACCAACCGTTGAATATTAAGGGCTCTTTACAGCCCAGGGTTTCATGTCTGGAAAGTTAAATAGAATTAAATGCCGTTCACAGACACCGGGATGAACGCGTGCACGCTTTGTTCAGTAAATGCAGCATCGTTCAGTGCCTTCAGGTAGAACACTGATCCATACTGTAACTCTTTTACCAGTGGGTAACCTCAGAAAGCCAGACACAACAAACCAGTAAAACAAATTATGTATTTCGATGGGATACTTTCAACTGATCAATTTAACCTAAACTATTATTATTATCCTAAACGGGCCTTAAACACACCAATGGCATAGCACCTGGAGATATTGGCCTTTGGATCTCATCTCCAGGCCCAAGTTAGCACATAGTGGATCAGTCCGTTCACTAAATGCACAGAGACCAAACGAATAGCAACGAGCAGTGAACACAGCAACATTAGAGAACACCAGACAGACCACCCACCGATTTTTTTTTCCTTATCTTAATGACTTTTCTAATGACATTCTCTCCTGGCAGTTGATTCAGCATGTTTCTTGTGTCAGATCAATAGTGACTATCGGATCGGTGCGTTACAGGCTGCTTCATGGGGCCAAGCGGAGTAATTCATTCACTGAGGAAACAAACAAGTGTTTTAAGACTAAAAGCCTCGGCTTTACCTGTGCTGTTGTCATGCAGATCCAGGACTGTGCATACATGCATGCATGCACGTGTGCGTGCAGCAGGGAGGTGAAGTAAGGGTTTGCTGGTTTAGGGTTACCGGTAATATCCGTGTCAGCCGGGCAGACAGGGGCTGGTGTCGGGGTGAGATAGACGTTAACTCGGAGGAGCGCGGTCAGGCTGGCGGCCAAACGCTGTCAGCCTAATACGGGCGAGCGGGTCCGGGAGGAGCGGTCGCAAGCATCTGGATAGTCAAGCTCCATTAGCCTCCCAGCTCCGTTTTACACCGGCTGCATTACAGCCTTGTTGACAAATGGCAGGAGAGGTGGTGTGTGTGATATGAATCACATAACTCAGGGGACCTCCACCATGAATATCATACCCCCCCTCGCTTGCTGATCCCCCCCCCCCCTTCTCCCTCTTGCTGCATGCTGTAGCAGCGGCCTGGCTGGGATTCAGTGGGGCGGCATTAGCTCTCAACCTTGGTGAAGGACTAAATGCAGCCTCAGCCCGGTGTCCTTGCTGTCACACTGCTGCCGGGAGAAGATAAGCACTCCTGCCTTTAGGACGCGCCGGGGGGCTCCCATCAACCCCCGCGGCGCCGTGGGCCGGGTAATTGCAGAAGCGCTGCGAATAATTAATTAAGTAATCATTGCATCTGCTGTGCGACACGCTAAAAAGCGTCATCTTTTGATGATGAAGGTGGCCGCATGGCATTTCTTTCCCCACAGAATTTGCAAAAAAAAAAAAAAAAGGCGCATTCTGAGAATTAGGGGCGGTTAGCAATAATTTCTCTATAGACTGCACCATCCCAATGAAAGTTCAGTGTTACAGCTCTAACCTTTTAAAATGTGTAACGATACAGATCTGAAAGGGGGAAAAGAATTTATTCAGCGGTGTTTACATTTCATATGACATATTTCATGTTTTTTTCTTCCTTCTCCTCATATGACTATGGTTTAAAAAGGTAGGGAACGGCAATATTGCCTCTCGTATAAGTAGCGCTGGGACATTTTTCTCTCCCACAGAGGAATATTTACCTCTAGGTAACAAGTCTCCCAGGTGAAACCTAAATTCCCGCTGTGTCCCGATGATGAATACGTAGCCTCAGTCTTTTAAAGCCTTCTGCTCGCTTTTCGGTTTGTCCTTGCACTGCATGTAAATTGTTCATAGTGATATAAAATATTGGTAGACAGGTATGACTCTGTGTGTGTGTGTGTCTGTGTAAAGAATTAGGTTTATTTACTATGTTGAGTCACGGAAATAAACCATGCAGTGCTATATTTCTCTCATGCACAGCAGAGCATTGAATGATGATGAAACACGTGGGGCGAGGCCGTGGTGGGTATTAATGTGTAATGCCCTTGGACTAAAGCCAGGATGGTGAAATGGAATGAAAAGGAAAGCAGTCACCCCCCCCCCCCCAGTTAACGCAAGGTTGTACTTTACCGGGGCTATATCTGTCTGCGCTGTCAGTGTTTGGTAAATGTGCGCCGCGTGCCCGCCTGCTAACTATAAAACAAGCGCCCTCGAAAGTCGCATCTGCCTGTTGACTTTGAAGATTTCCGCCAATTTGCCCCTACGCCTCCCACCCTCCCTCCCCCCCCCCCAAGGCCGGCGCGGTGTGTCACAGGCGCGTCTGCGACTTCCCGGACTTGGCAGGAGGCCGGCGTTTGGCAGCCGCCTGTAAACACCGAGCAGTGAATGAGCCCTTAGTGATCAGGACCCCTGCCAGCTCATAGAAGTGGTTAATAGGCGCTCATAATCCTCTGTGAATGTCTTATGTTGTCCCCGGAGAGGAGCGAGACTAAGGCATGTATTTTCAATCAGAGTGCATTAAGGGCTGACAGTTTAACTGCTGCCGTAACTGTAATAAAGCAACCCACTGTTTGCATGCTGAATGGAAGCAAAATGAAAACTGTAAAGTGTCATTTTATCTCTAACAATGGCTCTCTCTTTTCTCTCCCCTCCCTCCCAAACCGCCGCTTCTCTTTGCTGCAGGAAGTCGAGGTTAGTGGCTCTTTTGTAAATGTGGACAAAGCATTTTTTTGTCTCTTCTTTTGGCATCTCTTTTCAGGCTGTACACTGGGTGTCACCTGCCCCTGTGAGTAAAGAGCTCATATTGGCTCGACCATTAAAAAAAAAAAACACATCACAGTGCATCATCAGCCGTAATGGTCATTTTCCTTTGACTGCGAGTGGTGAAAAAACACTGCAAAAAAAAGATAAAGAGCATTGGAAGCAATAACATAGAGATACATTAATACCATTAAATCTGCATGTACAGCTTTATGCACACTGCTTCCTGGAAAAGATGTAGGAGTATCGCCAATAAAAGGATGAAAGCAAAGGAGCACAACTGTAAACCTTATGTGGGATGAATCATAAATGCATATGCAATCTTCCTTCTAGACGCACAACCATCATTTCAATCCAGAAAAAGAAATACGAAAGTACGAACACACAAATTACCTCTTTAACTCTTTACCCTGCGCAGTGTTTGCCCTCGGCTGTACTTGTTCAGCTCGGCTTCATGTCCCCAGAGCCGAATAAGACGGGGCTAAACTGCATGGCCATGATCCTCGGGGTCCTCTCTAGGCCTCTTGCCGAGTAGTAACCGCTTTACAGTTGATCCTCTCTGTCCTGACACTGAGAGAAATGGGTCAGAGTGGCTACAGCAGGGGGAATTTTTATTAGCGTTCCAGCACCGCACCGCCAGGGACATAATCTAAAAAAAAAAAAAATGTTAGTTTGCAAATATTCCCTGCACAACTGCAGGAGCTAAGATAGTCCAAGGCTTTATGACAAGCATTGCAGCCGTTGCCTTGGCTGTTTACGTGATGTTAAAATGATAATGCTGTTTACAGGGGCCTTTTCAAAATAAGAGCTGCAAAGTCCTTGATAAGACGGTCGCAAGGAAATCATTGCAGTTTGACAACACAATTGATTTAACGTTATTTTAAAGGTCCTGTGTCATAGATATTTACACACACTTGTGGACTTCTTCCCTGCTGTTTTACAGCTTTGTGATGCCACTCACTAGAAGTTCCTAGCACATCCCTCCTGCCCACTGTCGTCCAAGTGAAAGACAGCCAATCAGAAGAGAAGCCATTAAATATCTATTTGACATATCACTTGAGATAGCATTGTAAAAACAACATTGAATTGAATATTTCTACTTTAAATGGAGGTTATATGCTGTTAGGGTTATCAAATCTTCATATATAGCCCAGAAAAGTGCATGATATGGCATCTTTGACGAAACTTAATAAGATGAGAAAAACTGCCTTGTTTGCAGCTTTTGACCGTTCATTTTTTTCTGATATTGTGATGGATTTTTAAATGGCATGTTTCGCTGAAGATGAAGAACGTTCTCTTCCCAAAAAATGACCACTTACATCTAAACCTGTGAAGTGCAATGGAGTGCATAATGTAAAAAAAGACCCAATTTTTCAGGAGGGTCTTCTTAAAACCGTATTTTATAAGAAGGTGCTGAATCATTCAGCCTGACATCTTTAAGGCGCTCACACTGAGTCTGGGGGCTTTCTGCAGCCAAAGTCACCTTCAGAACAAATCCTCCAGGGTGAAAACAGCTGGGAAGACTCCAGCCTGATGAGTGCAAGCTGATCCGACTCATACGATGACAGCAGGTCTGAAATGTAGCTGTGCAGCAGACCGAGCGCTTCAAGGTTAAGATCTGTCCTTAAATGAACCATTTGTATTTTTCCTTGTTGGGAAATTGGAACTGTTTAATTCATAGGAGAAGAAGTGAAGGCATGAGAGGTTATTTGTCTGTCTGAATAATCTAACGAAGGTCTCATGACCTGGACAAAACAAGGCTGCTATTTTTGGATGTTGTTGAATATGATTAATTCTAAAACAAAGATAAGTTAACAATAAATATTGAATTATGCAGCCAACAAAAGTCTAAATTCTAGATACAAATATGTTTAAAACATATTGATTATCAGTTATATTATTAACTGTGGAAGGGCAGGATGTGGGTGTTAAGTCTTTTCAGATATTTTTAAAGCATTTACACATTTATAAGCACACAGCAAATGAGAAAAACTTTAATATTGAAAGTCCATGATCTGCTTGAGTGACAGCTGTAATACCCTTTTTTTTAATTAATTTTGTGGTTGTGTGACTACTTTGTAAATTTCTATACTGTATTAAATGAATAAAGATTGATTGCAATAAACAAAAAGTGCCCCTTAATTCAACAGAATTAAAATAAACTGAATTTCTTCAATGGATTCTAAAAATTCTTAAGTTTTATGTGTTATGACAATTTTCTGTTTTGCTCCCTTGCTACCACTCTTTGTCTGTCTTTTAATCATAGGAGCTGAATTACTAAAATTACAGCCAAAAAGAAACTGTCATTCGTGATGTGAAGCAACATTTCACATGTCTGTTATATCCTTCATTATTTGTGTTGCTCCAGTTGCCTTTTATTAAATCCAATAATGCAAATCTGTTTTCTTTTCAGGATGACTACATCAAAAACACGGAGGAGACCACAGGTTCTGATGAAAGTAAGTCAGAGGGATTAGACATTTTAGGATGAGTGAGGTTTTGTGTGTTTTCCGTTTCCTGAATGCATGTTACTGTACTATACAGTATGTAGAGATGGCTTATTGTTAAAATGGATTTACTCACTTTGGTTCAGATTCTTCCAACATAATCAATGCTAAGTGCTGTCCGCCTTTGTACATCTATTGTAGACAATGAAATAGTGCGGCACACTTTATTATTAAGTGCCAGCTTCCCTTTTACATGACGTAGCCGTGATTCAGGGGAAGAAAGAACGAGCCTTCAGTCAGACCCATTCGTTTGAGAAGCCTGATGTAATTGCCTTCGCTGCTGAGGGCTCAACTCGGAAACCCCAGCAGGCTCCATTTACCTCCATTGGGTGTGTTCCCAACTGGAAATAAAAATGATTCTTGATATTCAGCTGTGGAGGAGGAATGGAGATGGTAGGTAGGTAGGTACTTTATTAATTTATGTTCACAGTAGCGAGGGCAGTTACATATATCAACAACCATGGAACAAGAATAAGAGCATAGATGAATGACTAGATAGGGAGGGAATTAAGCACCAACGACTGAGAAAACTTGTTCAGCGAAGGACCTGAGCCTCCTCAGAAAGTGGACTTGGTTCGGCATTCACATTCTAATCCAGTTTACCTCCTTAGAGTCCTCCCTTCCATTAAAAACGGAGGTAACTGCATGTGGTCCCGATTGCACCACACCACTAATTCCCTGATTATTCACTAGATCTTCCTAAGACATCCCACATCTTCAGAGTTAGTCGTTAATTCCTGTATGCGATCAGAACTCTCGAGTTGTTTGCAAAAGTTGGATGTATAGAGAGTAAACAGGGAGGGAGGCCAGGAGAGCACTGGCCCTGCATAACTGACCACTGCCTCTGGCTCGCAGTCCTGCAGCTTCGCTTATTGTGGTCGGCCAGACACGTCATCAATAATCCAGGTCACCAGGAGACCGTCCACCTGCATTGTCCGTAGCTCGTCTCCAACAAACACAGGCTGGATGGTGGTAAACGCACTGCAAAATCGAAGTTATAGCAAAAGAAAAAAACACATATATATTAGGCACTGACTGCCTTATTTAGTTGGGAGAAGACCTGCTGGAGTAGATATATGTTGGCATCTTCTACTCCAATGTTAGCCAAGCAGGCAAACTGCAGGGAGTCTCATCCAGTCTCAACCAGGGGCCCGGGGGGGGAACCAGAAACTTTTTTTCAAACTTCACAAGGTCGACAGCACACGTCGATAGTCTATCACTACGCTGGGACGGCCTTTTTTAGGTCTGGGACCAAGCAGGATGAGGTAGAGGGGATGGTGGTGGAGCTGTAAATGAACAAAACAATGACATGTGAGAATACTTGTGGTATGGATGCAGACTTAGCTGCCAGTTCAGAGTCTCAACAAAAGAATTGTTCTTTGAAAAGTAATGGGCGACAACATCTTTTATTCACACACAGGGGTTAGAAGTAAGCTTGTATGGTCTGGTACTGGGTAAAACTTGTTATTGGCAGTATGCAGAACCGTTAAAATGGAGGAGTGGCTGTCTGCTTTAGAGCCCTCCTTCAGAACCAGTCACAGTCCCTTGGATGGGGATCTCCTTTTCTTTTTTGCAAGGCTCTTGTCCGACCCCATCCGACCTGGTGGTCTCTCCTGTGCCCAAACGTTCGTAGCAAAATGTGCAAATCAAAATCAGCACGAGAGCAATCTGCTGATGGTCCCATGCACGACTGGAACATGACCATCAGACTGTCAGAGCAGTGAGGAGTCTAAAACTATGTGGACGTAGAGAATAGTTATGCATTATTAAAGTCCAAGAGGCTTTTCACTCTGAGCAGAAATTAAACTGATGTAATTATAAAGCACTCAGAGAGTGCGTACCTCTGAAACAGTTGACAGATATTCCAATAATAACCCCAATTACCCCCCAAAATTAACAATTAAGGTGAGACGCAGCAGACAAAATCTCATTTTTTTCACACACTGATCAATGCTGAGATTTTGCTTCTATATCATGTCTCCTTTCGGACTAGTGGGGAAAAAGTGTTTATTAGACTTTCACTTTGTCCATGTTGTAGCTGTAGATTTTCTCTTAAATTCCCAATTCTTGTCTGCAACCATGTGATATCGCAAACTCTGAACCAGAAATCTCCACATCAGTAGCACTTGAATGCACCAAACACCATATATCATCCAAGGCCTGATTTATAGAACATTCTATTCATAAAAACTTGATGAAAATGGATTTTTTTTTGACTGACAGATTTTTGGAGTGCTGCAGTGAGTGAGGCATATATTCGAAATCACCCTTTTAAAAACCCCTTTGACTCTATGTCAACTAAATAGAGGGAGAATTTTGAAGCTGCATTAAGATTTCTCTAATGGAATTGTATGCAAACCAGTGCATATTTAGTTAGGTAATGCATCATTTGCATTTAAACATTAAAAAAGATGGAGATGTTTCACTGTGACATCTAATTATTGGTTAAATGTTTTACCCTGTTCACCTGTGTCTCGCCTTAAGCCAAACTTTTAAAAAATTCATTAGCCATGGTCTCATCAGACACAATGTCCTGCTTACTCTAGTTTTCAATATATAGCTGCTGATGATCTAAAATATTATTGCTGTGAGGTTTAAAGCCCAACAGTGCCTGTTAGCCTTAACTCATATTTGCGAATTATTTTACAATATAGCTAACAGAGTATTTATTATTATTATTATTATTAGAAATTAATGAATGAGTAGATTCTATAGAAAACCAATTTTGCTTTTTCCTGAAGAAACGTAGATCCAAATGCATTCATTCATTCTTGTGTTGCATGTTGCTATTAATCATCTGAGCTGGGCAGGATACATCTGGATGGGCTGCAGCTCAGCCTGTGTGTGTTTAATCATAGAAACACTGGTCCCAGCATGCAGCTGTTGACTGAACCCCTGGATGTACTTGCTTTAGCGCTGCAGATGCTAACCGCTCTTTGGTGGAGGTAGTGAAGTGGAGGATGAATCATTATTATTATTATATATATATTTTTTTTTACAGTTCAGGCTATAAAAGTATATTTCAAACATAGCGATGCCAATTTAGCAGCCCCTTAGGGTGAGCTCTCTGTTCCCACTGTGAGGTGAGTGTGGGAGGTCGGCCGTAGCACCACGCCCACTTTGCCTCACTTAAAAGACATCGACGACTTGCCTCAAAGGAGGAAGATGTAAGTACAAGCCGCTTCGGGTTTTTATCCCAGTCATCTGTTCTTCCAGCAGGGGGAATAACTAATGTAATCTCGAGAAAATGCCTTGCTTGCTGTAGTGTGGGCGACGCTCATTTGAATACCATTGATTTCATCCCAGTCCTGGCTCCCACTGGGACTAATTCCGCAACCTAATTGATCGGGGTCCTCTTCATTGTGAATTTAACAAGATGGCAGCAACTCCGACAAGGTGTACCTGCAAGCCCGGGCTACTGTAGAACAAAAGACCTCACGAGAGACTTCAGGCAACGCCGGTGTCTTTTCAAATGAGCTGATTAAGATGTCAGCTCAGACAATCCGCCCTGTGTTTGAGGGTCATTTTAAAACAGTAAGGTGCATGCTGATCAGGCGTAATGAAGGGGCTATCGTTTTCCAATCATTGCAAGGCTGTTTAAAACTAATTCACTTAAAGCTTTCTCTCATGCTTTAAATATAAAAAAGACAGCGCTACTTCAATTTTTGGCAGCAATAGTTTTTTTTCCAGATCTCCTAAAATACCTAATTCTAAACATATTATTCCCAGTCTGCAAATCAATGTAGATTAGTACGAGGTCTGGTGTTAGCCAGGCTAGCATCATAATAACGTCTTAGCAATTAGATGCTACCTCACTATTGCCTTTGCTAACATGATTGCAGGGGGATTTAAAACGCACACGTCCTCCGTAAGGAACGGTCCTCACAAGCTGAATTTTTGATCTAACTTGATGTTGCAACTTAAATATTGTATTTGGATTTCATTTCCAGTATGCAGGTGTTGGATACCTGAGTGGGCATGTAGTGGGCAGGGCTCAGTGTGAGAGTGTGAGAAGGCAGACTGTATTGTATTGAACCATGAAATCATACATCATTTTATTCGCTGTATATTTTTCTATTCAAGTTATTCTAGGAAAACTAGATTATAAAGGTGTTCTATGATTGAATTGATATATGAGAGCAATGCAGAGCCATGGTTGTGCCATCTATGTGATAGATTTATTAGATTTTTCTTCATTTTTATAGGTTTCTGTGTGAGTGGACGGCAGGTACAATGACTGCTCAGTGGCTTCAGCAGGTACAGAAGTAGAAGGAATTACACCAGTAAAAAAAAACAATAACATAGAGCTTCTCTGCAGCCATTAAAGTTTATGGTCCTTGAACCTGCACTAACGAAATGAAATATTAAATCTCATATTCTGATAGCAACCACCAGCAAAATATACAGCGACAGTCACTGCGAGATAAACCCGGAGGAAAAAAACCCAAACGAGTTCCACCGAAGATAACCGTGATCCATCGAGGCAAACTGAAAATATGAGATGCCGTTACTTTCTTTATTGTCGAGAGATAGTCAAGATGATATGTGTGGTGACAGTTAAAGTCTTCATTCCAGAAACGGAGCAGGAGACAAAAGCATCATCGGCGGTGGAGTCTGGATATTGTTCACCCACCGGGGGTTAAATCACGACAGAGCAGAATACCTGTTGGAACAGATGATGCGAATAAAAGTCAAGTGGTCACAAAATCTTTTATATGGAATGACTGTTCCGGCTTTATGGGCTATCAGCACCGCCAGAATCCAGCTATCTGTCTTTTAAGATTCTCTGCTGAACTTAAGTGATACGTCATGTATTTTTTTATGTGTTTCTCCCCCACTGAGAAGCATAAACTGATTTGTAATTCAGTTAAAATAGTATATATAACTAGTATTCAACCAAGCTCTTCCTATGGATTCTAATGGCCTTTGTTGCTGGATTAAAATATAGTAGAGTGGATGCAGCCTTCCTTTCTTATGGTGCTTTTATCGCAGTACAAAAACACCACAGGCACACAGCGTCCGACCAGTGTTTTTGTATTCCCCCAGAGTTGTCTTGTCACTCACTGTTCCATTATACTTTCCCCCCGTAGCGTCAGAGTATCACCTAGACGCCGGATTTGCGGAGATCTGGCTGGCAGCCGCTGCCGTCTGTTGACCGCGCCGACTACAAAGCAGCTGCTCGAGTGCTGACTCTGGATCTGGCAGCTTAGCGTTCTCCCGGTGACCACCGCTCGCTGCTCATCTGGGGTTAGAACTTGTCTCGTTAGTATGCGCAGACATGTAAAACACAATGCACGCGTGCACGCAGGGCGTTTCATAGGCAGAGCTGGGCCTGTAATTTGCCACTCATCATCATTTGTATGTCAACCATTTTTTATTAAAACCTGAGCAGATTAGGTCCAAAGAACCCCTATAGAATTCATTAGACCCATGTACTGTATACATTTGACTGTATATTTAATAGAATACAGTGTATACAGAGAAACAAGCACAGCCTTTATACATCATAAACTGTGTGTTTTGAAGTTTTGATGTCACAGCTAGAGAGAGGCTCAGAAAGAAGCTTAAAAAGGTGTAAACTACTATGTATTGAGATTGATTAGGGAATTGTTAGGGAATTTTAAAACACAAAACAGGAAAGTGTATAATATGGGACATTTAAATGGTACAAAAATAAGTAGTTAATTACCCAAAGAAAGAGAGCTATCTAACTTCAGGCGTTAAATAATGCCCCCTGTCTTGTCTATATGAGCATGGACGAAATCCTGATGTCTGAGTCTTTTTTTTTTTTTAGTTCTAGAGCTATGCTGATGTTCTACACCGAGTTAGTCAAAAGTTCATCCTACAGCGAGATAATCGAAATCCTACGACTGGGCTGTCAGATCATCATCTGCCAGATAAAACATTAAACTAACAAATTTCAATAAAAACTGAAAAAACAAAGGCATTCTAAAACTTTTGGACTGGTAGCGTATATTTTTGAACCAGAAAGAATCCACATAAACAGGTGGAAATTCACAAACATATTTCCATTTAAACTCTCTAAGTTGCCAGAGAATTGATAAAACTATATGCAAAGCACGGAAACAGACACCAGGCAGCGTGCATTTATCCGTGCATTTTGTTTCCCACTTTTTAAATTTATCTCAACCTGTGAGGTTTCCTCGGCCGCTCTCGCAAACGGACTGGGACAGTGTGACATCCACTTTCAGATGGCATTGACCACGGGACGAGGAAAGGTGGAGGACGCGGGTGCTATTTCCATCTCAGTCTATCACTGGGAAAAGAGGTTGGCATTGAACCATTCAACTCATAGATAGACAGAAGAAAAAAAAAAGAGAAGGAAGGGGAACGCGGGAGACAACGATGGAGTGTTTGTGTGCGAGACAGAGAAGATGCATGCTCGGGAGAGACAGTGATAAGTTGACACAGGGGGGAAGTGAGATGTGACAAGTCGAGAGAAAGAGATGTTCAATCAGTGCTGTCAGGTTTCCTCGCAATCAGAAGCAGCCATTGGAGACTGCCGGCAGTACTATCGACGACAGGCTGCCTCGCTAATGACAGCCAGGCATCCACGTTTTCAGCAATGCTGACTATAAAATCAATGCACTCATTTGTGCACCCTGCTGGAATATCTCTCCTTACATATTTCATCATTTTTATTGCACACGTCTGTGTAAAAGATAATTTTGAACAGTGCAAATATACGGAACTTGATTATACAGCATATAAAATGGCTGCTTTGCTGTTTTTTTTTTCTTTTTGCAGTACATACTATCAATCTGTTGAACACGTCCTTCCTGTCAAAACGAATTAAAAAACAGCCGCGAGCTGTTATTTTTTTTCTCCTTGTGCGTGAGGCGAAAATGGAGAAATTAAAGTGAAAAGACTCCTCAACCGTTCTTGTTTTTTTTTTCTATTTGCAGCAGTGGACACCACCAAGGACCCGTGCCAGAATGTGAAGTGCAGCCGCCATAAGGTGTGCGTCGCTCAGGGCTACCAGAGGGCCATGTGTGTCAATCGCAAGAAACTGGAGCAGAGGTAGGCGGGGCTTCAGAGGGCCACTTCATGTTTGGAAGGCATGTTACACCTGTTCAGAAGGTCTTTTCTCTACATGGACCGGACGTCACCAGCTGTTAACTGCAGAGCTGGTTAGAATCCTTTCACTGTCTGGTTGGAGAGCTATTGATTAAACCCGATAACGGGGGCCACCACAGGCCGTCATGAGCCGGGGAGTGAAGCCGTTTCGGCCGCGGCTTTAATACCGAGCAACGGCTAATTAAAACTGTGCGGATGGAAGGTGGTGAAACCCAGGAGAGGCTGTTTCCACATACACGATTACACCTGAAACCATCGCCACGCTACACTCACACAAAATGCAAGCTGAAAGGAAAACATTAAAGGCAAGGGGAACATATCTCATGTTTAATTAATGCATGGTTTTAACATGACTCATCATCATGTATCATGAACTCTTGAGACTCTGCAGGATTAATAATAAATCCACTGTTACTCAGTTTAATGAATTAAATCTACGCGGATCATCAGTTTGTGAACTAATACAGTACATAAATAGATATATATAATTAGACCAGACTAAAATTTTGATGGAATCACATTAATTGAAAAGTTTTCTTTCTCAGCTAAGCGCATTTGTTAATCCTTTTACAAATCGTACCCTGTATTCACATCATTCCACACATGTTAATACACACACACACACACACACACACACACACAAGGTGTTTTAGATAGAGATCTGTGTTATCTCCCACTCGACAAGAAGGAAAATGTCTGTAAATATTTAGTAAATATGAATACACAATGACTCATGATTCATGAGACTGGTGCCATTGATACTGTTGATCATGATATTTTAATCTAGACATTTTAGCTGGTTTTGCTCCAACTTTGAATCTGCTGAAAATAAGATTTTCTCGGGGGTTCCACAAGGGTCAATTCCTGAAGCTTAGTTTTTTTTTATTATGCTCCCACTAATCAATATTCTCTATATACATTATAATTATATATGGTTGATGCACAACCTCTCAGTGTTCTATACAGGCATATAAACTCCTGGATTTAATAAAAAAATCCTTACAGCTAAATAAAGACAAGACTGAGTTCCTTGTAGTATGTTCCAAAAACAGAAACAGGAAATGCATTCACACTTTCTGAGATATTTTGGACTCTCATCTTAGCTTTGAAAGTCATGTCAGTGACTAACCAGTTTTTTTTATCTTTTGAAAAACACATCAAAAGTCAAAATGAATTAAATCTCAACCAGGTTACGACAACGCTGTCTTTGCTGGAACAATAAGAAGACTCATTCAGCCCCACACATATATATAATGTATTGCTCAATGGTTAAAGGACAAGGCTGACGACCTTCTTTATATTTTTAAAAAATGAACCGATCCTTCTTACAAGTATTATATGTGAATCCCAAGCCTGATATATTATATTCCTCCGTGCTGTTTTTCCCCAAAAATATAAAAGCATATCACCGAACAACACTGCAGTGTTTGTTTATTTAGAAACTCCTCCAAAGACTAATAACTGCAATCATATTTTTAGTCTCTGACATTTGCAGACAACGTTGCGCGCGGTTCTGTCTACAGAGCATCGCTGGCTTGTTTTTGCATATCACAACCTCTTGACTCTGTACTGAAGTCTCAGGAATGTTCCTCCTCGAGCAGATGAATGTGAAAACAACCGTGCGCTATCAAACTTTGCACAGCTCCGACATCCAAGCGAAGAAACAATAAGCAAAGAGTGGAGGGGGGCTGTAACGTTGGCGCGTGGCACTTGTTGCTCTCTGCACTTCAATATGAAGCCCTTTGAGTTTCCATGTAATTAAATGTGTCGTCTGCCGTGAACAAAAATAGAAATGTCACACTTGTGTTTGCTCCCACCGTATCATGTGTTGAGAGAAAATAACTATGAACACAAAAAGCTTATTTTTTCCATAACTTTGTTGAAATCCGTGTCTTCATTGAGATGGCCTCGATGGCTTAAATTTGGTTATAGTAAAAGGACACTCTGAAATGTGCAGTTTTTACTCGTCGCCTCCACGTTGCCTTAGGAGCTGATCAGGTTATTGATTGTTGCCTCGTCTTCAGTGGTTGTGTGAAGCTGCTGGATTTTGGCAGGAATTGGAACATGCTGTTGTCCATGCTGATGCAGACCCTGTCAGGTAGATGGATTATCTTGGCCAACAAGAAGGAGGGAAAAAAACACAGAGAAATGAGCTTATTTTATATGCATAGAAAAGATCTTTTATTTCAACTCGTGAAAAACGGGTGCACAAAAAAAAAGTTCAGTATAACTGAAATGGCTTTTCATTACTTCCCCCCACTTCCCATGTTAAAACGTGATACATTGCTCAACTTTCTATGCTGATAATGAGGCAGTAATTTATTTTCCATTTTGGCCATTTAATACAGTGTAATACAAGTGTGTGTGTGTGTGTGTGTGTGCACGCGTCTTGCACATGCTTCCCCCATTCACGAACGCCTTTTTAGATTTCTCTGTTGAGAAGCATTTATCTATTCCCTCAACCATTCATTCTACTTTGACTGAAAAACAAATGAGCAGGGTTGCAGTCTGAAAGGAATTAATGGAGTGAATTATCACTACCTGCAAAGTCTATATCTGCACTGACAGGCGTTTATCTTTTTCAATAAAGTGCTTCATTTACAGAGTCACTCCAGAGATGAGAGACTGTTTCGAATAATGGGCAATAAACATGGCGGCAACAATACTAAACCATCCTGCCATCATTATACGAAGCCTCGGAAGTCGCACTGCGGAGTCTGGTGCTCACTGAACATGTGAGAAGGAAAGCAAGCAAAAAGAATTTTATGAGGCGCTGCGTCCAGTTTCAGCAGGCTGGTAATTGTAATTATATTTGTTTGACGAAAGGATAAAAACATTTTGTTAGACAGGATTTGTCTGACCAGTTTGCCCACCTTACAAAATAGTGGTCTAGTGGTTTATCCAGTTTTTATTCACTCTGGATGATAGACTTTACAGGTGAAAAGGGCAAACATTCTAAATAATAGACATCACCATGAAACATAAAACTTCCCCAGTTGGTTTCTTACATTAAGATGGCTATTCTATTTATTTATTTTATTTTTCTGAAATTGAAGTTTAATATGCAAGTGATGTGTAACCTGAATATGAACTTAACTCGAGTGAAGTTTCCAACATTTCACACACAAATGTGAACTTTAGATTAAGCCAGACTTCAAATGCTTCAGTTATTTAACTGATATATTAGGGTCAAAGGTTTTTACAGAGTGAATTTCTGTTGACAGTCAAAAAAAATAAATATAAATTGTTCCATAAACCAGGCTATAAATAATATATGAACAAAACCCTTTATAAAAAACTAAAACAACTCAACACAATCTAAAAGAATTGAGTTGGGAATTAAACTGGAAACCTTGGTGATTGCATGCACTTCTTCTTCTTCTTCTTTTTCCACTAGTCTGAAACAAGACTATGAAAGCAAAATGACCCAAAAATCCCAAAATGTGCATGTGCAAAACAGCATGTTTCCGGACATGTGATCAGGTTTGCAGGAGGTCTCTGAGAAGGTGAGACTTCAGCCTGCAGCAGTGACTCTGCTGTCGTAGCTCCACTAAGCACTGCATTCCACCACCGTGAGGTGCAAATAGCCAATTATAGGAGCTCAATGCACTGTAACTTGAGAAAACACGCCAGTCGAGTAAATAAAGTGAAACGTTTTCTTCAATCTGGCAACTGTACGCTGCATTAAGGAACGACGCTACACATACTACAAAACATCAAGAAAAAGTGAATCTGTGAGCAACATTCCATTCACTTCCACTGCATCTAGGTGACAACAGAGCAATGCAACTGTGAGGCGCTAAGAGGTTGTGCATGGGTAGATACTACCAGAGGTGGCTGTAAGTGAGAAAATGTTTTTTTTTTGCTTTTTCTTCCATGTTCAGAGTCAAACAGTCGGAGCAGCCGGAGGTCCATGACAGCAGCTGCAAGCCGTGTCCTGTGGCCGCCTCCTCACCGGTGTGTGGCTCTGACGGACACAACTACGCCTCCGAGGTAACACAAAAATATTCCTCACCAGCAGCCCCTCCCTTGTAAAGCTTTTTTTTTTCTTATGTAGATTTTGTACCTTCATCCACTGTACAAAACCTTGAAAAGAAAAACGGAAACCGTCCGTGTCATGGCTTTTTGAGTAATGAGCGGAGTCCAGTCAAGTGTCTGTTTCCTGCTGCGCTGACGTACACGTGGCCAGCACAGGTCATCACCGCTGAGGACGAGCCTGACGTGGCCGCGTGATTAATGACCGCCATCGTTTTTTTTGTTTTTGGGAGCTGCATCACCCATACACCGGCCACTCCCTGTGCTCTTTATTGATTTATGTATATTTTTTTAAATTTTGACCTTGCATGGGAAGACAGGGGGAAAATGACAGCTCACTCTTGCTGCTTTTCACTAAGTGCGGCGTCTCATCTGAATGAGGAATCTCTCCGTCCTGCAGTCACCCCCATAAATATTTTAACTGCATCCGTGCCTCTCTCTCTCTCTCTCTCTTTCTCTTTCTCTTTCGTTCTCCTCACAGTGTAAGATGGAGCAGCAGGCGTGCCTCGCAGGCAAAGAACTGAGTGTAATGTGCACTGGATTCTGCCCCTGCGCCACAGCCTCCGTTACATTCTCAAACACTGATGCAAAACATGGCAAGTGCCTTTTTTCCCTCACCTTTAGTTTAGTGATTCACATTTCTGCATGACTATCATCCCCTGTTATGAGTCATAGTTTAAAAAAAATGAAAAAAAATTGGAAAAAAAAGTTGGATTTTCTCACATAGCATAGCAATCTCACTGCTTGACATTTAGGATCGATACTTAGCAATTTCAGAGATTACTGCTACCCCAAATACCCCCCATGTGGATAAACAGCTTTTTCAATCATGCTGTAATTAATTATTTAGAGTGTACACTATCTATCATTGCAGACAAACAGTATTGATCGCGCAGGCTTTCGGGCACGTGAAAATGCCAATTGATCAAAAGGATGAAATGTTACTCTTGTTTCTCATCCGTAGCATGGAATAGCTGCTCAGTCTGCAATGGATCTATTGGATAACGGCTATTTGTTGCGGTGGAACTGAGTGTAAAATAATGTTTTCTCTGATTGCCGCATCATACGCTGAATCACGGAGTGAAAATCCAGCCGTGCACCTTAACGGCTTCGCGGTGCAGGGGATTTGTGTCTTTTTATTCTGTTCACCGTACAATAAAAGAGGGAGGTGAGTCAGATTGCTGTTAAGTGTCTGCCAGGGTTTTTTTTTGATGCCAGGATTCCCTTTTCTTGCTCCCTCAGAGAGCTGCACTGCCCAGGACCTGGCAGACCTGGGCGACCGGCTGAGAGACTGGTTCCAGCTCCTTCATGGAAACGCGAAGCAGAATAACTCTGGCAAGCCGGGATCTGGCACCGCTTCAGGTTGGAAACTCGCAAAAAAAAAAAGCGCCTTTATTCTCTGCTGCCTTCACACTCACGACTCAATTGTGTGGTGCAAACAGAAAATATATAAAAGAAAAAAAAAAGAGAAAAGAGAGTGAAGTACCTTACAAATTATTCCTGACAGCGCTGGACAAGAGCCTGGTAGCCAGCTGCAAGGACTCCATCGGCTGGATGTTCTCGAAGCTGGACACCAACAGCGACCTGTATCTGGACCAGGCTGAGCTGGCCGCCATCAACCTGGACAAGTACGAAGTCTGCATCCGGCCATTCTTTAACTCCTGTGACAGCTACAAAGACGGGAAGGTCTCCACGGCGGAGTGGTGCCTCTGCTTCTGGAAAGAAAGTGAGTGAAGGGGGGAAAGCATTTAGAGCTAAGAGGGCCTGTCCTGGAGCTGATTCTAAATGAGTGAGATAATATCGAGATTACACCACAGGGGAACACACTAGAGGGTATGCACGGATGTCAACTTCTATGCTACTCTTCTACTTGTGGAGCCAGATTAGCTCCTGTTTCCAGTGATTCTGTTCAGATAATCACACCCTGGCTCTCACCCTTGTATGTTTCACACAGATAAAACTCACCAGAAAAAAGCACAGCATATTTTCTCAAAATGTCAAACTATTCCTTTAAATAAGTCTGACAGCCATCATGTTGTAAAGCAGGATTCGCTTCTCAAATAAAATTGGACGATTTTCTGGTGGTAGTATTCAACATGCTCTATGTAATATTCACAAACGCGATTGAGGATGTCCTGCTCTATTGAGAACAATCCGGGTGAGGAATCTTTTCTCTGACTTGTCTGATTCTTTCTGGCTGAACTTCTTCCTTGGCCTCCCAGACCAGAACACTGCCCACAGCTAGAAAACACAGTCCTGTAAACCTGTGCAGAACAACACACACACATAAAAAAAACCTTTGGATGTGGGAAAAGTTGAAGACCTCACAGACTGTGATCTTTGACCTATGGTGATACTCGTCTTTTTGCCCAGAGTAATTTCAACCAAAAAGCATCTTTACATCCACCAGGCTAGTGGTCCTCTACATATGTGCACTTTAAAATGGTCCAATCAAATCTCTCTAAACGTTTATACCGGAATGACATCACAACACAGGTGTTATATATTCTTATAATTAGGTTTTTTGTGGGATTTTAAAGCTTTTGCATAGGAACTGAAGGCAGATCAATTGCACGATGACGCAGGGAATTTTCTCAGTAAAGAGAAATGTCAGATCATGTCAATACCTACGATGTTTGCTTGAAAATTAAGCTTTTGTTTAAAGCTATATTCCTGTTGTCTCCAATCTGTCTCCATGGACGTCTTGCACACGTGCACCATTTGACCCTTTCTAAATAAACACAGGGTTTTTATGTCGGTAACCTCATTTTCATGCTGATTATCCCATTGATCAGGCATTTAACCTGCATGCAATACATTACATCGACTGATGAATCAATTTTTTCAGCACGAGCTGGTGATATTTATAAACTATTTCACACTGAGCCAATTAAATAAAAATGGTATCGTGAAAATACTTTCGCCCTGTGGATTCATCTTGTCAGACACAAGCGATAATCCACAAACACTGGGAAACATGTCACCTTTGGGGTCAAGGCAAAGTGTCTTTATCTCCTTTCTTTCTATTTCCATCTCTGCTAGAGATTTGGCTTGTTTGCTTGCCATTCTCAGACTACATCCATATGTTCTTTCACCTGAGCTCTTGACATCGATCAGGCTCTGAGGGGATGAAATACGAGACTCGAGCCAGTCGATACGGGCGGGGGACGAAAAAAAAAAAGTGTAATTATGACGAGCATTGATTGAGATGAGTTTGGGGAGTGCAGTTTCAGTCCTGCCTGTCATCACTTTTTGATTCTTCTCAGAACCACCATGCCTCGCCGAGCTGGAGAGGATCCAAGTGCAGGAGGTGGCCAAGAACAAGCCTGGTAAATGCATATGCCCTGACACAACTGTAGACTTCAAGATACGGCGTATTCATCTGGCACAAGTAAAAAGTGCAGAAACACCTCTCAGGCAAAAAAAAAAAAAAACGCACCACTGACTCACTCAGATCCTTTCAAAGCCGCACCACGCTGGGTAGTTAGCCATGATTTGTCTGCGGTGTGTGTGCCCCAGCAGGCGAGAATGTGGAGGAGGCTCATTAAAGAGATCACAAGCACACGGCTAGGATTAGAACCTAATCAGGTTGAGGGGGATTAGGGGACAGAGCGCTGGCTTTGGGAAAGAGCGAGGCTAACGCGTCCGTTTGCCCAAAACCCCACTCCATCTAACCCCTGCAATCAACATGCTGCTTTCTTCTTCTGCAGCCTCAGAGACGCGTTGCCGTCTCATTCTGGGTGTTTTTCTCTAGGTTTCACGGTCGGTGCTTTTGAGAAAACTTTGCTTCGCGATGAATGCCTTAGTTGCAGTCGGGTTTGACAAGAGCATCCTGAGGGAGGCTGGAACAATGGTGCGCTGTCACCGAAGCTGTCACTACACTCCTACTATATATATATATATTTTTTATACTCTCACAGCATAAGGAAACACACTATGCCGATATTACTGTATGATGAAATTACATCCACTGGCATATGCATGGCTGTGTAAAAAAAAACAAGGGGAGCTCTCCGTCACTGTGGTGCTTTTTATTTATTTCTTTTTTATTTTGCCAAAAAAGCTGCTATTTCTCATGACTGACGGTTCTATCACAGGTTCACAAAGGCATGCTGGCGTTCTCGTTTGTTGCGCTTGTCTCGGGCGTCAGCATGAGTCGGCTGTGTGTGCCGAGGGTATAAATATTTAACAACTCGATGTTTGTGGAGGGGGGCCGAGGGAGGGCGGGGGGGGGCCTGAGATATGCCATGTCCATCTTAAAAACAAAAAAATGGGAAAAAAAAATCTTATGATGATGTGCCTTACAGTCCACATGTTGATGGATCTGTAGGCAGCTGCTTAAACCTTCTTAAACCTACTTTGATAGTGCGTTGTTCAGATCACAATCCATGATCGGACTGAGAAGAAATAGCAAAGATGGAGTTGGATAACTGCCTTTATTAAAGCTAAGACCTTTATTAAAGATCAGTTTTCCGACAGAGGTGGAGAGCACTGCTACCTGCTACTTAGGTTTTAGCTTGGTGGCTTTGACTTGCATTATTCTGCAGGTACCTTGATGTACATCCCAGGCTGTGACGAGGACAGCGACTACAGGAAAGTGCAGGGTGACCAGAGCAGAGGTGATTCCTCCCCCAGCATGGTGGAGGGATGATGGGCAGCTTCGCTCAGGGTTGTGCAGGGTCCACCCCCCCCCCCCCATTCTTGTTCTGAGTGCTGCATTAGACGCTGTGGATCACATTATGCCACCATGGGGCTGTCACTTAAAGGCTTTCACAATGGGAGGATTCACTTCCCCCCGTGGAGTTCAGCAAGGATCTCAGGCCACATCATGTTTACCTTCTTCCATGGATGCACAACTGATTATATGGCCTAAGGGAAGCCTTTTTTTTAAAAAAAAAAGTAACGATAAAGCTATTTCTAATGTAGAAGTGAATATTTAGTTTTGTCTTTTCCAATCTGCACTCAGATATAAGCTGCGTACAGCCACTTATATTGTGAATTATCCACAGTGATGACTTGGCCGTAATAGACGCAGCCTCATGTGGCGCTAAGCGACATAAGTTATTGAAATGATTGCCAAAAATTGTTGATGTCAGAGGGTTGAGTACGGCTGTTTTTGGAAATTGTCTGGATGCAGAAAGAAACAGTCTGTTAAATAGGAGGCATTTAATGTAACAGGCCTAAAGTAAAAACAAGGGAGTGGCCTCCGTTGTGCGTTAAACCAGACATGATGCACCGGATTGGAAAAATAAGTAATGTTGATGAATTTCATGGTCCTGTGCTTGGATGGGTCATCTTGGATATTAAAGTAAATGGGGGAATGTCTATTTTTTTTATTTAGGCCTTCAAATAAAAGCATAAATCCAGAACGGTTCACGTTTTAAAAGAAGAGCATTAATGCCCCCCCCCCCCTCTCCCGCGTGGGAGTTGGACATGTGAATGCCCACATCCTGTAACTCAGACAGGCAACGGTGTGTTTCAGTAGATTGCCACAGGGCTCTCTTTTGATCATGATTTCCGATGCTACGTCTGTGTTCTGAGGTTCTGGTTTTGAGAGGTCTGAAAGGTTTTTCACGATGTATGAAAACCCACCGAGGCATTTGAGCTTGTATTTCCTGTTTTTATGGTTTTGCATGAGGTGATGCATTTGACATTGAAGGCTTTGCTTCTGCGTGCATGATAGAATCTATTGGTTTTGTGGGTAAAGTTGCACTGTTTGCAATTGCCAGCAATCCAGGTCCTGGAGGAGCCAGTGTGGGTGCAGGTTTTTGTTCCGATTTGTTCCAATCACGGCTCTGAAGATTTCCACTAAGGGCAGAGCCGATGGCTAAAACCTGCCAGTGTTTTTGCTGATAGTGGACATTGAATACTGAATAGCGCAGGTGTTCCCGTTGTCCCTGGTTTCAGTCTTGGCTTTGTTCGGGTACTTTGACTGTGCTAAAATAGATAACAAACACGAGGCTTGTGTTATCCACTCATTCTTGTAGCCTCTGTGTGAATCATAGTTCCAGATCAGTCATTTTATTTTTTAAATCAGTCACTCAATGACAATCATGTCAGAATCAATTTTTTACCTGTACAGGCTTGTTCTCGGATCAGAATATGTTGAATAAAAAGCATTTGGCCCATTGTGAATCCATCTGTGGATCATTCTGTTCTGTGTGATTAGGAAGTCTGAGTATAGCTTCGGTCGACGTCTGCATGAGAGATGCGTATTGAATCAACAGATTCTGGGTGGGAGTCAACACGATCTCCTGCTGGAGCAGAGCGATGTACAGTAGATGTGCACGCTTCCTCCTACTCGATATTTACCAGCCATACCTGGTGTTTGCTCAGCACAGATGGGAGTAAGGACAGGATGTAAATGATGGAAGTGAAGCCTTTTCAGGGGGATTACACTGCAAAAACTGAAATGAGGATTTGGTACAATTAGTCCAGTATTAAGTAGATTATCAATAATTATCTTTTTCCATTAGTAGATCAGGTATCCTATTTCATGTGTTTTTTGTTTTAAGAAAACAAGTCTAACATATCCTTGTTAAGATTTCTTTTTTTTTTTTTGCAGTGCGCATATTGAGTGATAGCTCATAAATAAGCCAATGCTCCTTTTCCTGCTTTGTTGCCATTGCTTTTTATTGCACTGAAAGGAAAACTCCTGACTCACCACTACGTTGATTGTAAGTGACGTCTTTATATTTAATTCCCATTAGTCTCTGCTATAGTAGGGAAACACACGGCAGCTTGTTTGATTTTCTTTAAACCTGCCGTGTCTGTCATTGTCCTGCTTTATGGGGGTGGGGAGGATTTTTGCGGTGTGTGTGTGTGTGTGTGTGTGTGTGTGTGTGTGTGTGTGTGTGTTTTCCCTCCACACCTGCTCTGAATCACACCCTAAGCCCAGTGTTTCTCTCACCTGTTTTCCATCCCCCCGATTGGCTCGGTGTGTATTTAAGTGCAGTTTTCATTTCCTGTCGGGCTTTTTTCACCTGCTTGTTGAACCCCTCCTGTCTGCCAGTTCCCCTTTCAGTTTGTGTTTATCAAATAATCTTCATTTGATCCTGTCTGTGGGCCTTTTTTTTTTTTTTGTTTGCTTGGGACCAACCGCTTTCAGTTCTCCACAAAACAAAGAAAAACAACCAAAATTATCCTTGGTGGTGCCAAGTCTAGGATTCAGTGAAGATAAAACATTCAGGGGGGGGGACAAGACAAAAGACATATGTTGGCCAATTGAAAACCTAACTTATTCTAAGTGTGTAGATTTTGAGTTGTACTTGTTTCGCATGACGACGTCGGGGCAGTGACACAGTTGTCGGGAAGAGGAGGAGAATTACAACTGAAATAGGCTTATACCCACACCCAGCATCCCTTAAGCCAGACTAATTCCCTCCCAGCTCAATGTTTCATTAAGGAACTTTATTAATTGGTGTATCATACCTTCCCTTGATTATAGCTGGCTGAGGATCCTAAAGGTGTGGCACTGATGACCCTTTCATTTCCCGAGTTTTACCAATTGGGGAAGTGTGTATCCGAAAATGTTCCCACGCTGGCTCTTCTTCAGCTAACGTAGCCCCCCCCCTCAAACACATCCGTTCTGTTGCCATTGCATCGGCTCCCTGAACAAGCTCCCCACTACCTGCGGTAGCTGATAACACCCCCGACCCCCCCCAGTCGGCCTACTGAGCGCCGCACCGCGGGGGGTCGAGCCTTCTGCTCCGCTACACCACACTTCACATGCAACAGCCTTCACCAACCACTTTGAGGGAACTTACCACAGGCAGAAAGAGCTTTCTAATCCAGGAGTTTTTTTTTTTATCTTAACTCCTATTACACTTATCTTGAATGTATGAAAAGTGTGGTGCAACGTAAACTCTCGTTTCTCATCAATCTCTTTGATATGACGCCATATTTGTCCAATGAGCCCTTGAAGTTGTGTGTTTCTGCAATAAAAAACATCTATCAGTGTTTAATGTGTTTCAGAAGAACTTGAAGAGCTTGTTTCATGTATTTTTTTTTTAATAAAGGTAATTGTTTTTCTTAGTGTACTGACCAGGCTTATGTATTTCAAACTCCTGGATGTCGGAGCTCCACTATGCAGAATTCAGTTTGTGCAAAATTTGAGACTAAAAGTTTTCGCAATTATGTGCTGAAGGGGAACGTTCTTTTTGTGCTTACTGAAAATCTGATTGTAGGTGGTGGGCCGTCTAGACACGACTTTATGACATCACAACTAGTTTGTGAGCCAATCCTGGTCCAATATTCAACTTTCACTGGTGTGATGTGGAAACTTGATGCCTCCAGTGTACAAATGCTAAGAATGAACTTTACAGTGAAGCAGCGGGTATCTTGTGTTTAACACTGAAATAAAATATATTTGCATATAATTTATATAAGATCAGGCTTTTTTTAAATTAGGGAGGAGTATAATTTAAAGTATATGTTTAATAATGATTATGTTTTAGGGTTCAATAGGACAGAACTGATTTTGAAATGAGAAAAAATAGTGGTAATTATATTTACAATCATTTGTTTTTATTGTATAGTCTATAAATTTGTCAAAAAATAGTGAAACATGCTCAACAAAAGCTCCCCACATCCCAAGATTTAATTTTATTTATCTGATCAACAGCCCAAAATCCATAGAAAGTGAAGACAACGATAAGAAACACAGCACATTATGCTTGGGAAGCTGGAAACAACCGCTGATTGACACTTTCCTTGATGAATCGCCAACGCAATTCATTATCAAATTTGTCTTTAATTAATTTTCCGTCACACGGTCTTTGGATTTGTAATTAAACGAATAATTCCTCGTGTATTTCTCCTTGTCCAGACGAGGTGGCGGGATATTCCGGGGACTTCGGCAGCGGCGTGGGCTGGGAGGACGAGGAGGAGAAGGAGGCGGAGGACGCCGGGGAGGAGGCCGAGGAGGAGGAGGAGGAAGAGGAGGGCGAGGCTGACGACGGGGGGTACATCTGGTAGAACTGTCCGACCCCACGCGAGGGAGCCCAGTCTCAGCCTCTGGAAAAAAAAAAAAAAAAAGAATCTGCAGGGATGGCTCTCTCTCTCCTAACGGCTACAGATTTTGGGATCAGGCCGGGCAGGCGTGGTGTTGCGTGTCATCCTGGCGGGATGTGGTGCTGGGCGGGTCTGGATGTAGGGGGGGGGGGGATGGGGGATGAGACGACCACCGGTGTTTGTCTTAGATATGTGTAATTGCTTCATTCTTGTCTCTGTTTTTTGAGCAACGGAGCTTTTTTTTTTTCCTTTCGCCGTCCTGGAAACGCAGGACCCACTGCCTACTGCGCCATAGGTAGCTAAAGTCCCATCAGACCGCCATCTATGCATATAGAGATTACTGGTAATTTTGTATTTGTGAAAATTTGCTTGAGTATTAGAGCCGCCGTCACACTGGAATGACTAGAGATCCGGAATTTAGAGGACGGGTTTGACATTTTGGGAGAAGACGCTTTAGTTCTCTCCTCTCGCCTGTGTTTGTGTGTGTGTGTGTGTGTGTGTGTGTGTGTGTGTGTGTGTGTTCCTCCTTTTCAGGTCCAGGTAGGCGGAGACTGCATTAAGTGGCGAGTCCATCCTAAAATGCATTTGGGATAAGCCGCCGCCAGTCTGCGTCTCACCCACTTCATCAATCTTGACTTGACTCCCCCCTCCACACACACACACACACACACCATATGTTCTTTTGTTTGTTTTCCACTTCTTTTCACATAAAACAACGCCACACATTCACACCCACACACACAACACCACTGACTGACTGATCATGTCTTGTTTTTTTTTTTTTTTTTGGGATTGACACATTTTCTTGCAATTTCGATTTGATGTTCGACTCTTATCGTTATAACAACTTGACTCGTCTGCCTCCCAGCAAGATAAGCAAACCAGCGCGACTCCCGAAATGTCAAACTCATCCTTCAAAAGCAGCACAGTGCAATGTGGTTGTGTGTTTCAAAACTGATTCTGTACATAAATCTAGTGTAAATTATATTTCAGGTTTCAGGCTACCTTTATGACGAAGGTGTACCACAGCTCCTTAGCAGTTTTTAAGTCCTACAAAGGTAGACATGACTATACAGGACCTCCAGTTTGATTACTTTTATTGAAAACACCTGTAGAATGTACTTTATGACTCAAACTGCACCTCGAGTAGAAACCACTAGTCGCTCCCCTCTGCTAACTCTGGAATCATGTCAAAGAATGTGCCACAACTATGTTTTGAGTTTGCAACTTGGAGAAAAAATACTGTATTTTGTGTTTATAAAATGAAAAAAAAATGTGTGTATTACTTGAAGTTTTGTGTGTATACTTGAATTCACATTGTACTTTTTTTTCTATGAGAATATTGTTGCCATGTCTCCATTCATGCTATCGGTAGACCAGACATTTGGTTGTTTTTAGTATTGCATGTTAGTAAATAAGAATGTACTTCTAGGCTGAGCACTTTACTAATAAAGGCACTGGAGCCAAGCCGTATCTTCAATGTTTTCCACATATTTCCGCAATAATAATGATGATCCAGGGTGAAATTAGGCTAAATCCGTGGCTACTATGCTACCAGGCCCCGCGCCTGCCTCCCCCTATGTTTAATGATGAGTATTTTTTGCAGTGATCTGGATAATGAATGGAACACTGTGCTTAGGTGCCTGTGGGGAAATAAAAATGAATTTGTAAGATAACGGCAGGTTGATTTTACCCTCCGTGGGAAGCGGAGCTCAGCTTTTTCACCTCGGCGGATCCATATTTAGCTAAATTGTACATAATGAGCTGACCCTGTTTTCAGGAACTCCCCCAGCTTATTTTACATGGACCGTAAGACGTGTAAATATGAATATTTTTGTAGCACACAATTACTTTCTCATGACCTCCGTGTCCCCTGTCTGGTACGTGGCGGGCTGATTACAGCAGGTTGTTGCAGCTCTGGGCCCATTACAGCTGCCATTTCATTTGATTGTGTCTAACAAGGCATTAACTAAATACAATTTCATCATCACCCACAATCATGGAACTTGGAAGTGGAATAAAATCAAGCGGCAGAGTCTCCTCTCAGCTGGGTCTCTTGCAAGCAAATGGGGATGATTGCCGGGATATTTTAGTGCTCAGCTGCCACCTCATGCTAGGAGAACAAATTACAGCAGCAGTCGGCTGCCAAATGGCGTATCACAGTGACCACAGTGTACAAAGTCTGCAATTTGACTAAGGAACGTGTCAAATA
The DNA here is from genome assembly GCA_036785175.1 of Eupleurogrammus muticus. NCBI lineage: Eukaryota > Metazoa > Chordata > Actinopteri > Scombriformes > Trichiuridae > Eupleurogrammus > Eupleurogrammus muticus. Next base: position 19,145,132 of record JAYKQN010000015.1, read on the forward strand.
GAAAAGACCTGTACCAGTCAAACCATTTATTTAGGTCAAAATCATTTTAATCCTGGATCATTTCATTTCATGTATGTATTTATACAGGAAAACATATACAAGGAGATGCAGGAGATTTTTATTCTGTGGCTGAAGAGAGAGAACAAAAAGTATTTTAGAGGTGAAAAGAAATGGGGAGAATTAAAGCTAAGAGGAAATCTAACACAACTTAAACTTAGTGTATGCAGACCTGCTTCTGCAGTAAGATAGTAGACAGTCCATTAAAACCAAGACCAGATGAAATACATCATAACTGGAATCTTACTCTGATTAACTGTAAAAGAAAGATGTAAATCCATAATTACTGTTGTACCTCGACAGAGGATTTTCACGGTTTGTGATGACGCAAGTCGATCTTGATTGTCTTTCCTCAGGAAACTAATATTTAAGCATTAATTTAGTGATGCAGTGAGGTCCACTTTGTATATGTGTCTATAAAAGCCAGGTCTGTTTCTGTCTGTCTGTGGCTCGTGTTTCTCTCTCATTGTGTGTCGGATCCACCTCAGCTTTCAGATATAACTTCCACGTTGAACGATGATGTGCATCGTTTTTTTGACTTTTTTATTGATATTCAAAACATCATTATTATTAATATTATTATTATTATTAAAAGTTCAAATCTCATAGACTTACATATCCCAGCGCTATCCTGCAGCAGCACTTTTATGACTATTCAAAGCTCAGTTGTCCCGTTTCTTCCTGCACCGATCATGCAGCAAACGTAATAACAGTATTATAACGTCTCTCAAAAATTGCACGCTAAGACGTTAGCCGTCTCAGCTGCTGCTTTATTCCTCATGCTAACGCAGGCTACTGTATTCCTCAGGAGTTCCCAGCACTATCACCTAACAGAAACAAATTTGTGCCCAAACTAATTAATTTATGAACACATATAGCTTGATATCTGCACATTCAATAAATTTGTGGCCTTTTTCCTAAGAATTTCTCCTTATTTCAATGTATGTCCATATTTTACCCATTGTACACTTTGTCTATTACGACTATGTAACAGCACACCCTTATTTTGCCAAATCTCCTTCAGTTTCCACTTCTCTAAAGGAATACACACCTCCTACAGACACAGCACTAGTTTTATTGGATCGGCATGAAATACCCTCAGAATTGAGAAGTACAACATCTGTCAGATCAGTTCAAAGATTACAACATCCTCCACAGTTTGAATAGATACAAATGCTTTGTATAAAGCTTGAAATGAGCTGTTGTGTTGCGCTTAAACAAGAACATTAAAATTTCTGGCCATATTTATGGGAAATTTATTCTGTGGAATTCTGCATGCAGAGGTCTCGACAACTACAGATCTGAGGCTGCAATAACACGCTGTACAGACATTTACATAAAAGGCAGCGTTATAATCTTAAAACATGCTCTCAGGCTGACGGTGAATGGCAGTGAACGGTAGGACCAGGGCCATTTTCTTGGAGTGTGTTAAAAGCCTGGTAATAATGCTCTGAGCTGCAATTGTTAATGTTACAATATGTGGCATATTAGAATAATTAAGCCTGGAGATAAAAGCCTTTTATCAGCATCTGAGAATAAAAAGAAAGCCTCAGTGAACAAAAACATGATTGCGCTGCATGGATTACTACTCTGGCGTCTACTGAAAGGCCTGAAATAAATTAGTTATAGCTAGTGTCAAAATGAAGATAAATTTATATACAATGAAATATTTGTAAAATTTCTGCAAGTTGCAATAACGTTCCTCCTATTGTATATTGAATCAATTATTTGACTGATTTGAATAGACTTTATTTTTGGATAAGGGGCTTAATTTGCTATTTCCTCTAAGTTTCTGATTCAAGATTTGTTCCACTATGTTTTCCCTATTTTGTCAAAAAACAATCTTGTTGAAATAGGCACTGAATGAAATCTCTGATTAACAGAGAGCTAAACTCTCTCCCTTTTTGTACTTATGATAGAATAACAGAATAATATGGGACCCAGGATGGAGCCTTCGGGCACAAGAAGAGCAGTGGTCACATGTTTTTTAATCTCTGGGCTGGCAGTTTATCACGTAGTAAATTCACCTCTTAGTGTCAAACACACTCTGTCAGGCCCAGAGTGTCTAACAGATGCTGAGGGAAAGATCTGATATGACAAGCCTTGAATTATGCAAAGGGGTCAAAAAGGCACATATATGTATATATATACTGCTTTAGATCTCTCTGAATAAAGAATAGGAGCATTTGTTTGCTTGATTGCAGTTTTAAAACAAACACATATGCACGGTTGAGTCTAAAAAAGTATTGTTTTATTACAGCATTTTAATTAGAGACCTCATATTATTCTCATTCCAATCCAAACTATGTTGCTGTAGTTACTCAAAGTTGCACACACGAATACAGTCTGTTATATATAAATAACTCCAGTGGTTTATGGTGTCAGTCTAAGGGCAATTGCTGTACAAACATTTACATAATTTACAGGAGTTCAGCAGTTGGTGCAGAACACACTGTTCAATGAAAAAACAGTTTGTTTACATGCATAATATATTTCAGTGAACACTCAAGAGACTCCCCTTACAAAATCTGTTTCATATATATGTCTTTATAGCTCACATCACAAATATCCCTGCATATATTAATTAATACAATATTCAAAATAGGCTCAAAGTAGAGTGCAGGAAAAATAAATAGAATATAATAATCATGTTTCGCTTTACAATTTGACATGATGATAGTATACATATACGTGCTTTTTTAAAAGTAACCGGAATTAAATTGGAATAATATTTGCAGGTTGATGCTTTAATTAGTGCGAGTGCACTCTCATATCTTTATAGATAGTCAAAAAGTACGTCACCAGCAGCACCTGCACAGGGTACATGCAGATATATATACCCATATATATCAGGCTCTAAAATAAACTAACATTTTTAAAATATTGCTGCTTCAAAGTCAATAGATTTCAACAGACTCAGAACTAAGTATATTCTTTCCTACTCAGGAATGCAGCGAGGGGCGATTTTCTCTCTCGCTGTGTACAGTTGGTTATACAACTTTCACTTTATTGCTTCCTGACATTTTAAGGGCAACGCATTATTGCTGACTTCATGATGTTCTAAAGCGAGGAACTATTGAAAGCAATACAACTTCTGTATTAACATTCTATCTTTAAGTTCTGCAGTGAACATCACAAAGTCAACGATAATGAAGACATCGTTAACTTGTTTCAGTCCATTCTAACATGCTGTTTAATTGGATTGAGACTTTTTTACTAGTGGGCAGTGAGTTATTCAGGGGTAGCGTTAAGGATAAGTACACACACACACACATACCAGGATATCAGTAATTTACCATTGTCATCTCCACTACCTATATCTATGTTTAATTATCTAACATTGCCAGTGTCTCACATTCCTGTGCTTAAAGATTAATGTTAAAAAATAAATAGACCTATACATAGAGCTCAACACAGACAAAACAACATACTGGCTCCAAACAAATGTAATATAAAGCTTACATAATTCAATTTGCCATTAACCCACTCTACCTTTCTATGGCCTTATGAACCAACACCTTTTTTTTGCTAATTGATGTTTTTATCATATCATTATTTGCTTGAAAATGTGGGATAAAATTAAATCTAACCACTTGGACTAAGTCACGAAACAGATACCTGCACTAGTCTAGATAAGTCAGACTGAGGAGGGGGGTCATATAGTGTGTTACCGCAGGGCCGATTTCATTACTGCATCCCTGTACAGGAAGTTACAGGAGTGCGATATGAAATATAAACATTATACTGACTGTCGTCCATGTCCAGTAGCTTCTGGAAAATTCAACAGGGCAACTGGAAAGATTTTTCCATTAGACGTGATATGTTTCTATTCCATATCACACCATACGCACTCCTGTAACTTTTTTTTTTATTGAGTGGCACCTGTAGAACCACCCCTCCATGTAACATCACTTAAGGTCATCACATACAGGAAATTGTGTAAACTTTATAACATCGATAAACCAACGGATTTCATCAAAACACTGAAAGTGAGCAGCACATTATTCAGTGAGCTGTGTAAATTTGACTCGGTTTGCTCCATTATTGATGCAGCCAGCTGGACGTACAGTCTCTTCCCCTTCTTTGGCTCCTTAAGGGGATTTGATGATATTTGAGCTCTGGACTAATCACAAAGTCATTAACGTACATCTTTGGCTATATGCTTTGAAGGCAGAGGCTGCGTTTCCTCACAGTAATTAAACTAAAATTATTTTTTTTTGTTCTCTGTCTTGCAAGAAATTATTTGTCTCATTAATCTTATTTAAAATGTAATCTCCACCAATCTAATGTCAGACGAGCATTAAACTACCCACCACGACCACAATGAGTCATTAATTTTCCAACGCTCACTAATAAATTCCAACTCAAAAAGTTCTACTCCTTAATAATAAATGTAACACATATCTACATTTTTGCATAATGTATGGCTGCTTATGTATTTTAATCAGGTATGATGTAACCCAATTGACATGCCATGCACTTACATACACATATCTTACATTAATAAAACACAGAGGACAGTTCACCATGAACCACTTTTAAAAGTTTGCATAGAAACCCTCACTAAATGCTTTAAGTATTAAAAAGGATATGATCTTAATAGTATGATTGGAAATTTGGGCTGAACACGAGGCAGAGAGGCAAGTTCTTTGTCTTGCTTGACGGGAAAAAAAGTGTCGAGAAAACCCCTTCCGGTGAGGGTCGCGTCCTGCACGTCAGTCGATGTACTGCGATAGCCACCTGAATCCTTCCCCGTAGCCTTGTTTCTTCAAAACGCTGCACATGAAAATCTCCAGCGGCCGGACGTTCTGCTCTTTCAAACAGACATTTCCCTGTCGATTACAATGAGGGTAAATGAGGACAACGGGAGTCAGTATTCACACACACACACAAAGACAGACAGAGAGGGAATATTATATCCGACTTGCCTTTCCGGTGACTTGCCCGTCAAGGGCGAATGCTCCTCTCAGTCCACCTTCACTGACGGCCTCAGGGCGGTCGATTTTATTCCCCAACACCAACACAGGTACATTCACTATTGTTTCATCTGCAAGGAGGGCCTGCGAACGGCAGAGCGGCACAATCAGCGGCAATTTACAGTCGCCTGACACGGATGGAAACGGCTCGTAACAGGGGGGTAAATCTTACATCGAGCTCTGTCTTGGATTCCGTGAGCCTGTCGTGGTCCGCGCAGTCCACAAGAAAGACGACTCCATTCACAGCTGGCAGGTAGTTCTTCCAAACTCTCCGAGCTGCCGTCACAAGTCAAAAAAAGATACAGTGAACAACATTTAACCAAGAACTGGTGAAAAGTCTTTTTTTTGGGTCTCTGTGTACAATCATACAGAAACACAATTTTCTGGGGGCAGCTGCCTTCCCTTTCTTCTGTTATTGGCAAAAGTGTTGAGAAAGATCGCACCTTGTACGTGTCCACCCAGATCAAACGTAGTAAATGTCATGCCACCGATTGACAGCTCTTCAGAAGCTTTGAGGAAAAAGAAAGAGATGATGAAAGTCCTTTTTTGAGCTACTACTTTTTTGTCTGGCCTACACAGTGGCAACAGGGATATCTAGAAATCACTGATTAACTAACAAACCTATCACAAGTTGGCCACATTATGGTCTCACCATAGAGGAACAGTTACCACAATAAATAACTAAATCAGTGCAACGGAGCAGGAAAAATGTTCCAAATTATTAGATTTAATGCAGAAATAATTTACACGGTAGTTCACTCCATTACGAGAAGTTATCTACAAACTAATATAAAACAGCGTGCAACTAAGTGCATACGGACTTCATCCTTCATACTGAATAGTCACCAATACATAATGTGGTGTGCTATTAATTATGTGTTGAGATGCCAGTAAACAGAGCAGAATTGCAAGACAAGATATAACCACACTTCCCACTACTACATCATTATTTATTACACACGTCCACAGAAATACTTACGGCATAATCTACTGAATCCTTAATGCTTATAATTGGATGACATTATATAGTATGCAACCCACACATAAACCTGTACTACAATACACAGAGTGGTGAAGGATCAACTATAATGGAGGTAAAGCTGACCTATCCATATTCAAACACTTCAAACGAGGAAAGGCACACGTCGGAATCTCTCCTTACTTGGATGTAGTGTGGGTACGTGTTGGCCAAGTCGGTCATCTTTCAACATGTGCAGTAGTGTTGTTTTACCGGCGTTGTCCAGGCCCAGGAAAACCAGCTTCCCCGACTTTTTGTATAGACCTGGAAGCAACATACTTACAGTCAATTTTCTAGTTTGCACAAAATATATTTAAATGAAGGTGGAGATAAGTGATAGTGGACAAAATCCACAGTGTAAAAATATATTTCAAAATTTATTTAAGACTTAAAGCTAATCAAGTGGTAATTTTCCAAAATTCTCTTATAAATGTCTTTGTCAATAATTCTTACCTAGGAACTGTAAAACACTACTAAACCCCCTGTAGATCCAGTCAAATAAAAATGACATATTGACGGTCTTTGCCTAAAACAGAAAAAAAACACATATTAGTGTATATATTTCTCTCAATAACCAGAATAAAAAATTAAAGAAGTTGTTAGTGGTATTGGATTTATTTTCTATATTACTGAAAAGATTTATTTTATTGCGTTATTATCATATTATTATAACTGGATTTGTGTTTTTGAGTTTAGATTGCATGCTACAGTGACATCTTGGTACAGTGTCTGATTGTTGTATTTAGTCAAATCAATTCGCTTTATTGGCATGTACAAATTTGGCATTTGCATTGTTAAACATGGCATTGTGTATAATTATTTATTGTATTTAATCTGTTGTAACATTTTTATGCTGCTGTTTATGCTGTTGATGTCATCATTTCTTTATAAACATTTATATAATCTATATTTAAGTAACTATAATACCAGAAAAACCTTTAATTTCAACGAAGCAGCGTATTAGTCGTGTGTACACAGTAATGATTGCAGATCCATTACTACATGACAGGTATTCATGCACTATGTTCTGTATGTGACAGGACATATAATATAGCAGGTGGCTAACAGGCTACCTTTAAGCGAAATCTAATTTAATCACCGCTAGTAGCAAACTCAGCGTCTTTTAACACCAGTATTTATAATCAGCTGTGATGATCAAATCCACCAGACGGGACGCAACAGGTGACTGATGAAATGATTGAGCTAGCGTTAACGATGACATTCGTCTTTTTTTCTATTTAGCTCCTTTCTGGTGTAAATAGCTAAACCGTTAGATTAATGTTATCAATCGTATATATTTGTATCCCAGCCGCCACTCAACCATCATTTCTAACCATGACTGTGTTGCTGTTCGGACGGTTTCGATGCGCTTCGTGTGCTTTTTAAACCGACTGACGGCGGCTAACCGCGTAGCTCCGCTAATGCTGTGTAGCTGCTAATTGGCATTAGCATGCGAGCTAAAGCTCTGGCACTTTCTCTTGCGTTATTCGCGTCATGGCAACGTAACAATGTGCGCGCAAAAAAATGTTTGCGAGACGTCCACAGCAGAGGATTTAGTAATATTATGCTGTTATATAGAAAATGAGCAACTTAGCTAGCTGACGGGACTTACGTTACCCCTCGGCACTGACCAGCAGCAGCCCAGCACTTGATAGTATCGGTGGTCTCCTTGGAAACCGTCAATCAGAGGTCCTCCACGTCTTCTTCTCTTGCTGCTGTCAGCTGATCGAGTAACCACGTGGTTACACTAGCGCCCCATGTGGGTGAGGAGGCCGATGACAGCTACAGTATTTCTTCTACTAATATTTATTATTATTATTATTATATAATATTAAAATAATTAAATAAACGTTTGATTTAATAATAAAAATCGTTAAAAATAAAGATCTCTTTAATCAATTTGAGCATCCATTCAAATAATAATAGGAAGCTATATGGAGAAAAATAATTATATAAGCATGCATTAATGATGCGTATGTAATTTGTGTACTCTGTAGTGCATAACTGCCTACTATTTTGAGTGTATATTTCTGTAGATATGTCTGCTGGTATTCTGTTTATGTATATTATATCTAGTACTGAGAGATACAAGATAATTCTGATTGCTAGTCTGTTTAATGTGAGATATTCAGAAAATTGACAGCAACATTGTGTTATTTCTATTAGAGGAGAACTGTTTGTACACTAATATTTCCTTTAATAATCCATAGGTTGTTTGTTCAATGTATAAAGTCTTTTTCCACAATTTTATTTGATATTTAAATGTATGCAGATTCACACATATGAAAGGCTGTTCCACTAAAAAAGATCCATTTACACTTTACACACTAACACCAACTTCTGCACCTCTTACTTTCCAGAACCTGTTTCAAATACGATGATGTCTTCTAGAGGCAGAAACATGGCTGTACAATGGGTTATTCAGTGTCTACCCCTGGTCGATGTTGAATTCCTTCCTTGTGTATCTTGGGGAGGTCATAAATGCTGGGACACTCCATAAAAAGCAATGCTTATTAAAGTATGCTATATACAGTATATAAATGCAGCCTGCAGAAGCTTCCCACAGGCTTCCTCTAGTTATAGCCAATGAATTTAAAAACCATCCATTTGTAGTGTTAAGCAGGTATTAGATTTCAGGAACATTAAATACACAATTTATTGGAATTAGGGTGTCTAGATCTCTGTATGCTGTATGTACACATGAATTATTGACGAGAACCGCACAGAAAATCAGTCTATGTGCTGCTTTTTAAAGATTATAGACAGAACATGATTTCTTCCGTTTTTTTTCCGTTTGTACAGCATATAAATCTGTGAGTAAGTTCAGATCTATGGGGTAACGATAATACAGTATGTAATGCCATCAATTAAATCAATAGAACACATAAAAGTGTGGGATTTAGTGTGGTTTATTGCAGTGTTCTGACAAGCGTGAAATAGGTTACCATCCATCACATGAATGATGAAACAGCATAAAAATGCTTGCCTGCAGACAGAAGTTTACAAAGCACCATAACACAAACAATAAGCAGATTTCACACCACCGACGAATACAGAAACATGTGAAATGTGACCTAAAATGTACATCCAGTTTGTCTAGTTCATGTGCTGCTTTAGTTGCTTGACGCTTGATGATCAAATGGAACAAAGTAAAGGAAGGAATGGCTTTCTGTCCGGATTTTCTTCTCACTTCTCATAGTAGAACCATTTGTCAACTGAAAAAAAGATGAAGTTGTTTGTCTGAAAGTGACGACAATATTCTAGATAAATATATTTTGTTGTTTAACATAATAAACCAAAACAAATGCACACACCTGAACTTGGAATGGGTTCCTCAGCTCCAAAAGCAGATGCCTGCATAAAGTTAGTGGAAGAATTAAATGGTGTCACTTTTGCATAACAAATGCTCTTTGAAGGTGTAAAACTAAACTATTTTGACCTCATTAGGAGCTGCGAGAGATCGTGTTGTATACTTGGAGGTCTGTTTTCTCTTTAGGGAAAAAAGGCATGAAACGCTGCTCCGTTTAAACTAAAAAACCATAGCCTCACGCTGCCAAGCCAAAGAAACGGCCGTTGGCTTTTTCTCTGTCTTCACTCACTAATGATCCTCTCCTTTTTTAACCAAAGGCTATACATCACGCTGCTATTTTTATCATCTTTATTCTTTTCTTTTCTTTCTTCTTTTTTTGCAGTTTATAGTAGGAAAGGATAGATTTTCAGGCCACTGTACATGAAAATGTAAAAAAAAAAGAACTTACAGAATTAACCACAGCCTGAGCCTCTGCAGCGGAGCAGCAGAACGGACTGTCAGACACGCCAGTGTTCATGCTGACACAGAATAAAGGAGAGGAAACAATATCAGCTCCTTCAGGTTAAAGCAATATTCAGGTTTAAAAGTACTTTACCTGTCTTCAATGGCCAGTGGAATATGTTTCTTTGCAGCATGAAAATGCTCAGTATACATTACCCACAGCATGACATACAGGCAGCATCTTATTGAATAATGAATTAATAATATATATAATGATATACAATATTCCTGTAAAGTGTGCAGCTGTATATCACAATGCAAGACAGAATTAAAGGTTTAGAGTCCTAATGCAACTCCAAAAACATGGTTCTTTTTTTTGGTGGATATGATTTATTTCTGGATGAGAAGGTATTTTACAATCCATGAATCATGCGGCTATAATGTTCTATTATTAAACACGGCCGGAGTTATTGATTCTCACTCTGTTGCCAAGTGTTCGATTCACATTCACAAGGTGATAGACACTTAAGGATGTGAATGCAGGAACCATCACTTACAGCACTAATCGTATATACAGTAATGTTATATAGAGTACAATTTGAATAAAGCATTAGGAAGATGAGCATCTCACCAGTTTAACTCGCCTGCTGCGGTTTTCTGAGAGATCAGTGCCTTCCAAAACTCATGAGTGCTCTTCACTGTTTTAATGGCAAAGTCCTGGAAAACACAGAACATTCTCCTTGTTTTAATGTAACACAAGAAAATAAAACATCAAAGTACATATACAAGCAAAGCCTTTTTCCCTCTTAAAATGTTTCCATTAATATAAATTGAAGTTTTACTTACTTTACTTTACTTTACCTTAGATTGAGCACCTTTTATCTAAAAACAGCCTTACCCTGTCCTTGAATTCTCCATTGAAAGCGAATTGGTTTTCAGGTTTCCCGTCAGGCACTTTGTATCTTTTGAACCAGTCGACGGTTTGCTCCAGGTATCCAGGCTTCAGTCTTCTAACATCATCAATATCTGCAGGAATCAATAGCGGAGCGGGTCATCATGAGATGAAATGTAACTAATGGGAAAAAATGTCTGGCAGTGTTGGAGATCTGTCATCGCGGGTAACTCATACCGTTGAAGTCGCCGGCTTCAGGGTCCTCGGTATTGATCACGATGACCTTCCAGTCTGTTTCACCCTCATCAATCAGAGCCAGAGTTCCCAACACCTTGACCTTGATGATTTCTCCTCGAGAGCACACCTGAGAAAAAATGGTGGCAGCCTTTTGCAAAAACTGCAAAGAGTTTAACTCATGTCACTGCTATCTCAGTTGGAGTCATTCACGTACCTTATTTCCTATGTCACATATATCAATGGGATCGTTGTCTCCACAGCAACCTGTGTCGCTGTCCTTGTGGTTGGGGTCTTCCCATGTCTGTCACCGGGGGAGAGACATGTCTTTAATGGAGCAGAAACATTGTTGGGATTCATTGTTGTTTCACTTAGAAGGATTTACCTGTGGGATGGCTCCATAATTCCAGATATAACCTTTGTGGGGAAACACATTTGCTACATAACGAAGATTCCCCTTTTTTACATCTTGCTTCAGTGGGTTGAGGGGATCTTTGGTGGAAATCTGAAAAAAAAAATCAGAGAATGTATGTATATGTCAGTGGCAAACATAAGAATATGTTGTTATAAACCTGCATCTTAACTTATAAAAGTTCTACATTCATGAGCTGAATATTAGGGCACTATATGCAATTAATCCATTAATTTAAAAAATATGTGCGTATATTAGTATTATTAATAGTAATTACATAAAGTAATACAATTTATGTACCTCCATCTTTGCATTTGTCCATCTTGGAACCTCCACAACAGCGTGAAAAATATTCTGCAAGATGATCATAAACACAGCGTTGTCACTCCGAGGCCGAATTCCTCAGCCAGACCTACATAATAGTGATAGTAGACTGACAGATTGGCCAAACCTTTCAGTTCTACAGGAAAACTCATCAGTAGAAATGGTACGCGCATCCAATGCAATGAATGTGATCAAAGAACTGGGCATCCATTTAATAAAGCGAGAGTTGGTGTTCCTAGAAAGGTGTATGAGCCGAAGATGAATTTCTCATTTCCAGCATAGTACTACAAAATGGATGGGCAGGAGCAGTACATGTTTGGACTGAAACCACATATAATCCATACACGGCAGAGAACAGGCTCCCCGAAGACCAACTATGCAGCATTTTTTTCGCACCATAAAGGCAAATTGTGGTTCCTGACATGTAGTTTTACGGTGCCAATTTCAGCCTGAACTAAAGGAATAGAGTCACTTCACTCACGCACACAGATTGGGGCCTCTGGGTGGTGCTACGATTGAGGAAAAAAAGCATTTGTCCACCGCTACAACACCATAACTTAGACTAATGTCGGAGCCTGACTGCTCCCTCTACATGCTCTGAAAGCTAAAACAGCAGCGAGGGCAGCAGGTGGTGGAGGTGGGGGGTGATTAAGAGAAGGTATTTTAATGCATTTGAATACAACACAGCCCAGACAAATTCAGCATTAACAGTGACGCATGATGCTCACCTCTGCCTCATTTGCGTAGATCGGTATGTCATGGAATGGAGAGATGTATTTGCCTTCAGGGTTTTCTATTAAAAGGGAATAATATATTTTTAAAACTCTTAGCAAACGGGTCACACCTGCCAGGAGACGAAAAGTATAAGATCATACACACATTTAAGTGGAGCTGCCAACACAGCATGTACAAAAGCTGGTTCTACCGGCTAATACAGCAACTATGCATAATCCAGGGAAAGGGTTCAAGCAATTCATTCAAAGAGCCGAGCTTACTGAAAAACACCCTGTGCTCCTGGGTGTTTGGCCTGCCTCTTTCCTCGACGGTAAAGCTCATGTCTTGTCAGGGGTATGGACTCCCACTGTGGTCTGTGTGCACTAATTCAGGAGGACTAAGCAGCTCCTGACTGACGGGAGGCCACTAAGACCGGAGCACACATGCGCACCGCCTAAGCCGAGGTTACCTGCCAACTGTCTGCGTGTGACAGAGTACGCAAAGGCCGGATGACACCTGTGTGTCATGCCCTTCATGCTTACTAAATTCTTGTGGCTGAGGAGCGGTAGAGAGTGTACAGGAGCCGCTGAATTTCTCAGGAAAACAGCAACAGCCAGCTAATCCTCCCTTAGTGACACTTTCCCATAGCTGCCTCAAGGCGCGGACGTGGAGTTTCTACCGCTGTTGCGTGCACAGTGGTTTGTTTTCCCGTCTGCCTCCCTCCCTCGTAAGCCGTGGCTCTCGAGAGCTCTTTTCAGACAAAAAAAAAAACAGATGGAGCTGGCGTTAGCTGTAAACCAATTAACAGGTAGGATTAGGTTGTGTGCTCATGCTGTTGACTACTTTTCCCCTGGAGCATCCATTTGATAGCATATTTATTGCCCTATTTTTACAAGCATTATGTCAAAGGAATTTATTAATTAAAAAAATGTGTTTTATTTTATTTAAATCCATTTCCCCAAAGGTAGCATAAATGTTATGGGCAACTCTTCACCTACGAGCACTTTTTGGTATTGTGAACTTAAGGGGGGAAAAAGTGCTAAAATCAAAATTGTTGCTGTCTAAATGAGAAATGATGCTTGAATGTTAATGATGGTAATGTAACGGTACAATGACTGTTTAACTTTGACTTTGAGCTTTTCCAATTTTGTTAAGGATTTTTATATGTCAATGTAATATTGCACATTCACACACTGTTCATTTCTGTGGTCTGGCCTCTGTCATGTTGCTGAAACCTGTTGTCTGTCATGTTCCTCGTATTATTCCTGGAGCATTCTTTCCATGCATCAATTTGATAAAACCTCTTTGTGCATAAATATTCTAAGAATGTTTGTGCACATGTTTTTGTTTAACATAACCTTCCCAGAACAATGTTTCTATGTTCTATTGAACATGGTGTTTTTGAATTGCAGAGTTCAGCCTTCCTTACGACTGGGTGCACATGGTGATTTTCTGTATCATGATGCACCTTAAAAGAAAGTGAAAGGCTTTTATGATAATAAATATATTCAGTGGCCTCGGTGGTCAAAGCATGTTCTCCCATAAAAGGCTTTTTTTAATTCAAGAACCAGAACATTAATTAACTTTAGAAAGACATTTGATACATTTATATGCCATCAGTTGATTTAGGAAATAAGCAATTAAGTGGTTTATTAAAAATGCTGTTTATATAGTGCATAGAAAGCTCATTTCTATTAAAGGATTCACACCCTGGATACAACCTATTCTACTTCTTCCCCTCAGGTAGGCGCTAGAGAGCCAAAAAAGAGAGAAAGAACAAGCAGGCACAAAAATAAGGTTTATCCACAGGCCATCACACTGTTGAACAATTCAATCAGTAACTAATCACACTAATCACTGACTAAACACCCTGTAAGTAATATGCAAATAATAATAGTTTACATAATGAAACCCACTCCTAGCATGTTTTAATTTGCATGTGCACACACTCCGCAGATATATTTTCCAAACATAAACGGATCTTCAAAAAATGGCTCAATAAAAAGCCACGTGGAGCCTCCCGCTATGGGAATGGGTTTTTATAGCCGCCCGCTACGTTCGCATGTTGTGGGCCGTATCCATAGGCACCCGACCCTGAGGGCACGGGATAAACCCCAGCAGGGAAGTCACTGTAGCTCGGGGGCCCCAGCGCCGTGGTCGGGTAGGGACCGAATTCCCCCTCGGGATGATGGGAGTAAGCGCTGGAAGGAACGATGTCCAGCGGAAACACCACCGCTGGGTCGATGGAGAAGCGGACGTCCAAGTACACCTTGAAAGAAAAAAATAGAACGTGTAACATCTGTAGCATCAGAAAAGACCAGAATAACTGATTTATTTAAAGTTACAGCTTTTAGCATCTTATGAAATCTTATATTTCGAATTATTTCACACATTGCATGACTGACAAATACTTTATCACATAGTGTCGCATGCTATGTGATTACATACCTTGATGTAATAGGTAACCGAGATTATGTCGCAGTTATGGATAACATGGGTATTTTTGGGGATCTCTATCTGGCAGCAGAACGTGTCCTCAGAGTTCGGGGCAAGCGGGTTCCCCTCCACCTTGCACAGGCTCAGGTCACTGATCTGTGTGCGGGCCATGGCGTGGAACACGGCTCTCTGCTGCAGGCTGGCCTTGGGCCGCGTTTGTTTGGAAGACAAGTTGCTGATTTTGGCGCAAACGGACAACGTATCACCTATAGAGAAAAATCGTTGTCATTACACCCCAATATGATCGAATGTCTGAAAAAAATAGTGTATAAACCTAGTTTGCGATGTGATACCATGCAAATATTAATACATGGAATTGGGTTGTGTGTAGAGTGGAATGAATTAAGCTAAACCAGTTTTCATGTGTATTATCATTGGGAAATACATTATTAGTAATGTGCAGGGGCTTTACCTGGAGAGCAGGTTGCTCGGTCAATGGTGGCTGACATTTGGAACTCTCCTTTGGAAAAAGCCCCCGTCTGTTTAGTGAAGGACCCGGCCAGGGGAACCTTGAGGAAATCATACACACCAACCCGTTTCATCTCAACGCTTTCGCCTCTCCACACTCAAGTTTTAACCGAGTGTCAATCAATCAACTTTGCTGTGATGACACCTCGTTCCCACAGACCCTCAGAGCTGATCTCGCTTTTCCCCAGATTCCCATCGCTCCTTCCCTAATAGAGCTATAACCGTGGATCAGTTTCACCTTGTGTCCGTTTTGTCAGATGCCCGGAGGGGGTCGTGTGTTTTCGTAATGTATGTGTGCATGCTTCAGTTTATCTTCCTCTTCCATGCGGGCATTGCCTACAGCAACAAATTAATTTTTTTTCTGCAGTTTTTTTTTTTGCAAATCTTGTAAGGCAAAAAACCCAACACTAAATGAATTGGAAATTCCGTTAAAAAAACATACATTGACCTGGGCGGGCCGGGGCGAGGACCTGGAAACAAACTGGAGCTCTTTTTGCGCTACAGAAGGGAAATGCCATTTCCTGGAAAGCTTCGCTTCAATCATGTAAATGATCCACCCTTGAAATGCCTTGAAGGTTGAAGGCGTGTCCCTGTGAAAGGAAACCAGTCCACAAACGTAATCATTTGTACAAATAAATAATTTTTTAGAAAATAATAATAATATACTATAAAACAGCAGTTGTCGTCATTACCCCTGTGGGAACTTGAGGCTGAACTTAAACTGATGACTCCCTTTGGAAAGTACATTGTCTGCAAAGAAAACAACCAAAACCAGTTTAGTTAGTTTACAGTATGTACTTTGTAGGCTGTTCCTGAAAAAACAAAAAAGATCCTCGAGAGACAGAGACAGGTGTGGCTCTGGGCTCTTTTGCAATATTGATATCACTAAAACAAAGTATCTTACCAAGAGCTTTTTAATATACATTTTATGCATATTTATAAAGTGTGCACTAACATGATGTGGGCAATAAATGGGCTATAAACAGCACTTTGTGCAGCAGGTCAAAAAATCAACAAATGAACTATTTATTAGCACCATGATCAGACTTTTTTAAACACCAACAGGTGATTGAGGTGCTGTGCTACCTTTTGCATCCTCTGCTATCAGCTCCTGTTTGACTCTGACGTATTTCCTGCGGTCGGTGTGCAGCCGCCTGTCGTCGCCGACCCCCTCCGACCAGTGGACGCGGCAGTCGCCTTTCAGCTTCAGGACGAGTCTCTTCACTTTGGTTTCCTTCTTCAGAGTGAGGGAAAGTGTTCCGGTGACGGTGTCCCCGGCGGAGAACGTGTCCCCGGCGTTCACGGGTTCGTAGGCCAAGCTGAATTCCTTGATCGGAGACATCCTGGACGCGTTTACGCACCGCGCGTCTGTCCGATGCCAAAATATTAATATATGTATTTCCCGATATAAACAGGTGTGGCAGAGGCCGCCGCCCCCTGGCCTCTGATTGGCCAGCACGGGTGCCCGTCAGGCTGCTGCGAGAAAGGCCATATTTGATAGAGGTATATGGGTATCAACACAAAACATGCCTGGCTGGTTACTCACTTTAAGACAAGAAAATCTTGTATTACATGAAATGTCATGTTTAAATATACAAATTAAGTTTATAATTACAAATTAGCTTTTGGCCTTTACAGATTCGGATCTATCAGTGCTGTCAAACTCAATTTAGAGGGGGGGCACATCCAGTGCAATTTTGATCTTAAGTAAGAGTAACAGTAAGAGTTTTATGTATAAGTAACAACACTTTCTTTCTTCCTTTTTATGTAAAGAATTAGCCTTAAATATATAAAAGAGGGGAAATGACAGGACAGAAACATGAAATATCAACAATATGATGTCGCATGTTATCCCATGTTCATGCAGTTTATGGTTGTATTTTTAATTCAAACCATTTACTCACTGAACAATATTTAGTTTTTTTGTCTTACAAATTTAATAGGTGATTATTTTATATCCCAATTCATTAATTTATCAAAAAATCTGGATTTCATGGGTCTCCTCTCTACTCATTCCTGGGTTGCCAGGTCCACTTTTCCCCCCACTAACCTCTTCATTAGTCTAACATTGCCCCTAACTGGGATCTATATTGTACCTTATTCTGTATTTATAAATGTTTATTATTGAATTGTTGTGAATGTTAACTAAATTGAGAGAAATAGTGATGAAAGAATAGGTTGATTTGTCAGAGGATTCATTCACAAAATAACCAATTTAATTAATTTATCAAGCAGAAATTCCAATAATCCCTAGTTCCAGCATTTTAAATGAGGAACTGACAACCAGTGAATAATAATGACATGAGACTGTAGTTGAGAGTAAATTGAAAAAAGGCTTTATACTATCAAAAGGAATAAATAATTCATTACAAACATCTCTTTTTAAAAAAAAAAACATGTCAAATGGTGTATGAAGATAAAAGGATTTAGGGATTTCTTATCCAAAGATGCATCACTTCAGAGGACAGAGCAGGAGCCACAGGGCCTGCGTGGTGGTCACTGATCTTTAGATGCATCTGTTGTCTTGATTCTTGTACATTATTGTGCGATCTTCAAGTATTACATTTTCTCATCTCTCAGGCACACAGAAGTATCCCACACAGGCAGATCAAGGCACACTGCATGCTGTCTGTAGGTGGCGAAACATTGTTCATATGGCATTAGGATTCCACGGAGGACAAAACGTCGAATTGAAGGGGGGATTTCAGAGCACACTGAGTGTCTGCGCCCAAAGGGTTTGACTTCATGTTCAGCCACTTCAGTGCAGGCATGGCAGACAGCTTCTCCACTGGTAATTCTGTGGGTTAAGATATATAAAAAGTTCACAAAAAGCTTAAACTTGGTCGTATAAGACAAATACAGCATGCATTGATATATTATTATTATTACCTGTAATGCTATTTCCCTCCAGGTTAATCCTCTCCAGTGAGGCTATTTCAGTAAGCTTATCAGGGAAGACGGAGAAGTTGTTGTTAGCCAGATTGATGCTGATCAGATGCCCCATTTCTTCCACAGAGTCGGGCAGTTTGGTGAGAACGTTGCCTTGCAGGTCCAGTTCTGCAAGTCATTTCAAAATGCACATAAATCAAGCGGCGAATAGGGGATATTAGCACATAATCTTTTATTGAGCATTGGGTCTATTCATGAATACCTTTCAGTTGAGTGAAGGTTGAAAAGAACTTGCTGGAAATGGTCTTCATTTCATTGTCAGCCAATGTGATGACGCAGATGTTTTGGGCCACATTCTTTAGCACTTTGAATACGCCGTCTGGGAAAGAAATGAGCTTGCAGTTCGACAGGTCTGTGGAGGAGAAGAACATGGATGAGATTATCAAGCATGAATGTGTTAAATATATATGAAAACAAACCATTTAGGGAATTCACGTTACAGTTATCTGAGCGAGCAAATGTAAGCCTCTGTCACCACCTGCTGGTGAAACCTGGAGTAGCATCAACCAGGAGACTGAATCAATGCTGTTCATTTACATGCTGGGAAACTGTTGGAAAAGACAGAGAAAGAAACTTATGAAAGGAGTATTACCCAAATGATCTTTTCCCTCCTCTACGGTTGCGTTGATCCTTCGGGCCACATTTGCGACTGCCTCAGCCATTTCTTCTACTGTAACTCTTCCTACAGGAGGTGATGCAAAATTGCAATTAGATTAGTATGAAAAGACAAATAACAATCACATAAACAAATATCACGACAAATGTACAGTGTCATGCGGTTTACACTCTCACTACACTTGCCTCATGTTTTGAAACAGACTTGAAAAATCTTAAAAGTTTTCCTGAAAGTAATCTGTATCAAGAATCAAAAATAACTGCAATACATTATTATTGTAACAATTATGTAATATATCATTGGTACTATACATTACTATACCGTACATAATGATAATGAGACAATGTCTGTTTGACCTGAATGAAACCTTAATTATCAATTAGCAAAACCTGTGTATGATCATTTTTTTTTCACTTTTCTATGTAAATATACCTGCAATGAAAAATATCCATTAATTAATCTCAATACTAAATAACTCAACTTTAAGGTAAGAGGGATTACATAATAGTACTTAGTAGTAGAAGAAGTACTTTTACTTGAGTAAAAGTAGAGATACTGTAATCTAAAAAAAAAAAAAGTAAAAGTCCTGAATTCAAAATGTTAATACACTTTATTCGTACATCATAACAGTGTATGTCAAATTGTAATAATAGGATATATAATATAGTGGAGTGTAAGGGGAAAGTATCATAAGTTGGATATACTTAATAAATATATAATATTCGATTGTATTCTGCTATGTGAGTATTACTATTCGACGAATATGAATCTAAAATAAGTCAATATACAGTCATAAAAATAGAAGTTTAATAAACGTGGACCGACTCAAGTTAAGATTAAACCAACAGGAGCCTGGCCCACATTTCCTTCCTCTAAAATACAGATATTAAGCTATTACAAGTTAATATACAATAGTTTTAAGTTACTACAGTCATATACACATATAAATGCAGCCTGTTAATTTATAGCTAATGCTTTATAGCTGATTTATGATTAAAACCACGCCAAGAAGCCACTTACCCAAAGTAGGAGCTACTGTTACAGGACCTGGCAGCTTCTAGTGAGCTAGCATGAAGCTAACGTCACACACAGTCAAATTTGGAGTGTGTATTTTTAGCCATGGGGGGGACAACTCACCCTAATGTTGAATTGTCATTTAGATAAATAAGCCCTATTAAAAACGCCTCACGGTAACGCGGCCTTGAACATCTCATTGTTATAGTAAAAAAATGAATGCGCTAACGTGAGGCTACTTGGGGAATATTTAAACATCCACGTTAATGAGCGTCAAACTTGCGCCGCGAAGCCGCACACGACGCAGCCTCTTCTCCCAAATAATGTGAACAAGCGCTTTACATTCGCCCCGAACGTTTTCTTCATGTAGGATTGTTATCCGAGCCACATGTGTGCTCATTTTCTTTATTACTGAGTATTTCGATTGATTAAAAATAGTGTTTTATATCTTTTAATTTCTTGTTCTTCGGATGTGTAATTCCGGGTTTCGCCTGATGCACGGTGAACCACAGGTGGGGGCGCTGTGGCGCAGCTGAAACTCGAAATTCGACAGCAGAAGCAATGATTTGGAAGGAAATTGATGCACACAGGAGGTGAAACACCGTTTTATTCAATGACAAATTCGCACCACTGAAGAAAGCGAACATTCCGGTGCCTCGGAGAAAGATCTTGCCTTTTTTGGAAGCACTATAGTTTTCTGATCGGTACATTTACGAAAAAGTAGGGTAGAAATGTAAGGCGCCCGTTCCCCATATTTAGAGGAAATAATTGTGACTCTAGAGTGCGAAACCTGAAGAGTCTCGTAAGACTACAGATTATATAGCTCAACATAAGATTGAAAATGAATCAAATAAATGTTATAAAAGCAAACACATCATATATCAAGTAGTTATATAGTTATCACTATATCAATATGTGTTTTAATTCTACATGTTTATTTTTCATTAACAACTTAACTCAGTAATTTTCAGCATGTAGGTACAATTTTGAGATAATTGTACTTGTTCCTTGAATATTTTCATCTGATTCTACTTCAGATAACAGTTCCACTACAATTCCATAGTATTATTATGCTGTCATACTATCATGCATATTTTTATAATGTATCTAAACTAAATGTCCTCGCATTTATTAATGATTACAAAAAAGTAGAATAATATATTAATATAACGCAGTCTTCATAATGAGTACTTTACCCACTTGATACTGTTAGCTCATTTTACAGATGATATTTTATTATCTGAGTACCTCGTCCACCATATTACAATACCTTTATGTTACATTCTGCTGCTTTTAAAAACTGAAATATTTGATAAACACATTGCAGAAAACATGCTTACTTACTTTCTTGGATATTCATCTTTACTTTAAACACTATCTATAAACATAAATTAAATTGTTTTCCCCCCTATAAAACCTTATTAATATGACGAAGCTACATGTTGTCTTACCTTCTAGTCCTGGTCAACTAACTCAGTGTTTGACCACTGCCATAGTTATGACGCCGGTAAATTCCTGGTTAGTCAGTGCATTTTTTTCAAAGGATTTGAATACAATGAACTCTCCAGCTTTAGAAGAATAGCATTGTTCCAACTAAAAGCCACTTTACAGTACTTGCTAGATATTCCTCCGCTCACCAATGCTTTATTTGGAACCAGTGAACATGGGGGAAATCTGGCTCACATGTTGATGACTGAAAGAGAGAAACTGGAAAAGTCCACCTTATCTGGTGTGTCAGATCATTTGTTTCACACAGTAATGGTGAACTTAGGTATGTATCTCTATTGTTTTGTATGCTTACTAAAATATGGACAGTACAAGTAATATAAAACATGACAAAATACATAAGCCATATGCAAATTGTAGATAAATACATTTATTTAATATTTACAATAAATATACATTAATTTACAGTTAACAAATGGTAGTGTACAGTAAAAACAGTGCTGGAATATATTCAACAACATTGCAATTTCATGTTTACATTGATGAAATTAATAAGTTAAGGCAAATAAACTTGTACTGGGACACTGGGAAAGCTGGATGCTAATGTTGAGTTTGTATTTCAGCACATTTTAAAAGAACAATGTTCTCCTCACATCACGAATAAAAAAAAAAAAAAAAAAATCCCATCTCTGCACACAGACCGGATCAGCTACAATCTTACAGTGCACAGCGACAAATATCGAAGAGCTTTTTTTCAGTCTTTCTAAGTGTATTCATTTGTTTTGGCTTGTTTTTTCATCTCTGAGCAGCTTTTTTTCTGCTGTCGAGCAGCAATATTCGAAGGCGGACACAGTTCTCACTGGCAGCCGCACTCATCCACAATCATGTCTTCGTGATGTCGGAGGAGCATTTCTCCGTTCTCGTAGTACAACATGCTCAACGGGCTCATTTTGGTCGGGGCACAGCAGGGCGTCGTCACTCGGTCAGGGTGGTAATGTTTCAGTAAACTCTGGAAAAGGAAAAGACAAAACAGAGGATTTGTGTCAAATTGGAGTAAAATCACAGATGAATCCAGTGTTAAAATACAAATTTCTCTATGAATAAATAATGGTCCAGTTGCATGTCTTTAATTTGAATGGTTTCTTTGTATAGAAATTCCTTTTCTAGCTCAACAAAGTATTGACAAAACAACACAGTTTAGGTGAATTCAACTGAATGATCTGCAATATTCACCGTAATACAATGATTTGCATTTGATATAAGTGTGTAATGTCTGCTGTATGTTAGTGTGGTTAATTTGAAACTCATAAAGGATGAGTTAAATGGCTCCAGTTTATGTGCAATCATATCAACTGTGCTGATTAAACTCTGCTCTCCAGTAGAAACAAGTTGCACGACTGACCTGCATGTAAGCATGGTTCGTTGGGTTCAGGTCTTCTCCCAGAGGACCATGGCACTTCCCTTCACAGCGATAGGCGTTATATCGTTTGGGAAAGATGATCCAGGACCCCCAGCCGATTTGATTAAAGTCTACATGCATGTCGACCCTGCGACAGAGCGTGTTCTCGCCCCCGCTCCTGGGCACCTGCTGGCTCCTCGTCGTCTGCTCCCTCTGACCCCGTTTGCTCCTGCGCCTCTTCGGCCAGTGGTGCTTTTTGACCTCGGCGGGGGACAGGAACTTGGACTGTTCAGCCGTGTGGAGCAAGCTTGCTTTGGCCTTCGAGTTCTCGTCAGAGCCCGTGTGCGAGAAGACGACCAACAGGGCCCGGTCGCTCACATCCTGCTCCCTTCTCTGGGGGCCCTGATCGGGCAGCGTCAGGCCCCTCTTCGTCTTCGCCGCTTTCCTCCTCCTCGACGCTCTCTTGTGCCGGATTCTCGTCGCCGATCTCGCCCCGAGCCAGTTCAGGAGAGGACTCGTCACGTTGAATACCTTCCAGCTCTGGGATGACGTGACCAGTGAGGACTCGGTGAGCAGCCCCACCAGCTGCTGCTCCTGGCAGCCCGACGCCGTGTGGCACGCCTGGCCCTGCTGGTGGTAGACCTCCACAGAGACGTTGGAGGCGCTCGCCGTCCGCGGAAGCCTGATTCTCAGCTCTGCCGCCTGGATCTGTTTGTTGGTCAGCAGAGCGTGGAGGTCAAAGGTCGCCACCCAGTGTCTCTGTCTGTACACCAAACCTAATATAGTGAAAAGAAAAAAGAAGATTTTCAAGATATTATCGAGATGGATACCAAGATTTATATAAAACTTTCAGTGAGACTGCTCAAAACCAAATAAATGGTGCAGCTATCCTATATTGTATTATATGGAATATATATATTTTATTTATTTTTATATTCTGTATGCGATCTTTCTTTTTCTGCAAAAGTCCTTGCTGCTGTTGCTAAAGCCATTTCCCCACTGTGGGACTAATAAAGGATTATCTCTCTCTCTCTTTGGACTAATATGTGATGCTTTCCAGCTAAGGCAAAATACACCTGTTATAGAACTAATATGTGAACATGTTTAAAAAAAAGTTACACGAAAAAAAATATGTTGCTTAAATTGAACTTTCTTTATCTAATATATATTCAAAATGGCATAATCTGTACCTGGTGGTATTACAGTGGATCGAAAATATTGTACTGAAATGGAACCACCAAGTTTCAGTCAAGAAATACAATAAATTAAATTAAAATAATGTAATATGGTGCACCCCAACTCCAAAAGTATTATAGGATCTGTTTTAATATAATTCAAAAAAGAAATATCATCAATAGCATCACTGGAAAATGTCATATTTAAGTTTTGTTAGGCAAAGAGAGTGGAAAATATAATTATATTTCTTATGACTAACTATTAATCTGTGCATTGATGCCTGCAATGATGGAGAGTTCAACAATGAAAGCAGCATGTAAGCCTTTAAAAAATAATATTAATCCAGTCAGATGTGTTTCAGTGCTGGGCTGCACCCAAACACCAGTGAATGGGGGGCGATTGTAATTCAATGGGCAGGTGTGGCTCAAATTAATCTAAAGGATTAAAGTGCGGTCAACATTGCCCGGTGCATTGGCCCATTTAGACGAGTTGATCAAGAGTGCAAACCGCCTCGGCCATTAATCCACTCAAACCAGACAGCGGGGCCCGAAAACAATCATTTAACACATCTCTGCCTCCACCGGCTTCTGCATATCCTCAGTCGGTCAAACAAATAGGTAATAACTCTCACACCTAGCAGCGATGTGGAGCAGCAGCAGCAGCAGCAGCAGCAGCATTAACAGCAGCAGCAGTGTGGCCCCGGCAAATCCCCCCGAACCTTAATCTAATCAAGCCAAGTGTGAAAAAGAACTAAGCGAAGTTGTGGATTTGACTTAACAAGAGATTTGTATAGGGGGGGATGTCTGGCGAGATATCTAATCAACATCACCTATTTAAGAAAAAAAAGAGAGGTTTGCTTTGAGAATTAGACAGAAAACCGGCCTTTTCACACGCTGATCCCTGCATGGTTATTCCCCCCCCGCCCCTCTTGAGCAGGGATGTGGATTGAGACGCTCCGGGTGCGTCTGGCAGCTTTGACAGGACCACGCATGAGCCAAAAAAAAAAAATCTAACATTTCTAAGAGAGATGTTTCACGTTAGAAGAGTCTAACCCCGAAAAAAACACCCAACCCCTTTCATCTGGATACAAGAAACAACAAATCTTACTTTTCGCCATCACGCTCTGCACCGTGTCCGCCTGGCGCGCCGCGTCCCGCTCCGTGACGTCCGCGGGTCGGGAGAAGTTCGACTTGAAGTTCCGGTAGAGCTGCACCATGTAGGTGGGCAGGTGGTGGCCGGTGGACCTGTCCGCCAGGGCGAGGCGCTGCGGCGGCGCGTACAGCCCGTCCCGGGCCTTGTGGATGCCCTGGGCCAGCAGCACCAGCAGGGACGCGTGCAGCGCGACGCTCAGAGCTCCCAATGAGCGCATGTTTTGGGCCGGTTAATGACAAATTCCTCCGGCGGCAGATTTAGGGGTGTCTTATATACCCTCACCCACCCCCTTTCATGTTTAACAAGTAGCCGAGAACATTAAAGGAAATTGACATGCGTCCTCAAGACTTGTTACCTGACAGCTCATCATCCATTCAGTTGCTAATGAGGCGCCTGGGTGCGTGTTTACAAGGAGCGCAGCTTTTTTTTTTTTTTTTGTTTGCGCCGTGTTCTTTGCGCTTCTGGTAGCCTGATATCCCCATCCGTGGACTAATTGTTCCAGCCCTTTTGATTTACACTAATTGTTAGGCTTTCCTCATGGCGTAATGTATTAAATGCTTTCTGAAATAAACAACAGGGACAGCCATTGGGCTGCGGTGCTTATTAGACACAGACTAATGAAACACCTAAAGCATTACCATAAAACACCTATTATGTATTATGTATCTCCTATGTGTTTAGAACTGTAATATATTCATTCTAGCTGTCTATGGTTCACCTGTTAAGTTACAAAAAAAAAACAGCAATAAAATGAGGCCTCACACAAAGTAAAATGAGATTATAATAATAATTAATATTTTAGCACCATGTAGCTTATATGTTGTATCTGTCGCAGCCTTTAAGATCCAATCACAGCACTTCTGTGGCAGTAGTATTTTTTTGCATGATTTTATATCTCAGTTTGTATCATTTGTATTTGCTTAGACATCTTATTCTTTAAGGCAAGCTGGTGTACAGTATGTATTAACTTGGTGCATGTATACTGTATTTCTTACTCTTGCTTCTATTTTGTTCTGCTGTAACAGCTGAATTATCACCTGGGGATGAATCTAATTCACCTTACCTATATATTTAATAAAAACTCAATCTTGACCTTTTATACGACCCCACTATCAGGCCAAGTAGGAGAGACTTAAACAGGAAACATCTTATTCTCCATCATTTTATACGTTTCAGAGGTTCACTTAAGATGTATGCAGATTATAAGAGTGTAAAACATCAATAAATACTTATAAAGTGACTTTAAATTGTGTTATTGTTTTAATAGTACCATTAATGCTCCTATACACTTGATCATTTGCATAATGACATATAATATATTATTATGCAGTGCTATTCCAAGTGGATGTTTAAGCTGTGCATCGACATTTTTAACATTAGGCCTGTGAATGATATTTCACAAGTTGCTCGTTGAACATTCTGGTCACGGAGTCGCGGGGGGATCCGAGGTGGACCAGCGAGAAGCTGCGCATGCGCGGGCCGTCTCGTTCGCATGGCGAAATCCTTTTCCTTGTAAATTCCCCGAGAAAGGCCAACAACAAAAAAAAAAGAAAAAAAAAGGGGGAAAAAAATCAATGGATGCGTTCGCAGGGGTTTGAGCAGTGAAGCGGTGCAGCACGGCGACATCCCGGTACCCGTAGGGCGACAGCGAGCTCCTTTGCAGCGGATTGTCGCCTTTTCCCCCGCCGTGTGCTGAAATGGTGAGTAGGAGCTTTAAAGTTTACGGCTGTCGCGTTAAAAGTTCACGTCCCCGGAGCCTTTTTTTGTCGGATGCAAAGACTCCGGCGGTTCGTGACTACTTAGTTTTTTATTTATTTATTAGTGATGCGTTCGGGTGATGTGCAAACGGAGCCGTCTGACAAGGATCAAACAGCGGTCAGTAGGCTGTTTTCATGATGCAAAGCGTGTGTGTGGATAATAATGGGGCATACATGTGCTTGGCACCCCCCAGCTCTGCACGCCTGCACCGCTCCGTGCTCTGCATCGAGGAATGTTTGGGCAACTTTGAGCTTCAGATGATGCAAACCCACAAAAACAACCACATTTTTTTATATAATGATCATATATACTTTTATTTTCCTAATTAAAAAAACATAAAACATTTGCATTTTCTGTGATCTACAAGCTGCAACCATTAATACTTGTGTTAAGTTCACATTGTATAAATAAAATGAGTGTAATCTGAGTTTTACTACAATATAAAAGTATTTAAAACAACAACCCAAAAACACATATTTGCTTTATCTACAAGCACTGTATGTATCACTGATTTTTTTTAGCTCACTACTCTATCATACAGTAGGATTTTCCAAAAAGCAACTACCTTGCAAATAATGTCACCAGTTTGCGAAAGTCTTGTTTAGGCTAGTTCTACTTTCAAGAGCTTACTTATTTCATAACAGCTGAAAATGCTTCTGACACACTAGTTTTAGTCTGCCAAATAAACACCGTGTGAAAAAGCTCACCAAAGCCAGTAAACAGACCTCTAAGCTTAAAGTATCTTGCCACACATTCAGACACAATGTGATATAACTTCCATGCTTAAATGTACAAAGTTGGATATGTAGCATGTTATCAACTAATTTGGATGCTATATATATATATATATAGCCATGTTTTGTGCACCAGTCATTGACTGACAGAGTTTTTTTGTGTAGAAAGCCCATATTCACGATCAGCGCTTATAAAACGTGCCAATAAAATAGTGAAGTAAGACAAAGCACATGAGGCCCTTTGATGTATTGTAGTCGCGGCTTTCCTTTTGCCTTCCAGCTGGGATCAGTCTCCTCCGTTCATATCACTTTTCCCTCAACAACCCGGGGGGAAGACAGAAACTCGCCCCCTGACAACCGAGAGCGCAGATCACACCGTGAACATCACAATTAATCAAGCGTGAGAGCACGAAACTCCTCGATGAATGGACGCCTGGATCATAAATTGATTGAGCTATTAATTCTTGAGTTATCTTGAAGAAAAGCTTTACTCCTCCCAGACTGTTGTGAAATGATGTCAGGAGTCAATGCTTTATTATCAAGTATTAAGGGGTATTGATTTGGTATTGACTCCAAACTTAAAACGTTATTAGTTCTGGGTTTCCTTTAGCGAGCGGAATCGCCACTCGACACCCAGGGGTGCTTCAGGCCGGTTAATGACAAATTCCTCTGCTGGAAGATTAGGGTTCTCTTATATACCCTCACCCACCCCCTTTCATGTTTAACAAGTAGCTGAGAACATTAAAGGAAATTGACATTCAGTTCAATTCAATTTGATTCAAAGGGGCTTTATTGGCGTGGGGAAATAGACGTTTACATTGCCAAAGCAAGTGTGAAATAACAAAAAAAATGTACAGAAACAGAAGAATTTGATTTTTGCTCTTTAATATGTACAGATTGGTAAAAAAGCAGCATCAAGTAGAAGACAGTGACCAAATATAGATAGAAATATTTGTTATATAAAATTTACTTTGTGTGTGTGCAGTAGTTGCCAGTTTTGGTGCTGGCTGTATCACATTCGATGCCTTTTCCCAGTCACAACAGCTCACTTTGGGTTGTTGTAATCTCATGTGGATGGAAGATGCCTCCTGCTGTGTGTGGAGGGTGCACAGTCTGTTCACGGTCTCCTCTGGGGGGGGGGCAGGTCTGCCTGTAGGGGTTTTGCTGTAATCTGCCATTGAGTATTCTCAGTTTAGGGCCAAAAAATATATTTCTAGTTGATTATTTCCAATGTGTCAAATTTATGTCTTAGCCTGTTTTTCTAATTTGTTTTAATTTAGTGGGGGGGGGGGTCTGTACATAATAGCTTTATCATGGAGCAGGTCAATATCTTTTCAGCCAATAAAATAATAATATATTCATATTAAAATTAAAGGTGCAGTGTGTAAGGTATAGCAGCACCTAGTGGTGAGGTTGCGGATTGCAAATTAAGTGTGTAGGTCCATTCTGGGCAACTGCAGAGCGATGTTCTAAGATTTGGGGTTCCTCTACAATAGTTTCTACAATAAGACGGTGTCATCCAAATACGTCTCTACAAGGAGAATAGTCATCTCTATACCCGCTTATTTCTCATTGAGGTTGCGGTGTTTGTGAATTCTTGTTTGATTAGTGAGCCGCACATATGGGCCTATCAACTTCGATCATTTAGTAAACCTAAAGTGCTTTTCATACACAGAAAATGTCCTTCACAGACTTATCATATTATATATGGACATGACCTCAGTATTGCTCATTATCTTTATATCCTGACTCTTTTTTTCAAATACATGTTATTAAATTTGACAGGCACAATGTACAATAAACACTAAAATTTAACCCCCTTTACCCCCCACTTCCAAGAGCAACCCAGCACATCCCTTATATATATATATATATAAAAGAACGCCCTCCCAGGTCCTACATAAGGTTAAGTAAGTTTTTCCTGGTCAGCAGCATTGTAAACGGTCTAAAGGCTCCGCTGCTCCTCAGAGAGTGACGTGACATACAGTATAAACACACAGCCAACTGTTCAGCACTAGACAGGAGAGTCATGAACAGACCAGGCTGCAGCTTCACTCCTATCATCATCCCTTCTCCCTGCTGCCATCTGGAAGGCGTTACAGGGCCTTAAAAACCCACAGTGCCAGGCTAAAAAAAAACCCCACTTTAAACCACCAGCCATCACTGAACTTCACATCTCCAAACACTGCCCTTCTACCACCGCTTTTATTTATCCGTAGGTGCATGTGCAGAATGTTAGACGAACTGTTCTAGGAGCTGCACGGCAAATTTAGCTGCACGGCAATGTGCAGTGACAATGAAGGCACTCCATTCAATAAGAACGTCAGCCACGTTTTAGCCAGCATCATGCCAGAATAAACAGCATTGTGTGTGGTCTGGTCATTTGAGGCACGTAATCTGTCCACCTGTTTCAGCAGGTGGTTTCCAGAAGGTCTGAGCATTTAGAACAATCAGTGACATTAGATGGTCCCTATTTTATCATTTTCCCAATTTAGTATTTAAATTTCCATGATCTATTTATAAGAATTGGCATTGCTTCATGGTCCAGTAGCATTTGACCTGTAGCAGCACACAAGCAATATGAAGGGAGAAAGCGCCTACATGGATACAGGGGAGGGGGGGGGGGTTACTATTAAATGTCCACTCTTGTTGTGACATCACAACCAGAGCCCTTTCTAAATGGCTTCTGTTCAGCTAGGCTTCAGCGACATTACAGAGGCGGCCAGACCAGAAAAACAGCAACAGCAGACATAAATATTTACACGCAAACACAGAAAAAGTGTTTTCTTCATAATAGGGCCCCTTTAAAATGACAATAAAATTGTTTTAACATATCATCTAATAAACAAATATTGTGACAGACCTGGTCACACACACAATATCTAATAAAAGATTTAACTTCCACGCTCAAATATACAATAATGAATATGTGCTATATTGTCAGCAGCTTGTTTTGAATGCAAAACTAATATATTTTCAGCCCAGTTTTGTGCATTTGGAATCATTCAGGGCTATCACTGAATAAATTCAGCATGTCCACATTTATGATCAACAGGCACGAAACGTTCCAAGACATTTTCATTCCTGCCAGTATTCCAGAGAGAGACAAAGCCCGTGAAGGCCTTTGATGTAACGTGGTCCCGGCTCCCGTTTGATTTATTTCGTCCAGCTGGGATCAGCCTCCTCCGTTCGTATCACTTTCCCCCCTCAACAACCCGGGGGGAGACAGAAACTCGCCCCCCGACATCACAATTAATCAAGCGTGAGAGCACGAAACTCCTCGATGAATGGACGCCTGGATCATAAATTGATTGTGTTATCTTGAATGGGAACTTTACTCCTCCCGGGCTTAACTTAAAAAAAGTTGCTAATTTTTTTGTTTTTGAAATGATAAAATGAGCCGTGGCTTTATAGGTGGTGGCGGACATTGCCCGGGCATTGCTACACACGGGTTTGGGGGTTCCTTTGGTCAAGTTAAACCCTGCTTGGGTTTTTTATTTGGCTTGTGTTTGCAATAGACAACAGTTTGGAAGTAATTTTAATTTTATTAAATATTAAGCACATGTGTCCCATTATGGAAGTTTTACAACATTTTACCACAAGGTGTCATATTTGGACTCAACTGCCCCCAAAACTTGTTTTGTCAATTTGCTTCTCAAATCATTGCGCTGTTTTGCTTTATACGACTTGCAGAAGCTGAACTTTTTTTGTGAAATATTTTCCTTTACTATCTGGTCTTTTTCCTGTTGCTGTTTTCAGGATTTTAGCCAATTGGCTTTTTGGGAGACACACACACACACACACACACACACACACACACACACATACACACACACACCAGGCCAGAAATGGATTTCAAGTCGGGTGATGTTAGCCGTGTGCTTCTTGTCACGGTCGGGACATTAAGCAGAAAGGATGTTTCTCTCAATCTGTCACAGGATGTATCCTCTTGTAATTTATTGCAAAAAAAAAAGGAAGGAAACGAAAGCTGTTTTTTTTTCCTCGCTCGATTGTGATCTAACCGTCGTTCACCGACTTCTTCACGTCCGCTTTGCCTGTTGAAATCTGGCTTTGACCTTAACCAGATCACGCTCGTGCTTTACTCACCGCTCTGATTCATTCACACGCCGCGGCATGAGGCTGAGGGCGACGTTCCCCGTGCACGCCGTTTGCGGCCGCTGCAGGAAGGAAGGAACAGGTGTGGCAAGCAGCAAGATCTTACGCCCATATCTCGAAAGCTCTCTCACCCCTTTCGCAAATAAACTCAATTAGGACGTCATGTTGTGACAGACCGGTGGCTACACACGGCTCTGTTAGGGGGAGATATTCTCACAGGAGGCTGCTTAGAGGATAAAATGATTTGTTTTATCCCCCCTTTTCTTATGTGTGGCAGGTCTGTGTACGTTGGGCCTGGTTTCAGTGCTTGTATAGATACACCACCACTGGACACTGTCGGCTTTGTTCTCGCTTCCTGGCTTCACACGGCCCACGGGATGAAATGGGACTCCCGGCAACGCCAGCGGCCGGGTCTGACCCCGGGGTTACGGCTACAAGAGGGCAGAGCACACGGCCCTTTTTTTTTTTTTTTTGTTACGGCCGGGGGCTCAGGCTTAAATCTTAAGTATTTGCCCAGCTGTAAGCCTGTTTGCTTTCAAACACGCCATGTGTTAACCACTAATGAAGGGAGTAATTAGAGCATCGCAGTGAATTAGGCTTACGTGGTGTCATCTGTATGCGGCCGCTGGCCCTGACGACGGCGACCCGGCGCGTCACGCCGCGGCGGCTCCACGGTGAGCTTTAATTTCTACGTTGGAGAGCGGCGTACAAAGGGTCTGCCATGTGTGGGAGGCATTGAAGCCCCAGGAGTGCTCCAATAGTGATTGGATAGTGAAGTGGATGATGAGTAAGCCCCTCCGGGTCCGCCTCCACATCCTCTTTGCACACACACACACATGCACATACACACTCATACTAATCCGGGCATGTGCGACAAACCCTGCACCTCATGCACAGGGGGGATGCATACGAAAAAGTACCAAAAAGCTCTGCCCCCCCTCCCTCCCTCCTCCCTCCTCCCTCCCCCTGCTGAGCGCTTGTCTGGGATCTGTCCTCACTGAAGGACACGTTCATTGACTCGCTTTTATGAGGATGCGTTAATGATGCGAGACCGCCGCCTGTCATAGTGTGGGCAGACACAGATCGCCTCACAGATCGGGGAGAGAGAGAGAGAGAGAGCAAGAGAGAGAGAGGGAGGGAGAGCGAGAGATGCCAGCGAGGATGTCTGATGACTGAGACCGGTGCTGCTGCCTCCCGAGAACTGACGTTTTTTTCTTTTTCTCCTTTTTCAATATTTTCTGGATTATCATCATATTCTTTCCTCTCAGATGGTGAACGGTTCATCTTAATGTCAGGTACAGTTCTTCATACTTTTGTGTTTTTTGGTACCGCTGCTGCACGCTTGTGGTCTCGACACATGTCAGCGATATGCCAGTGATAACGGAGACATCCGTCAGCCCCCTTTTCATAACGACGTCACGTTGCGTGTTCTGCGTGGATTCCGTCCTCCGTGGCATCTCCTTCCGAAGTGTTTGTCGGCCCCTCGTGCTGTTTGATTCAGGCAGAAGTCGGAGGCTGCAGCTGCTAAATCGGGATCTGTTTACACATACACAAGTTCACCACTTCAGTCCGAGCGGGCGGCCGCGACCCAAACTATGTTGGCGAACGCGCCCGCAGAGAAGTTCCTGAAGGCGGCGGTGACAAACGAAAAAAAAAAAGAAACGCCGTCAGTTGGCCCAGCGATGCTGACAGAATAATGTGGTCAGACGCTTTGGG
This sequence comes from Eupleurogrammus muticus, assembly GCA_036785175.1. Taxonomy (NCBI): domain Eukaryota; kingdom Metazoa; phylum Chordata; class Actinopteri; order Scombriformes; family Trichiuridae; genus Eupleurogrammus; species Eupleurogrammus muticus. The sequence goes on from JAYKQN010000015.1 coordinate 19,178,550, forward strand.
ATTTAGGAGAAAAAAAAAAAAAAAACGAAAGCCACATTGCTGCTGCAGCCTTGAAATCATAGGGGGGATGAAATTGCCATCTTGAAATGAAATAAATTACAGGCGGGGGCTTTAAAAATAGATTTGCACATCCTTTTTAGCAGCTCAGTGTTAAGCCGTGATGAAAGCAGGAATGCAGAATGCTAAAGGTTAGTCACGTAATTTATGCCTCATCCATCGCAGTCACATACTTTTTATTTCTTTTAACACGTCACAGTTGATTTTCCTGCCTTTAGTAGGAATGAACACGCCATTCAGTCAAGTCGTTTTCCAGTCACTTTTGTGTGTTTCGTCTGTTAATCTGCACCATCTTTCGGATGCTATTTTCGGGGCAGCTCGATCAGATTTGGAAATTGCATCCTTGAACTACGGCTTCCGTTTCTAAACAGGCCGTTCAGTGGTTTTTATTTTGGACGAAAGCGAACGGCGCGAATGTAAGTTGACACAAATTCACAATGAGATCGTTGGAACGGTTTGACGGGGGGAAACAAAAAAAGGATTTTTTTTTTTTTTTGCAGAGGAAGCACTGAGCTCATTTCCCCGCAGCACAGATATTTAGCTCAGGAACTCGCAATGTCCTGTGGAGTCACACGCCTGTATGTAACCCTTCACCTCATTGGTGAAATATGTGTACAGCTGCAGGGAGGAAGTTGCAGAGAGTACAACTAAGCATTTCCTGTCAAGGTGTGCCTAACACTTCCTCTGCTTGAGCGTGCATGCTTGTGTGTGTGTGTGTGTGTGTGTGTGTGTGTGTGTGTGAGACTGGATTGTTTGGTTGTCAAGTATCCTGTGATGAGTGAGATGCATTGTGTCTTTGTAGATAAGATTGGATTTCTTTAAAACATTCCATAATTTAGTTGTTTTATTTGGCTTTGTGGGGTTTCGCGTTGCCAGAAAATTCCCAGGATTGGACAAAAATGAGCAATGTCACCAATGCTAAATATGCAAATAGCTCCAAATTTGGCCTTTTTTTCCCCTGTGGCCCGCGCTGCCCTGCTCTTAGGGGCTTCTCTCCTCGGCCTTCGATGTGGGAAACCGCCCCGAAAGTCCCCCCCCCCCACCTCGTGGGCGTTTGCAGCGCGACACCCACCTCTCCTCCCCTGAACCCCTGCATCTCCCGCTGAATGAAGAGCGCCTCGCATCCTTCCTCGGGCCACCGACAGATGCATCCTGCAGCTGCGCGCTCCTTCCTGTCTGCACTCGGGCCCTTTTGTCTGAAGACGTTGCTACAGCAGCGTCGGGACGCTGGCTGAATTTAAATAGGGGGGGTGGGGGGGGGCCCTGAATGGAGAAAACGCTGCCAGGAGGCTCCACTCTGCATGGCCTCACTGTGCATCACTGAACCCCGATGTTTGTCTTCTGCAGATGTGAATGGTGAACTTGACATCACCGTTATTTTCCCTCAGTCGTGTGTATTTGACAGTATTTTTTTTTCTCGTGTGTGTGTGTGTGTGTGTGGAATTTTGCTCCACATTCTCAGAGGAAATCCGAGTTTGTCTCTCTTGTTTTTTTTATTTTTTATTTTTTTTATTGGCTTCACGAGCAGCGCGACACTACTCTGGCTGACATGTGGGAAAAACAGCCTCTGTGATGAGCCGCCTTGATTGGCTCTCCAGGAGGATGTTTATGAGAGCTATTTCTACTCAGGCCTCCGCCCCACGGCTGCCCGCTCGCTCGGCCCCTCGGCCCCTGCCATGCTGAAAAATCACTGCTGCAGGACGCCGTGCGTGCATGCATGCATGCATGGGAAGAAACAACCTCCGCCATGGTCCCGCAGCCGAGCTGACAGCCCGTAAAGGTAAGGCAGAGCGGGGTGACTGCGAGCGTCATGCTATCAATCTTTCACGTTTCCTTTTGGAGTGTTTGCCAGGAAGTGTCAGCTCGCCCCGTTTTACAAGCACCAGCACCGCGCTGGGAGGTGCTAGCGTGTGTGGACGAGGGCGAGGGAGAATCTGCTGCGTAGAAACATGCTTATTATCATGCATGACTGTGGCGTGGGTGAAGGAAACCTGCGATTAAATGTCCTTAAAGTGACAGAGATTGAAAAAGTGTTTTTTCTACGTGCATGCCCTTTACTGCCAGGAATGCAAGCTCCGCTCTCGAATAGGAAGCCGAGGGGACGCAGCGGGCTCCTCACATCTTCCTTTGTCATATTTTACCTACTGTGCTCCCTCAGAGGTGGAAAGTCGGTGCTCATCTACTCTAGCTCATGTGCTGGTGTAAACACTGTGCTCGTGTGTTTCCATGTGACGCTGCTCCATTCTTCCATTCCACCACATTTCAGCAAAGGGGGGGCGGGTGTTGTGTTTTCTACTGCACTGCAATTAACTGACAGCTTTGGTCGGCTGCAGATTTGTCACAATGGGTAATATAACAAGCTTCTTTTTATTCAAACACAGCGCTGTGTTTTGATCTCTCTCTCTCTCTCTCAGAAAAAGAGAAAAAAAAAGCAGCGTGTGGCCGGGTCACGTTTCACATGTCTGAGTTGTTAACAGCTCCACCAGATACACATTCTCTTTTTTTGTTTTTTTCCCCTCTAAACTTCTCGCATGATTTCATCGCAATAAATGTTTAAACGACCAGATATTTCACCAAAATAGGCAAGGGCCAGTAAGTTAAAAAAATAAAGACCTAAAAGTGAAACAGAACAGATTTGTGTATTTTCTTCTTAACTCTGATAATACAATAATGTACTTTTACTTTTTTAAATATAGATCCTTTACTTGTAATGGAGTTTAATTTTATATTAGTAGGACTTATATCTTTCACCACTCATGACATTCTCACTTCCATAAACCAGAAGCTGCAGCTACATAATGAATTTTCCCTCCGCTGGCTGATCATTCACTGCGTTCCTTCCGTGCTGCTCGCCGTGCAGAGCGAGCGTCCACCGTGTTGTCTTTGTCTGTCCCTGCACGAGGCGGCTGAACCCGGGCCATCTGGCCGCCAGATGTGCCGCCACCTCCTCCGGTCCCCCTTCCGTGGAGACTCCAGTCTCTGGCGTGAATCCGCGCCGCTCGCACCGGACGGGGGAGACGGGGCGGAGAGCGTGGAGGACGAGGAGAGCGAGGAGGACTAGGAGGACGCCGCCTGAGCAGCCCGCTCCCCACCAGCCAATGCCAGAGTGACTGGGCACTCTGAGCTCCGGAGAGAGGGGTGTTTCCCACTGCTTGGAGGAGGAGGGGGAGGAGGAGGGGGAGAGCCTGGGGGTGGGCGAAAGGCATTGAAAAGGAGGATTTTTCTGGATGCGATGCCAAGTTCTCACACTCACACTCCTCCGGACCATGGCGGACAGCAAGCAGCACAGAAAGGGCTCGGGCAGCAACCGCTCCTCAACTCATGCGTAAGGCGTCCCCCCCCGTTTTACTGGATTTGTCGCGGCGTCTGGAGTTGTGTGTTTTTTTTTTCTTTTCCTTTCTTTCCTCAGCGGTAGTCACAAAGTCACGGCAGCGGAGATGCTTCTGGTATGTGGCGAGGGATCTAAATAGATTTGGGGCAGCAGGAGCACCCTTTTCTTAAAAAAAGCTTCCTTTTATGGAACTGGAGTAGAGGTTCTGCCTCTTTTCTTTTTCTTAACTCTTGATCCCTACTTAGAATCATGCAACTTTTCAAGCTATATGGACATTCTAGAATGTGTTTGTGTGCTTTTTACGCATACCAACAATCCCAGTCCACATGCTGTGGTCCTTCCCTACCTGTTCGAGGAGGGGGTCTGTGGGCTCCCAGCAGCACGCTGACCTGCCCACTCAGCCTCAGACGCAACAAAGAGGCGAGTGGCGTGACTCACCCGGCACGTCGCACTCCACCGAGCCTCCGCGCACGATGAGGCTCCGCTTCTTTTTTTCAAAGCTGGAGATCACAGAGAGCTGCTCTGAGGCTCCTCCGTGTCCTGTGGAAGTGGATTTCAACGTTGGATTGAGTCCCTTTTCTTGCTCTTGCTCTGCACTTTGCAGCACGGCTGTTACAGTCTCTGTGTGATTTTTATCTGCGATTTTAGTTGACGTCTTTTCTTTTTCTGGTTGAGGTGTTATGAATCTGTTTCTGTGTGCTTGTGTACTCCGGAAGACCGTCTCGGGCTAGAGGAAGCCGCGTTGTTCCTGACGCTGGCCGCCCGTCGGAAGACGAGTCTGTTTATCTGCAGAGCTCCGTGCACGGCGCTGTTTATTCAGAGGGGAGGAGGCTGTTCTTGAAAACCTGCGGCTGGCTCACGTGGAGGGGGGGGGGGGGGGGGGGTGGTGGGGGTGGGCTGCGGTCTCCATATCAATAACAATATGAATACTGTCAAACTAGACTGTAACACACTGCCACCACAATGACATCGCTACGAGATGAATGCTGTTTGTAATCTGAGGCCTGGCTAAACTCTTGCATGTGGTATCACTCCAAAAAGTCACAAACTGCTTAATTATGATTTTTGAAGTTTGATGAGAAATAACGCTTTTTGGATTCAGCAGAATAACTAATAACAAAAAAAAAGAAAAATCACACTATAAAGTCCACATTTAAAGGAACATCTCTAGCTTTTAGGATCTTATTTTGATGCCATTGATGCAAATCTGATGTGTCAATTATTTTTGAAGCTTTGTTGATTGGCTCAGCTTTAACAATAGGGTTAAACAATACAAATAGGCCTAACAATGCAAACTGAAGGCAAGTCACCTACCCTGCTAATTAAAAAGTAATATCCTGTTTCCTTAATCCGTAGTGTAAAAACAATGTTTCCATGGTTCTGAAGCTAATCAGCTACTGGCTCGTAGCTTCAAGATTGAAGATTGTAGAGTGTTGATGCTCTATGGTACAGAAAACTAGAATCACACAGTGTGTGATACTTTATTACTCATCATGTGCTTTATATAAAATGGCTTAGAATACTTGGCCTGGAAAAGTGTGAGACACTCTTCCCCAGATATCTGTGTGTGTGTGTATGTGTGTGTGTGTGTGGGGGGGGGTTATTTTTAGGCATGCGTGTGTGTGTCTGACCGTGTTTCCTCCCCGTCTCTGACTCTCCGCCGCCGTGCCGTCCACAGCTGCCTGTGGAGCATGGGTACGACCGCCAGCGCCGCGCCGCAGCCCGTCTCCGTAGCTCCGCCCCTTGAAAGCGTCCACGGCAACGGGATGGCCGACGGCCGCCAGTCCGCGGGCTCCGGCCCCTTCCAGACGCTCAGCATCCACAACAACAAGGCCAAGTCCATTATCACCAACAAAGTGGCACCTGTCGTCATCACGTAAGTCCCTCCCTGAATCCGCGTTCTCACAATTGGGTGTTAATCCTCTTTGATCACTGTGGCGACCCCCCCCCCCCCCCCAACACTCACCCCCGCCCCCCCTCACCCTCCAGCCGAATTGTTTGCCCCCATTATCATCTCATTTGTCGATCCGGGGCCTGGCAAACAGCAGCTGATAATTGAATTGACCTCTGGTGTGTGTTTGTTTGGTTTCAGCTACAACTGCAGACAGGAATTCCAGATCCACGATGACATCCTGAAGAGCACCAACTACAAAGTGGGCCGGATATCCGACGCCATGCCCGAGCACTACCTGGTGCAGGTGAGAGACGCGTGGACCCCCCCCCCCCTCACCTGCCTTTGCTCTTTTTTTTTTCACATTTGCATGTCCGGACCTGCAGAGCGACGCGGGGACATTGTCATGCGCCGTTTTATGATGTGGCGCCAGCTTTTGAAAAACTGGAAGGGGGGAATGTTGTCACCCTCCTATCGAGGCTTTTGATCTGCTCCGGCACCTTTTTTTTTCAACCCGCGGTTTCTGTTTACGTCAGCGACTTCACCCAAACAGTCCGAATTTTTCACGCAGCACGTGCGGAACGCCGCGGCGAGCGTTCAGCCTCGTGCCGGAGTGTGGACATGTCAACAAGGATCAGGGAGGGAAGAGGCCTTATGTGTGCCTGTGAGCCCTTATTGTGAACGCCGCTATGGCTGCTCACACAATACAGGTGTTTAGGGCTGCAACTAGAGTTCATTTCTATTATCCACTCATCTGATAATTAATTAAAATTATTGCAGCTCTGCAGGCTTATATAGTCGGTCGATTACGCTGTGCGATTTTCACTGATTAGTAAAAATGTATCACGGCTTTTACCTGAACTTAACATCACTATTAAAAAATTTGGGGTCACCCAGTTTTCGGATTTGTCGAATGAGTTGCGAAATGATCAGAAAATACAGTCAAGACATTGACAAGGTTAGAAATAATTACTTTTTCTTTGTATGTTCCTTCTTTAAATAATGCATAATCTAACCAGCTAAACTGCTTTCAGCTGTGCTAACGTGCTTAAACAAGGGGTTTCTAACCACCAACCATCCATTATCTTCTAATGCAAATAGCAAACCCAATTTAGATTTGCATTAGATGCTGGAGGAAAAGGCCTCTATGCAGATTATGCATTAAAAACCAGACATTTGCCTCAATAACGGTGTATAAGGTGGATAAACAGGGCTTTTTCTGCAAAAATAAAGACATTTGTAGGCATCCCAAACTTTTTAGCGTATTTTGCAGACTTGTAAATTTTTTCTGACCGTGTATGTCAGTCATTTAAAGGCATCTAAACACTGTGTTGGTGAAACAGTTGGTTTGTTATTTGGCTACAGAAAGAGTAGAAAGGAGGTAAAAAGGATGCCGACTTGGATGTTTTGGCGTTTTCGGAGCGGGTGAAGGAACTGAAAATCATAAAAAAAGGGGAACCTGAACTCAGAAACAGATCCTCGCGTGACGGCCTTCTCTTTCTCCACATGATCTGTAAATGCGGTGGGTGTGAGCTGGGGAAATGTTTTGATGATATTCAGCCACGCTGCTTTTTCCCAGGGGGAGTTCTTCATGGTGCAGGACGTGTACAGCAAGGCCGACGTCCTCAACACCACGGGCAGCTACGGCGCGCCCAACTTCCGCCAGGTGAAGGGAGGCTACCCGCTGTACGGGATGGGCCAGCCCAGCCTGAACGGCTTCAAGCAGGTCCTCCAGAGGCTGCAGGCACAAGGGCACGAGGTCGCCACCTCACACACACACACACACACACACACGCACGCACGCGCCAGCTCACAGACAGATCCTTTTTTTCTCCTCGCACCGTGTCGCTGCCTCTGCGGCTCGGCCCGACCTCCCTCCGGCCGTGTTGTCAGTAAATATTTGAGGAGTCAAGTGCTCGGCCCGAGTCGTGGAACTGAGCAAACAGAAAGTTGCGGTGGCGTGTGCCGGTGGAAAAAAACGAAATCTCTCTCTCTCTCTCTCTCTCTCTGTGCTTACGGCGGCTAGAAAATCTGACCGTAATTGAACAGAAATTGACAAAATTATACATCAGCCCCCTCCCCCTCTGAATTCCATACTCATGCCCTGCGTGTTCTATGACGACAGATCGTTTCCAGTTTAAAACCCTATCATTTATTCCTCCCTCGCTCTCTCCGGGCTTCTGTAGGAGGTCATATTCTTCTGCGTGAGGGAGGAGCCGGTGGTTTTCCTGCACAAGGACGACAACTTCGTGCCATACACCCCCAGGAGGAAGGAGAACCTCCACGAGAACCTGCACGGCCTGGAGAAGGAGGAGCTGGTGGAGGCGCTGGAGCTCACCATCAGGAAGGAGGTGATGAACTGATAGGACGTCATACAGTGATTTTACATACACATGATGCAAAAATTCGGGATAAGCTAATCAGAAAATGCTGTTTACACTGCAGTGTCTTAATCTGGCTGTTGTCTCCATCGGGTTTACATAAACACAGACCCAGCAGGGATTAACCCCCCCCCCCCCCCCTTTCCCCCCCCCCCCCCCCCCCCCCCTCCTCCGTCCTCCACAGCTCCACGACTTCGCCAAGCTCAACGAAAACGTCTTCTACGTCTACAACGACATCGAGTACTTCAAGGACGAGCCGCAGAAGATCGGCATCGCGTGCGAGGAGGACATCCACGTGACGGAGGAGGTCTACAAGAGGCCCATGTTCACCATGCCTGCCTACAGGTTCACTGGCTCTTTGCTGCTCCACGGGGTTAAGACGTGTGGCTGCCTGCAGAAAAAAAAACACACACACACACAGGGCGGGTTATAAATAGTGACGCTTGTTTGTGCAAAGGCTGGTTGCCCTGCTTTCACAATAAAGGGGGTGGTGGTGTAAAAGCTAAACACTGCAGCATCCTGTTTGCAATCAGATCAGCAGACTCAGCTTTGGTGACATGTCATATATCACTCCACCAGGACGTCGGAAACCATTTTTTTTTCTGCTTTTCTAGTCAAAAGAAGCGGGCAGGATGTTTTATCTGAATATGCACGGGGTATATATATATTCCTACGGGGACATTAGAGGGAATCATTAATCCTCGGCCGCCGTCCCCCTCGCGGGAGGAGGGAGAAGTTCGTACCGGAGACTCACAAGATTAGTAAACACAACATGAGAGAGCTCAGCTGTCGGGGCTTTTGGTTTACGAGTGTGACCCACGCCGCGGCCGTATTGACACAACACGGCCACGGTTCAGCTCTCAGCAACCGGCGGTGGACGAGCACTCGCATCCCTCAGCGGAGTAGAATGTCCTCGACAACAAGCAGCGAGCACAGCTTGTTCTTTTGCTACTGTACTAAACACTTTTAAAGTTTGAGACGTTTTACGTTCACACAGGAAGACACACAAAGTGTTTACGATACGTTGGGTATTTTAATAGTAGTCCTGCATTATAAAATTTTGCAGATATAACATAAAGTGCATAGAAATGCACATAGAAAACAGACAAGAGTGGCAATTTAATAGCTGGCAATTTAAGTGTACTATATGTAAGAAAACCCTGTGTGTGAATTCATAATCCTAAGTAATTGTACTCTGTGCTGCTGCCGTGCTGCAGGTACTACAGGGCGCCGCTGCCGATGGAGGGGGCGCCGCTGGAGGAAGACTTCGACGCGTTCGTTACCATACTCAGGGTAAGATCCTGTAAAATAAAAAAAAACATTGAAATACAAGTCAAGTGGGGGGAGGTTGTCAAAGTCATTCAAGGCTGGAATCTCGTAGAAGCATCTGGACTTTGTCACTGTGAGAGAGAGAAGGTCACAGTTTTTTTTTTTTCCATTTAAATCCACATGTGGCCTTTTGACTCCGTGCTCCATATATCACTCATCGAGTAATGGCTCTAAAACCTGGAGCGTGTTTTCTCTTTGAGTTTCCGCCGCTCGGCCGTCCTCTGCCTGGTTTCCGTCTTGCCCTCCGCTCACACAGGATGTTCTTTTCCTTCTTGTTTTTCCCTTTTTTGGCCTGACTCGCAGCAGACGATCCAGTTCCCTGTGGTTGGAAAGTGGCTCCCCTCTTTTTTTTTTTTTTTTTTTTTTTTTCCCAAACAGCGTTTGGATCAAAAACCAAAAGCCATCCTCGCCGTAGAGAGCGTTTGCATGTCGTTGCGTCTCCTCTCACCTCCTCGCTCTTCCTCTCCCTGCAGGAGAGCCCCAGCCTGTCCCCGGGACACGACGCGTCGCGCCCGCTGCCCGCGCTGCTCTTCAGCTGCCAGGTGGGCGTCGGCCGCACCAACCTCGCCATGATCCTGGGCACGCTGGTCATGAACCGCCTGAGGGGTGATTCACAGCCGCCGCCGCAGTAAGGGCTCCCAACACATCTGGAAAAGGGATTTAAAAAAAAAAAAAAAAAATGCGCTGCATTGCATGTTTTAAACTTACAGTTCCCGAGATGCTGCTTAGAAATCTCCTTTTTTTTGATTCCTGGTTTAACCGTTTCTTCGCAGGGTCGAGGAGGCGGCGGCTCCCAGACCGCTGTTCAGACTCATCCAGTCGCTGATCAACAAGCTGCCCAATGGACAGCAGCTGATGGAAGAGGTGGATAGAACTAGCACCATTTGCCTCAGTGAATTTTTTTACTCTCAACACAGCATCAACAGCAGCGGCAAAAAAAATAATCAGTGGGTTTGATGAAAACTAAACGCTGATCTGTCCCCGCTTAACCAGGAGACGTGATCAGAAGCTTTGGTGTGAAATCATAGCATCATTAGAGAAATTTGGCTTCAGTATCAAAAAGCCATTAAATCTCCATATCCTGCAGCTCTAGATATAAAGGCTTAATTCTGCTTTGCAGAGTGAAACCAGAATGATGCATTTGACTTAAAATGTTACCAGAGGGTCAGAGGTCAAACCACCAAAATAAAATTTTGTAGGAAACCCTGATGCAATAGTGTTTGATTTTAATTTAATAATTCAGATCCCTGACACATGTGCTGCTTTTGAAATTAAAAGTCAATTTTCTTTGTTATCTATTTAGTTCATTTTGTTCTTTGCTCTAGAAAGAACTTAAAATCATTCAAATAACATAACAACACTGTCGTAAACCTTCATTTAAATGATTAAACGGCTTTAGATTTTATTTCCTCTCCTCCCTCCCGCAGGTTGACCAGGCGATCTCGCTGTGCTCAGAAATGCACAACATAAAAGAAGCGATATACGAGAACAAGAGCAAACTGGAAGGCATCGGGGAGGACTATCAGATTCAGGTTGGTGCAGATGGACTCTGATGCGTTAAGTTTAAGTTGAAGCGTGTCGCTGAAGAATAAGAGAAACTCTAATTTGAACGGCTTGTGTTGTAGGGAAGCAGCACCAAAGACTACTTTCTCAGCAGAACGAAGCAAAGCCTGGAGTGCTACTTCTACTTGATCGTGTTTAACGCCTACCTTCACGAACAGGTGCGTTTCACCTATATTATTTTTTTTAAAGATCGCGAGCCCTAAAACCAACCTGCGTCTCATCCCTGCCCTTCATTCCACAGTACCCCGTGGCCTTCGTGGCCAACTTCAGCCAGTGGATGTGCTGCCACACGTGGCTCTACAGGCTGCTGGCCTGCATGGACCTGTCGGAGCTGGCCGCCCCCCCGGAGCTGGTCACCAGAGGGGCCCGCGTCCTGGCAAGTTTTCATCCGCTGCCTAACGACACCGCGATCACCGGAATCTCCATCATGTTACGCTGCATTGAACTGCATCGGGAAGAGGATCAGGAATAAAAAATATACATATCATAGAGAAAAAAACTGTAGAATCTTTATTTCTAGCTAATTTAATAGCTTTTCTCTGAATATTTCTCCATCCACAAGCTCCTTTCCCCCCTCACATGCTAATCCTCTTCTGTAAATACGTTCTTATACAAGCTCAGTGTCACATGCAACATGTTTTTTCTTTTTTAACAGATCAAGCTCGCCACATGTACCACCTTATGAGCAGTGCTGTCCAAATGATTAGAGTCAGTTTGGAAACTAGAGAATATACTGGTATCATATATGTGATATGTACGATCTCACTTTGTGTGTCTTCCTGTGTGACTCAGAATCTTCCTGGTTCTTGTTTCATCCCTGAAATTCAACTTTAACATTCCCTGTTAAAGTAGATTTAGAGGTTGAGAGCTTTGACGCTTACGATGAAAAGCTGCTGTCAGATCTTCATTTGTGCTCGTTCTGTTCCCGCTCAGGTCGCTGATGAGTACCTGGCTCCCGACGTGCTCGGCACGGTGAAGGAGATGAAGGCCGTGAACTTCAGACGAGTGCCCAAGATGCCCGTTTACGGAATGGCCCAGCCCACATCGGAGGTGCGGCACAACCCCCCCCCCCCCCCCCATCCTGTTGTAATAGAGCGGATAATGACCCATAACTCTAATAATAAAACCTCCTACACAAGTGGTTGCTTTGGAACCAAGTGCACTATTCCTGAATATTCATGCTAGTAGAAAAACAATGACTCTCTGAGGATGCTGTGTAATGTATAATAACCGTAGACGCGCGGCGTTGCAGGCCACCGGCGCCGTGCTGGCCCACCTGACGGACGAGAAGCGGAAGCACAGCCACGTGCTGTGGGTCAACCTGCAGGAGGAGCTGGTGTTGGAGGGGAACGGCCAGATCTTCACGCCCAGGGAGCCGTCCTGCCTGGATCAGAACGTCCCCGTCCCGTCCTCAGACCCCCAGCAGATAGAGGTCAGTTCTAAGACGTCTAAAGATATTTTATTACGAGCTCTACAGTTGCTTTACGAGGTATTTCCTTCCCCGCTGGTCCGCAGAAACTGGAGACCTCTCTGAAGGAGGAGATCCTGAGAGCCCAGAAGTGGCTGGAGGTGACGCTGGAGCAGGAGAAGCAGATGAAGATGTTCAAGAGCTGCCTGACGGCGGCCGACATCTTCAACCAGCACAGGAGCTGCCACCAGGGTCTGGTCTACAGACGCATCCCCCTGCCGGACTGCAGCGCCCCCATGGAGGAGGTGTGTGTGTGTGTGTGTGTGTGTGTGTGTGTGTGCATGCATGTGCAGGCATGGAGGGGCAGAGGGTTGAAAATGAGTGAGACTAGTGCTCCCTCTAGTGGTCTGGACCGGTTCTGTCTCTCAGTGTCTGCAGCTAAACCACATCTTCTTAACCTCTGACACTATTTTTGCTGATTCATTTTTTGTGTTCATTTCTTTCTGAATTTCTGTTATCTGCTATCCACGTGTTATAAATATTTAAAATGCACCATTCTCTTTTCTGTTACACTTTTGACATTTTTTTTGATTTTTCAAAAATATCTCACATTCCAATGGCACAAATATGAAATATGAAAAAAACACATTCTGAGAGACCTGATGAACGAACGACTTTAAAAGACACATTTGCAATTACAAATAAGGCTTTTATAGTGAAGTTAAATAATAATGCCTGAAGCGTATATTTTCACTCGCATATTAACAGTGTTAGGATAAAAATGTGTGATTATTGGAAAGCTGAAGGCTAATTTATGCATTAATAGTGGTTGTTAATAGTCTATTACTTCTTGATTTGCCCCTGACCCTCCTTAGAGGACGTGTTTCTTGTTAAACTGAAATGATTGAACAAAATTTTACTATGTGATATAACATTTTTTGACTTTCTTATCTTGCCAACTGTTATTTAACTATTCACATAAAATTGATGTTGGTTACATATAACATAACATATGTGCAGTAAAAGGAACATTGTGAGCGATTGTGGATTTACTTGTACATGATCTAGGCGTGTGTGTGTGTGTGTGTGTGTGTGTGTGTGTGTGTGTGTGTGTGTGTCCTCAGGACTTCGATAAGCTGCTGGAGGCCATGAAGAGCTCCTTGGCCGAGGACTCCCACTCTGCCTTCGTCTTCAACTGCTCCAACGGCAAAGGCCGGACCACGACCGCCATGGTCACCGCCGTTCTCACGCTCTGGCACTTCAACGTAAGACCCCACCTCCACCAGGAGTGTTTCCTGTCGCCTGTTCAGGCTGACAAAAGTTGATAAGAATGAATCAAATTTGGCCACACAGTCTTATTTCCTCCACCTGCAGGGTTTCCCAGAGTTCGCTGATGATGAGATTGTGAGTGTTCCTGATGCCAAGTACACGAAAGGAGAATTTGAGGTGTGTATGCTCTTTCTCCTAATTGTTGAGAACAGGTTACAGAAAAAAAGAGCTTAACATTTTGGTCATTAAGAACAGGGTTTCTATCAAAGTTTTTAAACTAAGATTATTATTTAAATGAAGCGAATGTGTGGATAATGAAGCAAATTCTAGTTGCCCTCATTAGTTTTATAGCAAGGCTGCAAACTATCACTGTGTGCTGCTGTTCCATGTTTATAAGTGGATACTAATACACAAACTAACTATCATAGCTTATTATCTATATACATCTAGTCTACTAGTAAACTCTTGATCTCCTCATGTGTAACATGCTGCACTCTTTCCATTTTGTCATTTATTATTTGTTGTTTCATCACCTTCTGCACACTTCACCCTGCAAAAATGCATTTTGAAGGTTGCAATACTGCAGCACAAGCAGTAATATATGATGGTCACACGTACATTTCTGAGGGAGTCACTTCATTTTCTTCAGTTTATCAAACTGCGTCCTGCTCCTGCTGTGAACTTTGAAAAATTCAATCTGCTTAGGAAATGCAATAAATAGAGAATATCAAAATCTAATCCTTAACATCAGTTCCTCCAAATAAAAGCAATGCATGCTATAAAAATGTAATGTTGTACACATATGGTGCAGCTTTTATTTTTGTTTTTCTTGGGGTTGTTTTCCATCCTCTTGAGTCTGCACCTGTGATCGACAGCTTGGGCCAAACAAAGTCAGACTCCCGCGGCGTGAAAAGCGGCGGCGAGTCGAAGCCTCTCGGCTGTTTTTTCCAGATTAAAGAGTCGTGACAATGCGTCTCTGCTTGGAACCTGCTGGCTGTGCCCCCCCCTGCAGCACTGTACACACAGGCCACACAGAAAGAGCCCCGCACAAAGCCGCACGCCAATCACGGCGTCGCGGCCCCGGCCGGGTTTCTGGGAAACGCCGGGGCCGTCGCCACGGAAACCCTCTCCGCATCCAATTCAGCCTTCTGAAGGATGTGTGTGACGTCGCCGTCCTCTTATTGCTTTGTCTGCCCAAAAAAAAAACAAGTGTTGCTATGGTCCTGAGGTCAGATCGCGTTAGATAATCCTCTCCTGGTGAGATATAGAGGTATGAGGTAATCCTCTGATAATTAATGGCATTTTAAGAAAATATAAATCTCTGTTTAAAAAAAAAAGGCGCTGAACAACTTATTATATACTCAATCTGTATTATTATATTATAATACTCAATTACTTAATATTCATGTCAATCAAAAGAAGAAATTTCCTTTATGATCTTAGATTGTAACATTTTTTATCTACATGGGGACGTGTGTCGCCCCCTGCATGTTGCACCATCATGTTCCTACAGTGGCTCAGAACGGACAAACCAAACAGAGGCTGTACTTTTTTCTCATTTTTTAGCAGTCGCCGTAAAGTTTCCTGCAGGCTTCTGGCCACTGGGTCTGTTGCAGTCTGTGATGCTGCCACTAGATGCCACCAGAAACCACACACACTGCACCTTTAAGGTCACACATACTTACCCATGCAACAGCTGCCAAGCTAAACAAATGACTTTTATTCAACCAACTAAACCAACGCCACTTTTTTTTCCTAATTGGTAACAAATCACACCACTGTTTCTGCAAAACTAAACATCAAATATCTGCATTACATAGTATTTTACCAGGAAATGTGCATAAAAATAATTGTGAACTTTCATTACTCTCAGTGAAAGTAATAATAGTACCTTTGTTGTCTAAAGGAGAAACATGTATATGTTACACTGAACACTGATTCCAATGTCAGCTGATGTCGCTGTCGGTTTCACACACAGGCTGAATGAGGAAATGTGTTTTTTTCCTGCAGGCCTGTTTCATTCCCCGATCCCCGCTCTTTGCCTCCTGTTTCTTATTGTTATTATCATCGGTGATATCATTGATATCTGAAGGGGAGTGACGTGAAGCAGCTGTAGAGGGGCCAGTAAACCGGGCTGCAGCTGGCTTCCACACCGTGTTTTATGGGTTTTTTTACGTCGTACAGATGTGCTCGGCGGAAGCGTTCCGCATCGAGCCGGTCAGCAGCGCTCTACGTGAACCTGCTGACACGCTCGCAGCGACGTTTCAATCAGGTGGCGACTGACAGGCGGCGCGGCGCTTATCAGTCAGGCCTCCCATGGTGCACCGTTTGCCTGGTTGTTGATTAGAAGCACAAACAATCATTTAAATGATGAGTTTGAAAACTCATTCTTTACCCTGGACAGAGTTGTTGAATCCAAAACCTCACCATGAAAGGACAAGGTTGTGATCCTCATTTTGGTAAACATAAAGAAAGATTAAAGATTAAAACATGAATGCTGTAGCTTTAATGCATTATTCTTCCAATTGAAATAGAATTTCAAAGAAGAAAAAAATAGTTGAAATAACATAAAATGGGAGGGAAAAGGGGCCTGCATCTATTTTTGGATAATGGTTCTTAACTGATTGCTATTTATTTAATATTACTCTGTCACACTACAACAATGTCATACACACACAATGTTTTTAAGCTCAACCTGTCACTTAATTTACGTTCTTATATGTCTACTTTAATGTCAATATGTCTGACTATGTCTTGTCTAAGTACGTGTGCATGGCAATGAGCAAGAAACGTAATTTCAATTCTTTGTATGACGAGTTCATGTGAAGGAAATTGCCAATAAAGCCATCACTATTAACAGGTCCCAGCTTCCGTGGTGTTTTCGCAGCTTTCTTAAAAAAAACACCCAACGAGCGCGTGCTGTCTCTGTGTCCAGGTGGTCATGCGGCTGGTGCGCCTGCTGCCCGACGGCCACCGCATGAAGAGGGAGGTGGACATGGCCCTGGACTCCGTCAGCGAGACCATGACCCCCATGCACTATCACCTGAGAGAGATCATCATCTGCACCTACAGACAGGTACGCCGCTCACTGGCGGATTCACTTCAAAAAGCAAAACCAAAGATGTGTGTGTTTGCTGTCCTGAAAGCAAAGCTGTGTTGCCCGGGTATGCTTTTATTTTGAAGGAGTTATGTGTGTATTCTGATGTTTAATAATAATACATCATATCACAAGGACAAACAAAAAAGCAAAACAAAAAATTTACCAACCGCATGGTGATTCACGCTCCGGATCCGTAAACTTAACCTGCATTGAATATACATCGCAAATTAAGTCGCTGCGTGTGCGTTCAAAAGCCAAAACAGATTTATTAAATCCTGCCCCCCCCCCAGGAGGATGAAACGGATCAGGAAAGATAACAAGTGATAAATGTGATTGTGTCTCAGCATGTTTATGGATTTTCCTGCACTTTCACACGAGCCCCATAGATGGCGTCGAGAACTTGTTTAAATGTGTGTGTGTGTGTGTGTGTGTGTGTGTGTGTGTGTGTGTGTGTGTGTGTGTGTGTGTGTGCAGGAAGCACGAGCTGCACAGCGTGGAAACATTACTGCGGCGCAATATAAGTTATCTCTAAAAAAAAAAACTGAATGGGATTCCTCCGGCTTTGAATGGAAAAGAGCGAGAGGGAAGCGGGCAGGAGAGGGATGATCGAGCCTGTGGGAGTTTGAGACCTGAACCTCTGTGTGAGCCGTCTATAGGCCAAGTTGTATTAAACAGCACGTTACATCAGTTTCAGCTGTTTTGTTTGCTACATGCGTCCAATGCACCAGATGTCAGAGTCATTGCAATCTCATGTCAGGACCGTTCAGTGATGATTTTATCACTCATTTTTCTGCAAAACAGCGTGAGTGCGAGGAGGAAACGCAGATAAGAGGAAGCAGATGAGGTTAGCAAAGCGTTGGGATCTTCTCTGAGTTGTGCAAGAGAAGCACGAACGCAGACCCCGGCCGTGAAAGATGTTCTGCATGTGCCGCCGCGGCCTCTGTTTTCGCCATTTGTAATGCAGAACCGTGATCAGCGCGCCTCTGTGCGCCGTCAGCTGTTCTCAGGGAGCTGGAGGCACCCGCTCCCGTCTCCGGCCGATCAATGGGCCTCATTGTCCTCCCCGGGCCTAAATCCTCCCTCCGTCTGTCACTCTCTGGATGCCAGGCTCCGGGTGGGGGGGGGGGGTAGGAAAAGGCTCCCTATCGGCTATCGCAGATATTTGTACTCAAAATATGGATAATCCCAGTTTATCAATGCAAATGCCGTCACCGGGTCGATTGATGTTATCTTGTAATCCAGTGAAATCACAAAGAGGAGGTCGGATAAGGTGTGAAACCTTATCCCCCCCCGCCCCAGGTGGGATTAACGGGCAGCGTCGCGGGATAACGAGGCCCCCCCGGTGTCGCGGTTTTGATTTATGGTTCAGCCGATATGACCACCGCATTTGTCACAACACCCTTGGAAACGCTATAAATCTTTAAAGTTTTTCTCTCTGAAAGAACAACACCTGTCGTCTTCCTTCGTCGATCTCCCCTGCCGTGGTGATTTTACCACCTTTTTAGTTTCATCAACGCTACCTAGCGCGCCCTGCTCCCTGTCAATGCCCCCTCATTTCACAGCTATTATCCAGAAAGTAATAAGTTAAAAAGTAGAAGTGTAAAATTAGCTGGGGGACAGACATATAAATGAGAGTAAACCTCCGCAGCTTTGACCTTTAACCCTGCCCTTGTGGAGCTCAGGTTGGCACCGCGTTCCCCTCTCAGCCTGAACCAGCGGGCCAGGTGATAAACGGTGCCAGATGCTGCTGGAACCAGACGGAGATGAGGGGGGGGGGTAGAAGAGGGGGCAAGAAGAGGGGAAAATGTTTCTCTCTCTCTTTCGTAGCCCCCTTTGACAGTGGTTGGAAAATGTGTCTTTGATAGAGAAAAAAAATATATATATTTACACTGGGACCCGAACCAGAGGGGCCCAGGGAAGAGAGGAGGAAGGGAGGGGGGGATTTTTTCCCCTTTTCTTTGGGGGGGGGGGGGGGGTATTTGGTCTTCTTGAAGGGCCT
Organism: Eupleurogrammus muticus; assembly: GCA_036785175.1. Lineage (NCBI taxonomy): Eukaryota > Metazoa > Chordata > Actinopteri > Scombriformes > Trichiuridae > Eupleurogrammus > Eupleurogrammus muticus. Next base: position 19,196,878 of record JAYKQN010000015.1, read on the forward strand.
GTAAATCCCTGCTGCCGACCAGGCGTGACCCCACGTTGTGGATGGATCTGACGTCAGTCAGGGCCACAGCAGAAGAGAGACAGCTTCCTCCTCCTCCTCTTCCTCCTCTTCCTCCTCCTCTTCCTCCTCTTCCTCCTCCTCTTCCTCCTCCTCTTCCTCCTCCTCCTCCTCCTCCTCCAGCTGTGGGGCTGTGGAGCCGGTTTCAGGTATAAATTGCCTGCAGCAGCATTCCGTCGGACTCTGTCCTCTCATTGACGAACAGGTGTTCCGTTCCACTGGACACATGGGGCTGGATTTGGTGGATGATTGTCAGGAGATAATTCGATGCAAGGACAGGCGGTCTGATCACGCGAAATGTCAGAACATCCGACCACGTACGCCAACGCCTCCGCAATCTGCCCACAGTCCGTTTTACTTATGTATCGGCTCACATCTTCCTGATGTACGTACGTCCTTCCACTAACAGTCACGTGTGCTTTTGCCATATTGAGTGAGCAACAATCTACAGGAATGGACACATAAACCCAACTCTTGATCCTTTTTCTTGGGTGAGAGTTGCAGCTCATTTTTTTTTTCTTTAGGTGATACTACACCCAGGTGGGGAGGAAACTGAAACGCGTGGATAGTGTGTGTGTGTGTGTGTGTGTGTGTGTGTGTGTACAAAGAAAAGGCCCTCACGGTTTGGACGGGGCAGTGGAAAAATATTTTCAGAAACGGGGGAACGCTGTGAGCAGGTCTTTTTTTTTCCTGAGGAAAGGTAGTGGTCGTCTTTTAGGAAAGAAGAAGTGGGAGGAACTTGTGTTCTTCAACTCTGCAGTGCATTATTTAATGCTTTTCATAAATAAATCATGCCAACACACTGTGGACTTGCAACAGGTGCAGATGTCAATTTAAGTATAAGAAGACATGACGTTAATAAGAACATTTCCTCATTAAGTTATATAATAAATAAAATAATATAAGCAAGCCTCATGAGTCACAATGAATTTTTCATAAGGGAAACTGACACCCTGATTAAAGTGATGATTAAAACACAGTTAGTGGAGACGAGTGGATGTGAAAGGACAAGAAGAAAAATAGCTTTTAAGGGAGAATAGAATGAGTTCACTTTTCCAAGTAGTATTTCCCAGCCTTGTACTTCAGTCTCATCTGTCTCTTTATACTCCTTTCGCTCGAGGGTCTTTGTGTTAACACTTTTCATCTCCATTAGGATGACCACTTGACATGAGTGGGCCAATTACAAGGTGGGAGTCGAACGAACGAAAACGCTGGGAGAGGAAAAAGAGTCCACCTGAAGCAGAGACGAGTTCCTCTCCTCCTCCTCCTCCTGAAAAAGAGGCTTTTTATTTAGACCCAGCGGAAAGCGATCGGCAGCATGCTTGTTGTTTTAATTCAGAATTTCCAGCCTCTCTCGCATGCTGTCTACAGAGTGACTCATTCTGACCACATTCCATTCGAGCAGGTGCAACCGGCCGAGGTATTTGGATGTGGGATGAACTCAAAAATGAACTAAAAAAGCCATTTTTTTCCTTAAATATTGTGCACGAATGTGTCTAATGTGTGAAAAGCGGCACTTTTCCTTTGCTGAGATAATCCATCCATCCATCGAGAAGCTGATTAGTCCTTAGAATAAAAGTTCACTCTGAAACTTTTTTATGTAGTTCAACGCTTCTCCTTTGCATAAATTTGATCAGGACTTGTTCGTCGCCTGTGGAATGTTGGTCCCCTCCTTTGTGAACAATATTAAGAAGAAATTGGTATTTTGCGTATCGGCAACTTTCTGCAGAGTCGATCGTGTCTGGAACGTTCCTTTATCTCCATCTGGTGATCTGATGGACGGGTCTGGATTCTGGATGCATCACGGTGCTGCTTCCGGTTCCGGTTATTTTACTGATTTACTTCCTCTACTTTGGTTGAAGAGAATCAGCGGAATAGTGCTGGGAAAAAAAAATGCGTGATGATAATCATCCTCACGCAGCCTATTATTCTAATTTCCGCCACCACGATGGCCGTGTTCACACTCCTAATTGTTTTTGTCCAGCATTCTGCTGTGATTCGTATCTGGTGTCAGCAGGATCTGCAGCATCGGAGCACAAGTGATTATTTCCAACAGTATAACACTCCACAATCAGGACTATGTTAATATGGTGTCTGATTTCCTCCTTTTGGTGATCATTCATAGACTTAAACCTGCATATAGCACGTTTTAATATGAAATATAAAGTATATGTTTTAGAGCCATTTTTATGTAAACTGTTCCATGCACCAAACACTCAGAATAATTAGGACTTTGTCTATTTGTATCATCGGATGTGTCATTTGTCCTCATCAAAAAGCTGTGTATTTCAGCTTTTCCCGGGATTTACAGCACGAACTTTTCGCCGGTCCCCGCTCGCTAAAAACAATGAGCTGTCGGCGGTCGAAGGCGGCGAAGGAGTCACTTAATTACAGGGAGGCGTTTAATTAACTTAATTATCCAAAGCATCACCCGTGCAGCTTAAATGAGCGGATCTAATTAGCAGCCTTTTTAGCAGACTTTCCGAACACGCTGTTCCGACGCAGGGCCGCGAACGTTTCCAGATCAGGAGCGGCGCTAAGTCGCACAAGCAATAAACACACGGCTGCTCGGTTATATTACAAACACAACAGATGAATAAATATGCCATGCAGCATGCATGTTGGGTGCTTCTGTTTCTGCCCTACATGCCGACCGCTCTGGAAATCGTCACGTCTGCCTCCTAGTCTGTTGCTCTCTTACCCAGAATAACTGAGCTGCCCCGGCCTGCCCTTTGCCCTGACCTCCCTCGTGTCCCCCCCCGCACACACTAAACCTGTCATTGCCCCCCCTGGGCCCGGACACCAGGAATAACTACCCCCAAAACCCGAGCGTGACGGTAGCCTCGGATCACGGCGTCCCACGGATCCCGCTAAGCTCCACGTCATTTCGTCCACCTTTTTCTGTCCCAAGTGAAGAAATACCTGCAGGAACACGACCCCCCTGATTGGTCGGGAGGCCGAAATCCCAACCATGTGGGACATGCAGCGAGGCGTGACTGGGTTGAACGCGTGAGGGCAGTTGAGTCGCGGACGAATCCTCGTGTTAATGATGCTATAATCGCTCGCACGTCCACGCGGGGACACCTGATGGCTTTTTGATTCCCGCAGAGATTGCTCACAGCGAGGGGCGACGTGCAGCCTTTCATTCCTGGAACTAATCATCACTTTGACAAGGCTTTTCCAAGGCTATTTTTTCCCCAAGCGACTTCTACGTCATTGTTGATAAAATGTCAAATTAAACAATATAGAAAACGCATCTGAGGCTAAAACATTGTGAGGATAATGACGGTTGTTGTGTTCTTGCTTCTTCAGTCGTACGGGTCTTAATATAGCAACGTTTTGTCTGGACGGTGCCAGAATAGCCCGGGTCCAGACCTCTGGATCCTTACCCACATCTCGTTTTTCAGCGGTTCAAATAGATCTGGTATCGGCTTGTCGACAGCTGCCTCCCTGTTTGGGGGGAAAAAAAACTTCCTGGCTTTGAAGGCGGAAAAACTATTCTGTTCCATATCGAGCACAAATACATGAAGAAAAGCTCCCATTGTTCACCCAGCAGTGGTGGACATTTAATAATTAATTTTAAATGGAATCGCCATATTCTTTATTACTGAATAAATGAATATCCATCCTTCTGGATCAAAGTGTCCGACCACACTGTAGCTTCCTCACACATTAGCTTCTTTATTAAGTACCAGCATCACTACAAAACGCCATTTGTGGCCGAGAGTAAAAAAAACAACAACTTTTGATTAGAAGAACTCCGGCGGGGGTTTTAAATGTCTGATTGGCTGTAGCTCGCAGACATCCCGTTTTATTGCCCGGGGTCGGGTTTGCATGCACCAGATATTTTGATAGCTCCATAATATGCGCTCCGTTGCCAGGCATGTGCACGTACAGAATGTCCCATAACGCGTGTGGTTGGTGTGGGCAGATATTCCAGTCTGTGTGTAGGCTAAGTTGATGAGCCCTGTCTCCTCCTGTGGCTTTCCTAATCTCTGTTCAACAGACATTATGCATTTTTGTCTGAGCGAAAAATCTATTGACCATTCATTGCATAATACATTCCTTCTATTAGCTCTCCATGTTTTGTTTAGCGTAGATGCTCTTTGTTTCATCTCTGATTAGCTGCAATAGAGATTCCGTTCATATGTTAAAGAAAGGTCAAGTCTATATCATAAGAGATTTTGCTTGTGATGTTGTGATTAAGCAGCTGTTTTACCCACAAATTCCATTTCGCCGAATGTTGTATTTAAACGGACTGGTAGATGGTAAGTCTGCATACAGTATGTGGACTGACACGGCTTGCCCCTGAAATCCACCTCAACCTCAAACTTCATGATTTAATCAGTGCCGTGTGGCCGAGCGGCTGGAAAAAGACAGACAGCGGATCGGAATCTGTAGAAACCATTAACATAAAGGCATCTCCAGCCCCTCCTCCCGCTGGCTGCTACACGGCTTCTCTGCTCCTTTTTTTTTTTTTTTTCGGGCACCATCGCGATCCATAAAGATCAGTTGTGCAGCTTGAAGCCAGATGATATATAACTTTGATTGCTGAGCTACTGGCCAACCTGGCAGCCTGCAGACTGGGTGGGTGGATGGGTTAAAAAAAAAAATGGTGGAGTGCATGAGGGAAAAAAAACATATACATTCTGGGAGGGTGCATGCAACCTGGAGAAATATTTAGGTAGCTATGATGTGAGAAATATCGGTCTCCTTGTTTTACATATTGCAGCATCTGGGCCAGTTCAGTTATTTATGATAATACTGTTATGTGCCCCTTTAATCAAACTTTGACTGCAAGACTCAACTGAAATATTTAGTTTATTAGACTGAAGAAAAAGGAAAAAGTGACGTTTGGAGCTGAAAGTTCAGTGATGCAAAAGACATTACAGCGCTTTTATTTATAAGATGATGGTAAACAGTGTTTTCCTCAGTAGGTGTCTGGGTAACACAGCATAAATAATTGCCAGCCAAGGTTTTTTTTTTATCATTTATTTCATTATTTATGTTTTAAGCACCACACAATCAGAAAGGCAAGACGTATTCAAGATGATGCACATAATAACAAGCAAATAAAAAATAAATGCCCACTAGCAAGAATAAGAAAAGGGACTGCTTCAAAAGTAAAAACTAAAGCTGAGGCAATTAAAGTTGCCTCCCAGGCATGAGTATTTTGTAAAAAAAAAAAAAAAAGAAGACATTTCTCCCCTTCTCATTATTACATGACAGCCACCAGGATGTGTGCATGAATCATTCTTATGCTCAGAACAGAAATAGAAAACAAATGTATAGCGTTGATGTCAGGCTATATATTGGCCCATTAGTGGCGATGTATTGAAAGTAATTTCAGTTATTAATGATTGTGTGTGAGTCGTGCACGCAAGCAATTCAATCAGGCTGTGGAAACATATTATGGGATGTTTGTTTGTGATGTGCCTGGATCTCTGAATGTGACGTTTATGTTTCCTTTGTCTGTCATGTCCACCGCGTATAATAGAGCCTTCCAACATCATCACTCCAATATGAACCAAACTAATCAATTTATACTTTCAGTAATAGCGAACATGCACGCATATGCATGGATATCAACTGAACAAGAAGGAGTATTGCATTATTGTTTTTTATTTTTTCAGTTTGATTTAAATATCCAACACACTGTCCTATTATCAGCATGATTTAGCAACTGAAGGTCAAGGCCTGAATGGAGAGTCGATCCAGACCCCCCCCCCTCCTGAACCAGCGTGAGCTCCACTCCGCCTCGCCTGTACATTGAGCGGAGCAGCCATGTGTGGAGCGCCTGTCCACGGCAGACAGGTCGGGGTTTGGTTTAGGATTTAGGGCGGGGGGCGTGTCGCGGGGCCCGATGAATGGCTGCTTGTGCTAACCTGGGTGGGAGGGGCCAATATGGATCATCAGCTGGTAATTGGCACCATATGTCAGGCAGACGTACGCTCCACGATGTGGCCTCAACCCCAGAGAGCCGGCGGCGGAACATGGCCATGGGCGCTCGTCTGCCGCCGTGCACGCAGCAGACCATGCCACGCTACACACAAGAGTTTTTTTATTTATTGTATTGAGGCCTCACAGATGTTCACTGAAGTGTATCCATCATTTTTTTTTTAATTGTCATTATTAAACCGCCATGCATTTTACAAATGGACTTTGAGGTTTCACCTTTATTCGTGTGGCCTGGAGCATTTTGTGAATTAGTTCAAAACATATAAAGAACACACGAATGGAGGAAAGCATTGCATAAATAGGACATGAAAACATGCCAGGGAAAAAAAAGAAAGTTAATAATATCTTCAGAAGTTTAGGAGGAAACTCTTATCATCAATCAAACTGAGTGACCCAGTACAAGCGAGACATCGACAAACAGAGGGATTAGATTAACGTCTATTTTTAAGATCCTGGAGGCGGCGGCTTTCCTTTCCTTTCATCATTCTTCAGCACGAGTCCCAGTTTTGCAAGGTGACACGTTGGAGCTTCCTGTCTTCTGCGGATTAGACATACTGTTAAATATATATTTATTCAGATTTCTTCAAAAAAGTATGAAACAAATTGCATATGTACAATTTAGGACATGTATAAATAACCAATGAATGAACTAACAAAGACAGATAATACATTACCATAAAAGTAGCATCACCACAGATTTATAAAAACAAGGTGGTCTAGATTCAGCAAAAGCAAATGTGTAAAACTTTGCTGTTCGATGTGGAGCTGCGAGGTCAGGGGTTAAACTGTCGGGCGTATTTGATGAGTCACAAACGAACTGCAAGTGCATTTATTTCATTTCTGCGTTACAATTTATTATTGTTATAGCGGAGTACAGCTGCCTGCAAGTTGTTTTTTTGTTTTTTAATTATTTCCTGCACGTCAGGTGGGTTCAGCGTTGATGACTCACAAACACTGTAAGTGTGTATTATAAAATACAGGGGATCCTTTCATTGTGCCGCAGAATCCACTCATGAATGTCGAGAGTCTGAATCAAATTGAAAATCTGAATCCTGCTCTTGAACCTTTTTAAAAAGTCTCTTTTCCTGCATATGCTGGAGTTCCAATGTCCGATTGAAGTGGAACATTTAATTACAAATATTGTTTTGCCAGCGTTTTTTTTTTCCTATTTTTTCTTGCAAAATAAGCTTTTAGCTCACTGATGAAATGGTCATACAGTAGCTGCTTTGTAGCTGTACTTGACTCGGTTATAAGGACACTTCTTATGCTTTTCTTTTTTTTCTGTTTTGTTATTCATTGCATACTATTATAACGTCTGATGCCTTATGTTAAACATTGTCAAAACTCCAAAACGTTGCACATGTAGGAGACCAGAACCGCGTGGCGGCGTAAAATAAAAACAGAATAAGTTCAATTAGCTGTGCATTTGCAATAGAAATTGCAGGTGACTTCTACATTTCATAGGGTTGCTGTGGGCCCATCGCTGTGGGAGCATGCACGTGCCTGTTCGTCCATACGCTGCCTTTCTCTGTATATGACCCCGAGGCCTTGGATTTGTCTGTGTAGGTTTTTCAAAGACAACCTGAACACTGTGAATTTACCCAGTGAAGTGTTGTTGCCCAGAGACGCGTCCTCTGCTCCGCTCGTGTGTTAAACCCTCTCTCTCCGTTTCACCTCGTCCTTGTTTGGAGTGCGCCGGCGTTTCAGGAACATCCCTCACCAACGCTATGCGGCAGCTGGCTGAAATGACGGCGAGCAGCGTCACGTCCTCACGCTCCGAAAAGACCGACAGCACGACAGGATTCAGATTTTCCTTTATTTATTTTTATCTTTTTTGGAGTAAGGCGAGTAAGAATACCCCTTTAAAATATAAATTTATCATCAGCACAGCATGGGGTCGCCCTCGAACCCTAAAAAAATATCATATTATGCAAATCCAAAGCTTTCAAGGCTGCCCCCCCCCCCTCCCTCCTTCCTTTCTCATGCAATGGAAGAAATTGACTTTGTTTCTTCGCCACATCTTCCCCATTATTGTTTTGTGAAGGAATGGACGAGAGGCCCCGACCACGCGTTTGGCTCAGACAGATGTGGACAGATGTAGACACAGAATCGGGGCTGTGCAGATTTTTGAGGTGTGAATTATGTAATCTGGGTTTTTTGTGTGTGTGTGTGTGTGTGTGTGTGTGTATGTGTGTGTGAATATTTCCCTATGAGAGGACACGAAATGCTGAAAAAGAAAAAAAAAAAAAACAGAAGAAGAAGCCCCCTGGGGGTGCAGGGCGCACAGGGTGATCGGGTTCACCTGCTCTGGCACCGTGGCCCACGTCGAGCGGCGGCTGCATGTGTGCTTCCTTTGTTCTCCCGCGTCCTCGGACAGTTGATAGACAACAGACAGCCAACCGTTCCTCTTCTCCTTGGTGCGGTTTCTCCTCCGCTCAGCGGCAGATGCTCGGATAACTGCGACCCGACCGCGGCTGTTTGGGAGCGGACAGGAAACCCCACTCACCCCCTCCCTCCCTCCCCTCTCTCTGTTGCGTCATTCAGCTCTGGAATGGTCGTATTATGGTCTGCTGTGCACTTTCTTTGTGCTAGCCCACCTACTTGGTAAACTTTCATTATTCTCTGCACAGCCCCAATATATATATATATATATATATATATATATACATATACGCAGCTGGACGGCCGACCTTGTCATTTGATGCCTGGAAGTGCTTGAATACCAATTGAGGGGATTATAGGAAATTGTCATAGTTAGGATAATTGCATTGTGCTAGTGTTCCTGACCATGGGGTTTAGCCACGAAACAGTGAATTATTTAGTGATTATCATAAGAATAACCACGTAACTACTGTTTAAGGGTGTTTGGGAGCACAGGGAGTAAACATCCATTATGAATCCCAGGGTGCACTGCGGGTGACCATCACATCGATCGTCTTCCAGATGTCAAACGGGGGGAAAGGATGCGACAGAATGTGACGGGATATGACGGTTGGCCTCAGCGTTCACGGTTGTCTAGACACGAGCGCTTTCCTTTAAATAACTGTGATCAGCTGGAAGGTCTTTGTAGGGCTAAGGGAGTGGGTGGAAGAAGCTAGAGAAGAACCCGTAATCCGCCGCAACGTGTCATTTTCAGCGCGTGGCACCATCCAAGCTTTCATTCCCCCCCCCCCCCCCCCCCCCTTACAATCACCTGGGCCCGTGTTTCAGTTTCAAGTTGTGTTCATGAAAGTTTTTTATTCTCTGACAAATGCAAACGTAGGCGGGGAAAGACGGAGCCAAACGCCGCCGACGGTCAAGGAGACGGCACAAATGGCGAGCGCGAGAGCAGACGTTTAATTAGAATGTGTGTTTCCTGTTTTTAGGCCTGTTTGTCTCTGCTTCAGTCAAACGCCGCAAATCCTTTAGGGGAGAAACACAGTGCAGGAATGAGGATGTTATGTAGGATGAAAAAACAGTTTTCAGGGGATTAAACACACACACACACACACCACAATCTATAGATACACAATATATAGTATGAATTTTTTTATTTATTATAGGTTAATTTCCTCTATACTCATTTATAAAGAATGCAGATCGACACATTAAAGTGGAATTTGCCTAATTAGAGTCTTCAATAGAAGATGAATAATTCTTCTGTGAATTAACTTGTGAATGTGGCGCCTCTTCTTCTCGATTGCCTGCTAAAGATTTTTTCTTTTTGTTCGTTTTTAGATCAAAAGTGGTAAGACGGAGAAGGAATGCGAGCAGCTGCTGCTGCGGAGCCTGCAGTACCTGGAGCGCTACGTTTACCTCATCCTCTTCAACACGTACCTGCATCTAGAGAAGAAAGATTCCTGGCAGCGCTCCTTCACCGTCTGGATGGAGCAGGTACAGGAGGGCCGTTGTTCCCCACGTCGCGCTGTCCCACCTTTTAGATTTATGTGCTTTTTGAATCCACCTTTTGCGAATGGGTGGTGGTGATTTATAACAAGAGGCAGGAGACAATCAGAACCCGTTCAACTCAACTCATTAATCACACGTTTAATCCAATTCACTTGTTTCGCTGTTAGAATTCCGCTGACAGGATCTGTGGCTGACTTTCTGGTTTCATTATAAAACGTGTCACCACCTCGGCCTAAGTGAAATGGGAAGATAAGATAAGATAAAGGAGAGTTTTTTTATTCCCCTCTTTCCCTCTACCTGTGCTCAGTTTGTGCACTTTGTGTGGGAGAAAAAAAAAAAAAAGCGGTTACCGGAGTTTTATTCGGATTTTTCTCCGGGAATTTACAAGCCTGGTTCTGGTTCTATTGTGGTCTGGTTCTTCACACACACACCACACACACACACACACACACACACACACACACCGCGACTTCATAATGTCGCAGCCCAGCGTGTTTTTGTTGGTACATTAATCGTTTGGCCAGCTGTGTCCCTACAGTAAAGTGGAGAATTTATGTGCATTCCAAACAAATGAGTAGCCTGTGAGTGGTACCCCGCACACACACACACACACACACACACACACACACACACACACACACACACCGCACACACACACTGCAATTAAAATGTAACTCGCAATATATGTTCAAATCACATGGTGGTAAAAAATAATAAGCAGTTTGTCTGGTTGACAAATACATTTCAATGTGGTAAAGGGGTGAATTTTAATCATAAAATGCATTATTTGGCTTCGTAAAACAATTTTTTACGCCTTTGGGATTAATTAAAAGGTGCTGACTGTCTTGTTGTTGTCCGTTCTTTTGCACGGAGGCGCCGCAAAACCCTGTTAAATCTGTTTTTTGTTTTTTTTTAGCATAATTCCACCACAGATCAGACATCAGCAGCAGTTTTATGGTTTTCTTATGTCTGAAAGTCAAGCTTTGTGTGTGTGTGTGTGTGTGTGTGTGTGTGTGTGTGTGTGTGTGTGTGTGTGTGTGTGTGTGTGTGTGTGTGTGTGTGTGTGTGTGTGTGTGTGTGTGTGTGTGTGTGTGTGTGTGTGTGTGTGTGTGTGTGTGTGTGTGTGTGTGTGTGTGTCACAAACGGACTGACAGGCCTCGGTCCGCGGCCGTTTTCCTACTTTCGTTTTCGAGCAGGCGGGCCCGAAGGACCCGGAATGTTTTCGTAAAAAAAAACAAAAAAAAACGCCGAATTTCATTCGTCCTTATTGAGGTGGAATGAACCTCAAAGAAAAAACGTGAAATTCCAAAATAGAGCCGGAACAATCGCTGTGAAAACAATTGCCACGGAAATATGCGCGGCCACTCGGGGCAAATTCTTCCTGTTATGAATAGCAAATATATGTGGTGCATCAGAGTGACTCTAATGGCCCAGTTATGCCATGAGAAAACACACACACACACACACACACGGGACAGACACACTGCTGTAAAGCATAAATCACTACCATCCCAAACATAACGGCATGTGATTGGTTTCTAACAAGCGAGGGATCGCCGTGGATGCACCGACGGGAACCTTCTCGCTGCTGGATAGTTTTTTTTTTTCTTTTTTTTAAAGACGTGATTCAGGCAGGTTTTGTAGTAAAACTGGAACTGTGGCAAATTCCGACCCCTAACCTCTGAGATTCTTCATAAACACCAGGTTCCTCTCATGTTTGTGCCACGGGGGATTTTCTCTTTTATATCTGTTGCTGTGAAAGTGTGTTACGTGCATACGTTGTTAATTAATCGCTAGACGTGACCTGATTTTAGCAGCATTTATCATCCCAGATGATCACTACAACCGCTTTTCATTAACGCGTATGGCACCTTTTAGGAAAACCTGTAAATGGGCTGCTTATTATAAATAACAGCCTGGATGATCAGCCTGTGTAACATGCCACGTAACAGGAACACACAGGAAATATTTATACCTTAGACATAGTTTACGTTACTGTTTCACTTCATTATTACCCATGTATGGATTCCTGCAGGAGGTGATATAATTGCAAATGACTACATAAATTAATTAACACTTATTTCACTAATTATAATGGCTTACAGCTACATGGAGCTATGGATATACCCCAATTTTGTTCTGTTAGTTGTAGCAGCTTTATAAGTTTCATGTGGTTTTCAATTTGAGAGTGTGATTTATTGATTTAACTTTCAGATTTACAACTTATTTACCTTAAAAAAAGTGCTGTGCTGCATCTCCCAGATCACCTAAGCCTGAGCTAGGTTGCAAAAAAAAAAAAAGACCAGTGCAATCTGCTGCCACCCCCCTGGGTCGGGAGGGAATATCTGGAGGGAATTAGGGAACCACAACAATATAGAACAGCCATCCATCAACAGCAGGGAGATCACACTCAGGTGGCACCGCAATATATCACATGAGTTATTTCCTCCAGTGGAACGGGCAGAAATCAAAAGTTCCTCCTTGTTTTCCGCCGGAGCGCAAACTCAGGTTCTACTTTCTCACTTCATCCGACGTCTGAAGGGACGTTTAATTAACAGCTAACGAGCCTGGCGACAAAGGCGCGGCCTCGATCACATTCTGACAAACGCTTCGGGGCCACGGGGGCCACGGGGGTCATATCCCATCATCCGCCACCTGCAGCCGATGTACGGCACATAACAGAGTGTGGAGGAAACCGCCGTGAACTCATCGGATTCAAATTAACATCTCGCCTGCGAGTCCACACGTGAATCAGATCCAATTTGCCTGATGCGCGCACGTCTGACAGCGCGATCGCCCCGATTATACCGTCAGACGTTGACTTTTCCTCCTCGATAGCATCAGTCATTCCTCGCTGTAAACTTGTTTTCTATCCACGCCGCTGTTTGCTTTGGATGCTGCGTTCATGTACAGTGCAGCGTGTGACTGATGTGGTATTTGACAAAGGTTGGTTTCCAGATCCAGCAAATGCTTATTCTCAACACTGTTTGTCATTTAATTGTTGCGGAGTCCCGTTTTTTTCCCCTCGCTTCGACCGGATCACGTGGGGATGAGAACGCGGCGCTGTGATTCTCACACAAACCATTCCATACGTCTTAAGTCAGCCCCCGGGAGAACGTTCCTTCCAAAAATAGCCCGCGACACAGCCTGACCTCATCTTTCAAAGTCCTGATTAAAACAAAAAAAAAAGGAGAAAGAAAAATGAAAACCATTCAGACTTTCAGACTTTTTTTAACCATTTTATCCCAAGAAAAACCCAAACTTCAGTGCAGGGAAGACCCTTTAGGTTATAGTTAGTGGCCCGGTTTCACAGCGCGGTCTGGCGCCCGTCCAACCACATCCGGCCCAACCTAAACCCGAAGGCGCGATCGTTAGCCAATCACCGGCCTGAGAGGCTCGGCTGGGCACATGGATGACAAAGGGTGGGGGATCCTCGCTGTAGCAGCTCTGGTCCACAGTTACACAACCAACCTGCCACATCTGAGCAGAGCAGGCTGACCTGTACCCTACACACACACGTGTGTGTGTGTGTGTGTGTGTGTGTGTGTGATGTGGTCATCTATAAGCAGCAGCACAGTGCTCCCACTCATTGGGTGCAGCAGCCTGTTCCAGCTGATACGGAGTCTGTGATCTGTTTGTTTCTGTCGAGGCGGCTTATTTGGACACAGAAGCGTGTGTGTGTTTCATGTGGTTTCCACCCCCTCCCCCCCCAAACACACACACACACACTCCCCCCCCCGCATGATCAAAACGCTTCAACAATGCTGCTGGGGAATTATAGATTTGTCTTGAATGTTTGAACCGAGTGTGGCCCGCCGCCACATTGTGTGCACGCCGGACAAACGCGGGGGCGTCGCCTCGCCGCCGCTCGGCCGGATCAGAGCGGCGGCATCAGAGGAGTCGTCGCAATCGAAAACTGTCGTGTTTGCTAATCCGAAACGCGGCCTTTCGCACAATGGCGGGACTTGTGCCGCGGCGCATTCCGGGGATGCCTGCAGGAGAGGTGCCCTATCAGTCACTCCAGCTGTTTTGATGTGTGGCACAGAGGCCTCCCTGTCCCCCCCCGCCCCCCTGCACCGGCTCGGTATGTGCAGGCCCTTTTGAGATAGCCGACATGTGGGGGGGGGTAAAGACCGCCGCCGTCGCTTCTGCCGCCTAATGAGGATTTGGCGTTTGTGATCTCGCCAACGCGGCACGAGAGGAAAGAGTCTTCTGCTGCAGCCCTGCTAATTGCCCCCCCCCCCCCCGTTTTCAGGGGTGTGGAAGTGTGGACTATAAAGGAACAGCACAGTTTAGAGGATTTACCACCAACAAACACACACATTTCTGAAAAGAAATAGTGCACTGCAGATTCATATCATGTAAGTTTATCGTGAAGTTTTGTGTTTCAGCATTGAAATCCGTGCAGATTCAGGGGTCCTCGCACTTTTTAAACCCACCTCTGACCCGGAGAATAGAGACATCTGAATGTCAACGCCGTCCGCTCTGACTCACCAAGACTCACGTTGTGGTCACTGTTGATCCTCTCCATCTCAGCCCCCCCCCCCCTATCAGAAACCCTGATTCCACCGTGAGCAGATGGGCCTCTCCGACGCGACTCGGGGCCGTTCGCACATCCGCTATTTAGACAGCTGTGCCGCGGGCTGCATGAGTCATGTGAAGTCAGGTTAAGCATCCTGGTTAGCGGCGCAAATCCAGAGTTAACTCCCCCCCCCCCCTGGTCCACTGACTAATGGTTCCGCTGCACCCGCTCCTCGCATGTTTCCCAGCAAAAGTGTCTGCAGCCTGGCTGGCGTCCAGGAGCACATTAGAAACAAATGTATGGACTGGGAAAGGCGCACGAGTGCATGCATTGGCTGGTTAAAAGCCGCATTTGGACAGGACGGTAGAAGCCGCGTGATCATTCAGCCCCCAGAGGAGCCGAGGGGGAGGAAACGGCTGCAGACTCCGAGCCAGCGTCGACTCAACGGGGCAAAAATTTCTAAGGAGTTACACGATATCTATTGTAAGATTTGATTTTTTTTTTTTTTTTTTTTTGCGTCGTCAGCAAACCGGTAATCTAGACCACACTCTGTGGTGCCTCGTGTTTATTTCTGTGCAAAGCTGGCCCGCCAAGCTATAATCATTGTTAGAGAAAAGGATATCTTGATACTATTATTCCTGTTCATTGTTCCATTATGTCTTCGGCCTTCAAAGTGGCCCCGAGCAGCGTTTCGTGTATTGGATTACCCCAAGGCCTCGGGAACATAACCGTAGTCCTGCTTTTCACTTTTTTGGAACCAGATAATCTGAAGTATGAAAGTATCCATGCGTAAACAGTGCCGTTATTTATCTCCGGGGGGTTTAAACATTTTCTCCCTGCAGCACATTCCTCTTCCTCCCCGAGCTGCCTCTTGAACCGTCTGAGGGGACGAGGGAGGCTGAAACGGGCGAAAAAAAAAAAAAAAAAAAGCCTCTCAGGCCGCGTTAGTCTCTCCTCCAGGTTCTTATGAACTCAGCAGCAGCTGGTGCTTTCACCGCATATCGAATCCAAGATGATGCCGTAAACCCGTGAACCATCACAGTCACTCGAGGCCTCCCCTGCAGAGTAAACGGCACAAGCTGTGACACCTCTAACGGGGTGGTCAATCTTAAAAAGAAAAACAGGGTTTTGCAGTGTCTGCTCCATCTTGTGCGTGTCTGGTCTCATGGTCACATGTTTGTGGTTGTCCGTGGCGTTTCCCATCGTTCTTGCAGCAGTGACAGATTGTGTTCTACTCGGGTATTAAGATGAGACACTTAATGTTGACACACACACACACACACGCAGTGAGCTATGCAAAGTACAAGCTTATCAAGTGGGAGCTAATGAGGCAGACGCAAACATGTGGTCAGGAGGAGCCAAACCACCAGCGCCCTGAGTAAATAACAAACAGGAACCGGAGAAT
Organism: Eupleurogrammus muticus; assembly: GCA_036785175.1. Classification (NCBI taxonomy): domain Eukaryota; kingdom Metazoa; phylum Chordata; class Actinopteri; order Scombriformes; family Trichiuridae; genus Eupleurogrammus; species Eupleurogrammus muticus. The sequence continues at coordinate 19,212,708 of JAYKQN010000015.1, forward strand.
ATTCAGGAGGATTCATTCTGCCTCTCGTGTCGCTCCTGAACTCTGCAGCACCTGCACAAATATCTGAAGGCTGCAATAAAGCAGCAACGTGTATTTGTGGTGCTGCATGATGGCAAGTCTCTTTACATCAGTTATTGCATAATATATAGTTACATAATATATGTAGGCATTTTACCCATTGAAAAGAGCTATTTTGCTTAAACGAATTAGTTGATTAATGCATGATGTTAAGTAAATTAAGGGGAATGTATGAAAGGGTATATTTCCTTTTGTGTGTGTATTTCCTTTTTTATTCTTTTTGCAGTGCTTTCGGTAAAACTGTTGGTTTAGAAAAATCCCTAATTGTTTGACCTTTCAATTAAATAAAGTTCCAAGTATGTGCCCGAAAACACCAGATTCTACAGAACATTAATCACAATCAATCAATCAACACCCACGCTGTGACATCACCAGGGTTTTGTTGTTTTTGGACTGGACCTTTTTTTATTTTTAAAACAGAGGAGCTGTTTTCCCAGGCCTGAATATCGCCTTTTACTGACAGATGAACTGAACTTTACAAAACTGGTGGCGTGTTAAACTTAACCTTTGACCCCACGGGGTGTTGATTCTTATCAATCTGTATCAATCTGTCTTTTACCACAGTGGACTCCAACTGTTCCCATGAAGCAGCTGCACGTGTAAAAGAAATCTGCTGTGTTGCCTGTCCGCTAACATCGTGGTGCGTTTGTGTGGTAGGTGGCGGCCAGAGCCGGGGTTTACGACATCCTCAACCAGCTGGCCTTCTCCGAGTTCGGGAACCCGAGGGACACGGCGCTGGCCCGGCTGCGGCGCCGCTGGCAGCAGCAGAACATCCCCTCGCTGCCGTTCCGGGGCGAGTTCATCTGAGAGAGCCGCGACCACTGTGAACGTACTGTGCTTTTCACGATAAGAGACATTTACAGCAACGACGCCTTGTATATTCTACCCCTGTTTTATGCATATCTTCACATCTTTCTTTTTTAATTTTTTTTTTTTTTTAATCACTGGCGATAACATTTTGTAGGTGTTTTAATATTGAGTCTTAGCAGAATGTTGCTCCTATATTAGAAGTTGATATTTGTGCCTTTGCCTTTTTTTCTAATTAATAGTAGAATTTGTGTTTCAATGTACTAATACGTACGTTATTTTATTACTTTTTTCTTACTAGTAAAGACCAGCCTGAGACTAGACTTAAATATTGTTATGGAGGATAGAACTCCACTTGTGTTGTCAGGCAGCGTGACCTGGTATTTATCCTGCGCCGCCTCTCGTCTGTCATCAGCGGCCGAGAAGAAAGGAGGATGAGCGCTTTCTAATTTTTGAAGAGGATTCCCTTTGTAAAAAAAAAAAAAAAATGTCTTTATCTCTAATGACAATAATTTGTTCTTCAGTTTTGACCTGTTTTTCCTTGTTGCTCACAGGTGTCATGATACAGGTACTAACAGCACAGCGTGTCTTATGTTATGTTAGTTTTATTTGAAAGCTGTTATATGTGTATTTGTGTGTTTTTTTAAAACATCCGGGGGCGAGCATTTTAAAAGTCACTTCCTTAATGTGAAGACCAACGCTGCAAACACCAAGTTGTTTTATTTAGTTACTTTATTAGTGTGATGCAGTGCAGACAATAGAGAACCACTTCACTGGTTCTGTTGCAGGAAGAAAACTAAAAATCCAGCCCTTGTCTTGTCTTCTGACCCCCGTGACCTTGTGTGAGATATGTGTCCTAGGCTCGTCCAGACATGGCAGAGGCATGATGGGAACTGCTGAATGGCGGGGTGTCAAACTCAGGTCCTGGAGGGCCGTGTGGGTCCAGGTTTTTGTTCCAACCAGGCAGCAACACACCTGATTCTACTAATGAAGCTCCTCAGCAAGAACGCTATTGGTTGATTAGTAGAATCAGGTGTGTATCTGCCTGGTTGCAGCAAAAACCTGCAGCCACTCGGCCCTCCAGGGCCTGAGTTTGACACGTGTGGTGTAGACGAACCATTGGAAGGCAGCAGCCTACTGTTGAACTTTGCTAAAACAACGACGGCTTTGGAATTCCAATTAGTGTGCAGAGGTTACACAAGACCCGGCGGTGACGTCAGAACCGTCGAGTAACCAAAATGCACGAATATTATTTCAGCGGGTTACACAACACAGGAGTCCGCTAATTGATTTTCATAGCGTATGGAAACGTATAGAAAGCATCTGACGCCCGGGGGACGCTGGAAAAACATCATCCAGATATGTCAAATTATATAGCATGTGTTTTTGGGAAAAGACAACAAATCACCACAAACGTATGTGTAAAGTATACATGATTTGTATTTGGGGAGCGTAACGTACTAACTCACTGCTATGGTCCTTTTTTTTTTTTTTTTTTTAAGTGTTTTGTTAACAATTTGAAAATTTGGCTGCGGTCGGCTCAGCTGTGGAGTCGTGAGAATGTGTTTTTTCTCTTTTTTTTTTTTTTTTTTTCTTGGGTCTCGCAGACTTCGTGACCCCTGCCAGTAAAACGGCTTCAATTTCTGTGACATCACCGGGTCCGTCAGCGGGAATCAAATTATATGTCTGACTGTAAAATTTATGGTTGGAAACAGCCAGGCCTGCAAATACTTGGTGCGACTCGGGATAAAAAAAATAAAAAAAAACACTCGGTATCAATTGATGGAAGGATAAATACAGCCTGTTAACGCTGCGGTGGCATCGACTGTTTAGTTTCTAATCGCATTGTCGCTTTTCCCTCGGCACATGCCGATTATTGTTTAGCCACTTTGTAATGTACAGCGTTTCTTTAACACGTTTGTCTTTGATTTGCTAATATGTGGTTCAGTTGTAAAGTAGCTTCATACACGTGCTTCAGAAAAACCACCAATCCTTCCTGCATTGAACTTTTGCATTGTACATAATACACATCCAGACTGAGCAAAAAAAGATGGCGATGATTGCAAATGAAGATGTTGTTTCATCCCTGGGTGACATGCAGGTTCTAATGACTCCCTAGTGTCATTCTAACGCTCTTAATTATTATTTTTTTTTAAACAGCCAATGTATTATCTTTTTAATTCACTGTGTGTCTATTTTTTTTTTTTTTACTTTCTTTCAGGGCCAAAATAATAAAAAAAAAAAAAAAATTCAACTAGATTTGAGGGCCTGTATCACTTCATTGTCTTCCTGAGGAGGGAAAACAAAACCGATCCTCCCGTGTGGAGGATTCCGCGGCACCGCAAACATTCCGGCCGCGCGGCCCGACCCGCTCCACGTCGGAGTTTCCGCTCCGGCCGCGGAGCCAAATAATTGTCTCTTCCGTCCTCGGCTCCCCTCTCTCTCTTTCCTCCTGCTCCTGCCTCTTATCTCGGCATCATCTCCTGCTCCAGATACGCACCGCTAAGAACCCGCTCGCATATCCGGAGCGGCCTTTTTGTCTTGTGTGGATGCCAACTGTGGAGAGCAGGGCAGGTTATGAACATGGAGCAGCTTACATTTACACAAAACAGATGATTCATTGTTGGGCTGAAATCTTAACATATTCTATATACAGTAATAAAGAGCTTAGGCAGATCAAAAGACTAATCTGTTGCCTTTTGATGTGGACAGGTAAGGTCTTAATTAAAAAAAAAAAAAAAAAAAAAAAAAAAAAAGCAAGAATATGGCCACTCCGTCAAGAATGGAGGGCTGTGTGAGGATTAAAAGCTCCTGGCGGGCACATCAGTGAAGCTCACTTGGCTTTGCTGGCCCGCTTTGAAAGGCTGATATCCCAGATCACTTCCCGTCTTGTAAGTGCATAGTGGGCTTATCTTCGGGAGTGCGGAAGTTGTCAGGATTTTATCACAGCGCGGCCTAGCCAGCCTATCCTGTGGAGGCCAAGTGGTCCAGACTGAAGAAAAACTACTCACACACACACATATATATATATATGTGTGTGTGTGTGTGTGTGTGTGTGTGTGTTTCCTTTCTACATCATTGCAGTTAATGATTTATTGCTCCTCACTAGAGGGGAGGGGGGTTGGCAGCATCTGGGAGACACATTAGATAAATTGACAGTAACGCAAACACGCATGAGGCGTTGGTTCATTTTCAGATTTTTCCCTCAACTCGGCCTCGCTGGGGGACGGGAGGGGGGGCAAATCGGTTAAAACAACAACACGCGGATATGTAGAGGGCCTATTCAGTTGCAGCATGCGGCCAACTTGACACCGGGTCAAGATAAGCCCGGGACACGAAGACCACGCTCGGATGATATAGCGCCCCCCCCCCCCCCCCCCCCCCTTCCCCTCCCCCATCCTCGCCCCCTTTGAAATCCCTTCCAGACTCATTGAGATACTCCCCAATGTGAAACTGAAAACCCGGCGGGTTCTGAAGGATCCTGAGATTACGGGCAGACAAAGGGCGGCATTGAGCGGCGCAGCAGCCAGAGGGGATGTAATGAACTTCATGTGAGAAAGCAGAGGAGGGCGAGGGGCTGCTCCTCTGGTCCTTCCTGACTTGTGTGTGTGCTGCCTTCTCTGGGATGTGATCAATAATAACAAGGGGGAAAACCTTTAAAAAGGGACTAGGCCTTGATACACCATCCCTGATAGACTGGGTTACCACACCCCACTGAGCAACGTAATGAAAAGTCTCAGCTGGCAGGATGCAAAAAAAAATACTGATTGATATGATCTTCTCTGATTCAAGAGAGTTAAAGGATATGTGAGGTATGATTTTATTCATTCATCTTTTTTCCCCCGATTCATCATCTTATTTCTATATAATGCTGAAAATCTCATTAAACTGAAAAGGGCATCTGACATTTAAGTAATGAATAAAACAAACATTTGCTCTTAGGATGCCGGCGACCCCCGGCTGTGTACAGTAGTAGAGGTCACCCCGTCGCCTTCATGTTCTTCATGTTCAGCTTTATTAAACATGCACGGACCAATCAGCAACCTGCGTCAGGATGCTACACGGCAACATCTGGTAATACGACTAAACATAACACTTACCATGTGTTTAATGCATTTTCAGTCTTGCACAAGAGGGAATGCGTTTAAGTACTAAAGCAGAATAAAGTTATTAATAAGTTATTAGATGTATGGCCGGTGATTCTCTATGTTTTATGTATTGTCCACGAGTCTCACATGCAGAGTCAAACCGTCACTGAGTTGAATCCACTAATAAGTATAGACCACAGCGACCGTGTTGACCTGAATTAGTAGGTAAACACAGGTGGTACCACTGATGCCATTTAAAGGATAAGCCTGTTTTTTTTTCTTAATTCCACATCACAACGTTATGTTCTACTCACCCAAGGTGTTTCGCTTTTTGTTTTTTTACATTTGGAGATCTGCTAAAGATGTTGTTTCTAATGTATCGATTATGGTACAGTAGCATTAATAACTTGTAGGTGTGTGTCGTGTTTTGTTCAGTTTCTCTATATTCTTTTATTAATTTCAGTAAGTGTTTATTGACAGCTCCATTGATTGTCTAGTTACCTTAGCTGGTACAACACCTTCTTCCATGTGGAGAGATAACCTGATGTGGTGGCAGCCATCTTTCTTGCAAAGCCAAACTGAACAACCAAGATGTTGTGCAACACGACACACACCTACAAGTTATTAGTGCTACTGTACCATAACCAATAAAGTAGAATCAACCTATGTTCTGGTCTGCATCACTTTGCCCATAGAAAGCTGTTTCATGATATCCTCAGACCCAAAATCTTCGGCAGATCTCCAAATGTGAAAATAACACCTTGGGTGAGTAGAACATAACATTGAAGTTAGAATTAAAAGGCCCAATTTAAGTCCTTAAAGGTTCCAGTCGGGTCAAACAGCCTCAGGGTGCTGCTATTGTGCATGCAGCAGCTTCTAAAGCTCACTAGTTAACATGATAAAAACCAACAAGCTGCGGTTGGGTGCAGCGTGTCAGACTCGTTTCTTGGAGTGATATCAAGTTGAATTTATTCCTTTAACTTTACCACCGACTTTCAATAGAATACGTTTTATGTTTTTTTCCCCCCATTTCAACCTCCCACGGTGACTCAGATAGGACTCGGCTCAAGTTTATACAGAAGCCTCCCACGCTCATTACAGACTAATCACATGCTCTTAAGGAAGGTCAAATGAAACTCATTGCGTCTGATCGGGGTCATAACTCAGCGCCCCCCCCCCCTGGTCCACACAGGCCAGAGGACCATAATAAAAACTCTGGTTTGTAACTTGGCAAACGGCAGACGCTCTCTCTCTCTCTCTCTTTCCCAGCTGCTTTGCGCCCCCCCCCCCCCCCCCCCACCCCCTCCTCCATCTCCTCAGATGAGGAGTCACATATTTTCTCAGCGTGCTGGCACGGCCCGACCACATTACGGCACACGGTCCGGTCCCGGCTCCACCCTCACAGGCCGCTCGCAGATAACAATGTGTCTATCTGATTCAGATTAAGTGTGTTTCTTTAAAAAGCGAAGGCCTCCCACCCCCCAACCCCCACACTTTGAAACACATCCCCCCCCCCCCTTCCTAACCCATATGAGAGGGAACATAACATTCATATCACATTTCTGGAGAGGAAAAGACGTCTGGCGCGGATATCTGCGGCTTTGTCGCTCAAACACTGGAGCGTTGGAGGCGAGGAAAAGTGCATCAGAAAGTTTTGCTCTCGCGCTCCCGTTGTGAAGGACAGAGTGTTCTAATGCGAGCGCTGTAGTAGAAAATTGTTCTGGTGTGTGGACCTAACCACAGACTGTGAGTGGAGCTATTCATTTCAGAAAGGGAGTGGGGGGGGGGGGGGACAAGGCTTCTAATTAAATACTATGCTATATCGTGGAATGCCATCCTGGCTCTTGGGACACACGAAATAATAGAAAAAAAAGAAAAAACTCCAAACGGTATGGATGGAAAAAGAACATAAAAAGTTCTTACAAGGCAGTTAATGGTTTCCATCTCTTAATGCTGTGGTTAGTTTCCATCTCTTATTAATGCAGAACTCGGGATCACTGTCCAATCCTCTCGTTGCCACCCCGGGGGCGATGACTGTGTCAAACCCACACCTGCTCCACGGTAGGTAATTAACCACAGTATAGGCTAAGTATGGTGGGGTGGGGGGTTAGAGGGGGGGGGGGGGGGGCAGGGGGGGCAGCAGACTCAGTCTAGGAGATGTTGGGACAAATGTTGGTGGAAAAGAATGTCCAGTCTAGACACCTTTATGCTCAAGAAAAAAAAGTACCTGAAGTCAAAACTCATTTCACCGCCCCCCCCCCCTCCTCCTCCTTCTCCTCCTCCTTTTCTCTTCCTCTGTGAAGGATTCCAGAGTTGTTGGTTCAGTCTCTGCGTGGTCATGTCTGACTAAGTCTGAACTCCAGCGGGGTGAGCCGGGGCCAGAAGTAAAAAAAAAAAAAAAAAAAAAAAAAGCCCTGGTTGCTGGAGCAGTCATCCAGAGTTTTAACAGGCCGTCATTCCACTGACGAAATCTACTGTACGCTTTTTCACACCTTCCAAAGCCGTTAATGATGCTGTTGGACTTGTTCCCTGTCTGCAAACGGAACATATGCTCACAGTGACATCTGCAGGATTACCCCAGATTATTAAAAAAAAAAAAAGAACCTTATGCTACAAACTGAAAGAGCTCTTTAAATGTTTGATTTTCTGCAGATTTGCTTCACTTGCAATATGTGATGTTAAATCAGATTCTGTTCACATGTAATGGCACAAAGCTCTCACATTAAAATGCACTTTAATTAGATCAGTATTTATCTCCTTTCTGAACTTATTTGAAGCATAGCTAGTCAAATAAGGTGGGTACCTTCTAAATTTACACTTTTAAGTGTGAAATTCCCTCTTTATGTTTTGTGTGTGTGTGTGTGTGTGTGTGTGTGTGCTTGCTGATCCACATTAGTGGGTGAAGGAAGTAGCACAGAGTGGAAAACTTTTTTGCACAAGAAAAGACTGAAACGTTTGGAAGATGAAACCTCGATTTGGCCCAAACTCCGAATCCCGAAGACCCATATTACCTTTGGCTGAATTTCACCATGCATTTTTGTTATGTGCACAGAACGAGATCTGTGGATTTAGTCTCGCGTAAAGTTGCGTAAAGCAGGGACCTCTCGGTAGGGACTGTCTCAATACATCTGGACATGTGAGTAATGTTTTCAGAGAGACTTGAAAGAAAATGTGAATCATTTATTCTTTTATATATAAATATATAACTATTTGAATTTGTTTATTAGTGTTGGTTGCCATGGATACATCTGTTATTTGTCTGTAAGACAAATAGAAAAATAAATGGAGACAATACCACTGATTTGCTGACATGCAATCAGTGATTTTTGTTATTTCCACATTTTTATTTTTGAATGGAGTGAATATTTACTGTGGAGGTGGACTTTTTTTTTCTCCTTTTTTTTATTGTTTAACAAACGCTCGGCTGAACATGCGGTTGTCCGGTGGTGAGAACGCGCTCCTCCACCCCCCCACACACACCACCACCCCCCACCCCCTCCACCACCACCGCCGCCGCCGCCGCCCCGCGTCCCGCGGCGGATCCGCCGGTGCGTAATGGCGCACGACTGGACGGCAGATGTTGCAGCCGCCGGGACACTGTGTCTCTGCACACTTTATCTGAACTCTTCCCACTTCCCCGTAGGCGTGCGTTAACTTGCTCTCCGGCTTTTTTTTTTGTTTTTGAAGTGAAAAAAAAGAGGTGGTGGCGGTGGGGGGGAGAAAAAAGAAGAAGAAGAAGAAGAAGGAAGAAAATAAAAACTTCTGCCTCTTCAAACCGTCCCGGCTTTTTTACCGGAGAGTTGCGTCATCAGCCCCCCCCCTCCTCCCCCTCCTCCCCCACCCACCCCTTAGACCCCCCCCCACCCCCTCCAGCACCCCCACCCCCCCACCCCAGCTCCCTAAATGGATGGGGCAGTCTCGCTCCATGCAGTGCAGCGCAGGCCAAAAGATTGGAAAGAACTTGAATATCCGTCAGTTTGAGCGTCTGGAACCGGGGGGGGAAACGTCCAGAAAATGCCCGGCGGCCGCCTCGCTGCAGCTCAGCCCTGAGCACTTTCTTCTCCTGCAATTTTCTGCGTTTTTTTTGTTTTTCTTTTTTTTCCCTTTTCTTTCTTTCTTTCTCAGGAGGAACTGGACTCTGCTCAAAAGTGTAGGACAGAAAGGAAGAAAAAAAAAAAAGCAGCAGCGCTGAAGCGGCTCTCACACTTCTAGCCTCGCTATGGATTGTATGTATTTATTCATGTGCTTTTCACTCACTCAAGTATTTTTGGATCATACTGTCGCTGCAGAAACACATGGTGAGTCAGTTTGTTTTCTTTTTTTTCTCCCTTTTTTTGTTGCGCTGGGCTTTCTTTCTTTTTTTATATTATGGACAAATGCGTCTAAAAAGTGTGGGATTAATGATAAAATTGTCAAAATGAGTGTGCTAGATCAACAGAATCAATAGTGTGCTGAGCTGCTGGGTGTCCCTGTTTTTTTTTGTCATAAAGAGAGCATTCATACCCTGCTACCTTATGTGCTTTAAATGTCTGACATAAAGTTTTACTTGTGTGCTCGGCAATGTCTTTATAATCAAGTCAGCTCACTGTTGCTCTTCAGTCTTTTCCCGTAGGAAGTTGCTGCAGCTCTGTGAATGTGATTCTCACTTGACACTATCTGTCCCATCAGAAAAACTCTCTGGAAAGTTAAGTGAATATGGTCTTATCGTGCCATTCAGCACAGACTCCCACGGCCGGTACATTTCTCACGTGGTCTCTGCTGGAAGTGGAAGTAAAGGTGCCGCCGCCGCTGATGGTGATGATGATGGGGATGGGGATGAGGATGCCGCCTCGGCCCCTGGCGGCAGAAGGCGAGTGGCCCGCGGCGCCCCCGAGACGCCCCCGGTCACCCCTGGCTCGGCGCAGCACTTGTTTTTCAATGTCACCGTGTTTGGGAAGGAACTGCACCTCCGGCTGAGGGCCAACAGGAGGCTGGTGGCCCCGGGGGCTTTGGTGGAATGGCAGGAGGACTTCAAGGAAAAGGCCAAGGAACGCATCCACGGGAACTGTGTCTTCACCGGGGACGTGAGCGACATGCCCGAGGCCTCGGTGGCCATCAGCAACTGCGACGGACTGGTAAGTCACCGACACCGAAACGTCAAACCTGAGAGGGATCTGAGCGTTCTGCACAGTGTGCGACATGGATTCAGAAGCATTATGGGTTGTTATGTGTTTATTCATCTTCAGAAAGTCACTCGCCACCACATTTTTCTGATCAGGTGGTTACAACGGATTCCAAATGTGACCAGTATAAAAAAAAGTTGCAAAACTTGCAAAGAGGTTAATTGCATCTGTGCACACACGTGTGTGCATCTATATACATAAATATATGCAGCAGTAAGGGAGGGATGACATGCATGAAATGCTGGAATCAAACATGCATCTAAACTAGGAAACTACCGGTGTGTGTGCGCCCCCAAACCTGGAAAACATTCCTCTATGCAGCAGCCAGCGCGTGCTTCAGTTTCCACATCCTGCTCCAGTTGTCGGCAGCTATTCGGGCGGCCCAATGAGCGAGCGGGAGCACGGACGTTCAGACCTGACGAAATGGCAGGCGGCAAAAGTTGAAACTCCAAACTGCTGCTTAGGGTCGGGTTGGGGTAATGAATATGAATTATACCGTCAGCTCTGGTAGTCAAACCTGAATCCTTCTGTGTTTTTGTTCCTAGCTATAAACCGTCTTTGTCTGGGACCTCAGCTTATTATTTAACGGTCCCATATTGAACGCTTTCCTGGGCCTTATCTGAAGCTGTGATGCTCCTCACATGATGCACTTGTGGTTTAAAATGACCGGGAATCGTCTCATTGCAGTTTTACACCTCGAGCTTCTCGCTGGTTCTCCAGAAAGAACAGGACCTCTCCTCTGGCTGATTTGATTGGCTGCTAATAGGGGAGGGGTGTATAAGTGTGACATCATAAATTCACAGCAGTAAAGTTTCTTGAATGCAGGCTGTGCGCCTTGACGAATGGGACGATATTCATATAACAGTTTGACCTTTTCTATAGTCACAAACGGAATGAGAGTGATGTGGGACCTTTAAAACCTGCATTATTATTATGATCATTTAACACATATTGACCACTATCAGTTTATATGGTGAATGTGCAGCGTAGTTTATCTGGCAATTTGGTAATATGAATCTAATATCCACTCTCTGTTCAGTCTAACTCTTTACCTGCTTGATCGGCGTAGTCACTTCATCTGTTATGTGGCTGTTGCTGCTCAGCGATTGGTTCATCAGACCCCCCGTCTGGGCTGACACATTGAGACTGAATGAGAAGCATACAGAGGCAGGCAGTAAAAGCTAAACCATAAGCAGGGAGACAGTAAAACGCTGAAGCAACCTCTTAGCATAGACTGAGAATGCAGGACATTCTGACATCCTTATAGAAACAAGTAAAGAATTATAAGATTCAATAAGAGACCTGGTTGCCGTTTGTGCCCATCAAATCCAAGTATTTTGCCAACCTGGAATCGGATCCAAAATGGAAACAGCTATTGGAACCCGGCCCTAAGACGCCGTGTATTTAGCCAGAATATGAGTGTTTGGAACATATGAGCATAGGGATGAACAGATGTGGATTAAAGGAGCCGCTTGAAAAGTTTATATGAACCCTTCATACTTTTTTTTTAAGTATTTAAGAAAAATAATAAAACTCCAGCTGACATCAAGTCAAGGAGCTTAACCTTTTCAGCCCCACAGGAGACGAGTGATAGAGAATAGATAGCAATATCCTGCAGAGAGTGGTTCATTCATTTAAAGACACAGTAGGCAGTCCTTAAGGACATTTAAGGAAAAAGGCAAAGACAACGAACCATCTGGGTAATACAGCAGCTTAGGTAGGGTTGGGGTCCTACAGGCCACGAGGATCCTGAATGAGATCAATGCTGAAATCTAGCATTTGAAGCAACTCATGGGAGTACTAGCAGGAATAAATAACGGTGAATTCAAATCATAAAATGAACGGTGACAATGTCAGCAGGCCTGTTCTTACTCCTTTATTCCACGTGTTAACCTTTAAAAGGCGCCGCGATCGACCACGGCGATGGGAGGTGGGCCCTCGCACTAATGGAAGTTCGCAGTCAAGCAAAAGATAGGTGATTTTTTTCCTAATGCGCAGGTGACCTTTAAATTGGAAGATTGACCAAGACGCAAGACGAGGCTGCTCCTTCTAGCTTTTTTTTTTTTTTTCCACGCAGGGGGCTTTTCAAGGGAGAAAAACTTTCATCTTTGACAAGCACACAATTTCAACCCCTGTCTTATTGACGTGTTGGCTGCCACCGCTTGTTGTTTGGCGTCGGCCCAACACAAAGAAACAACACTCGTATTGTTTCTGGTCATCGGTTTCCCCTCGCTCATAGGTTCCTCCCATGCGTCGATACGTAGTGAGCTAAGAAAACTTTTCTTTTCTTCTGTCTTTTTTCTATAATAACAGCGAGTGGCATGGAGACAAAGCCACGCTGTGTTCTCTAATCACAACGTAATATCCCGAAAGGCCACTGTGCCCTTCAGTGACAAAAGGCTAAAAGAGATGCAGCCCTCCCAGGCTGCACAATGCTGCGTTCATGTTACACGTAGTCCAACAACTTCTGTATTAAACAGTGACTTTTCAGCACATCGTCATTTTCCGATTAGGATTCATACAATACAACAGCTATTTGTGTGATCAAAGATCTATCCTTGTAATTACTCACTTACTTTGGGTCAGCATGTAGCCTTAAAGAGCTAATAAAACAGTCCTAAACTTGCATATAATAAAGGAGCTTCCTAGTCATAAATATGGATATTAACTGGGACACAAGTTGGAAACCGGTAATTACCCTAATGTGACATGAACGGCTCGGGGATTGTGTAAAATTTAGAGCCGTTAACTGTGTAAAGAAACCCACCACCACGTTTTCCCTCTTACACGCTCGGGTGCTGAAAATAACCGGGCCGTGCCGGGTTCATTCAGTGGCCCAATTCGTAGTGAAATAAAGGAAGCGAGGAGTATTGATGAGACAGCAGATCAATGGGACCCCGGGACATGCCGATACTGCACTTTACTGTTGTTTGGCACAGTATGCTGGAGGCCGAAACACCACGATGCAGGCTTGATTCTCCTATATGAATTACAGATAACACCCTAGCTTCACAATCAATCATCGCTATATATTAATCAATGAGGCTCACGTGTGTGTTCCCTTAACATTGACATTGTGTCGATATTTAAGTTTGTCAGGCTATGTTAATAGAATCTGATGGTCTGTGTATTGTGTCTGTGTCTGGAACACTTTGCTGTTGACCTTTTCAAGGAGTCTAAGCATGACAAACTCGCATTGACTTCCTTTATGTTTTTGTCGAGCTGATACATCCCAACTAAAAAGCTGTCTGCCACCGTGGAGGCTCTCAGGAACATTGTCTGTGCGTTTCCTCGCATCAAAGCCACCGTAAACACGGACCTGTCTGTGCACGCAAGGGGAAAGCGTTTAAAGGTGAATTATTTAGTCTGACGCGTCTGCTTGATGTGGAGGGGGCCACGCAGATCACGTCTGATTAAAAAGACCAAAGAGGCTGAAAAAGGACGAAGGACGCGAGTCTCGTGACAAGGTCGCCGGATGCGGGCGTCGATGCAGCATTATTCTACGTCCTCACATGTCAAGTACCACCAGCATCGTATCTGTACGAGGTTCTTTTGATGGCTTCTCTCGCCGAGGACAGATATCACTCTGTGAGATGCGTATCGCAGCTGCACAGATACTTTTGTTCTTTTCTCCAAAAACTTGGATCACATCACATCTTTCTACTCTTGATGTTTTTCACTTATTTTACCCTCTTCAGTGCAGAAAGCTGGAGTGGAATATCGCACTTTCTACTCTACTTATATGTATTTGACAACTTCTGTTAAACACATTGGCAACACATTCTTTTGTCTTTTGACAACTTGTGCTTTAAATATATGCTTTTATACCGATATCAGAACAGATCAAATATCAGTATGCTGCTTACCAAGAATTAGGATTTTTACTTGATGATGATGGAGTATTTTAAATTGCTATGTTGGTACTTTTAATTATTAAGTCATTTCTTTCACCTCTGTGTACTACATACTTCATAATGCGCGTCATAGTAGTTGGCTACTGCCGTATGCTAGTCTGGGCGTAGCTGGTCTCCGTCGCTTTGCATTGTGGGACACAGTGGGCGAGCTAGACTGGTTCAGATGCACGCTGGAGTACGACATCCGGGTATTTTTTGGCATCCTGCAGATTTTGTTTTGTGTTTTCTTAGGTGGTTTTTCGAATGCGGCCTTTGGTCGCCTGCCACGTGCCCTGAAGGGGGCAGGATTTGTGGGTATTCCGCGTTCTAAACTCACGGCAGATAAGACACGCGACGCAAAATGACTGTCACCAGACGTGCACTTTCAGTTTCATTTTGATAAAGTTGTTAGATGAACCAACATGTCAGCGCGTGCGATAGGTTTCTCCTTCCTGGCTGCGGCTCCTGCAGGACGGCAACAGCTGAGCGCTCCAGACGTGCGTGAACTATTGTTGCGCCGTGATGAGTGATGGCTATGATTATCCCGGCGCTCCTCATGTGCTGGGAATTAGCGCAGATGACGGGCCGATCCAGTTACATGTGTGATGGAAACACGAGTGCCGGATAACCGCAGTCGGAAGAGCGCTATTTCTGTGTCCCGTCGGTTTAAAAAGAGGCAGAGCCACCTAGCAACAGTCTGCAGGCGGATTACTATTCTTTGGCGCGTGTGCGGGGCGGGTGGGGAGGGAGGTAGGGGGCGGGGGGGGCTAGTTTTCCATCCATTGGAGATGGAAAAATTGCTGGCATAAATTGTTCTATTCATAAAATGCTTGCAGGAATTCCACGCAGCGCCGGTTCCAGTACGATATTCCCGGAGTCACTGTATTAAGAGCTCCATCAGTCCAGGCTCAGCATCGCCGCCAAGCTTTTCGATTTATTGCCCCTCAGACGATTCCTTATTTGCGGCAGCCACGGTATGTCTGTCCAGACATGAAAATACACAGGACACATACCTTCTCTCTGTTTCTACTGCTTCTACCACCACCACTTATTCTACTTTTATGTTTGCCTGTTACTCCTGCTACCACCATCACTCCCAACTCCATCTACTACCACTAAAAATCAAATCAATTAACCTCTGACAGCAGCTCTATTATATTCTGCTTCAATTAAAATATATACTCAATGGAAATATCATTATTATTTGTCACCCCTTTTAATATCAGTCCTATGCAGATGGCTGTATGAGGCCAATTTTCTCTGGATAATCCTCATCTTGATCACCATGCATGGCTTTTTTATGGCCCGGCACAGTGGGGATGTGAAAGCTGATAAAAAGGAATCAAGTGGTAATCCTCAACTCCCACAACCTGTCTCATACAATTATTTCAAACCCAAGACTCCGCCGGATCCAGCGCCACTCGGCCACGGTTTTATTCTCCGGCTTATTGATCTTCCTGGTTTTCACCCCGCGAAAGCTTTTATCCGACATCGCCGTCGCGTCAAGACGCCGCGGGCCGTCTCAGGAACATTGGGAGCCGGTGCTGTAAATCCCTTCCCCTTGCCGGGGACCTTTTTGACTTAAGTTCATGCGGTGAGACCGCGTGACCTCGCAAAAATCAGAGTGCATTACTTGATCCGAGCAATTGACGGTGGATTACCTTTTTAACTCTCCCCCCGTCGCCGCGCATCAGCGCAGAGCTGCAGTCTGGGGCTGAAATTATACGTTCCCAAACAATCTGCCGCAAATTACAGGTTAAACTCCTGGAATGGCGGCTTGACTTTGATTTTTGTTGCACATTGCAGCTCAAGCATCCACCGCCTGTGGCACTTGTTCCGTTTTTGGATTGTTTGTCCTCTTGCACCTTAATGGATGTCTGATTTCTTGGATATGTGATTATATTTGATGCATGTTTACTGCCTGTTACTTACAGGTGAGTTTTTAAGATGGACAAGTGCAGGCTCTGCCTTTATTTAAATCCTGATATTGCAGGTGAGTCCAACTGTTTGCAGAGCAGAAAAAAAGCTGCTCTGAAATTACATATAGTAAATATCCACCTTCAAAGTTGCTCTTACCACTGTGTGGAATTTAGTGTACTGGTGAGCTTAAGCGTTAGCTATATTTGCCTCTTTGTACGGTGTCAGCCAGCGCCACTCACAGCCTCCGTTCAGGGCTTTTTTTTTTTTTTTGCAGTGCAAAGCTGGCTGAAATAAATATTCTCCTCCCAGCGCCCTGGCCCTCATGATAATCCCACTTCTGCACTCTCTGGCGTGAAGCAACCTGATGACCGCATCACTTAACTTCTCTTGACCCAGAAAGAGCTAATCTCGTCGATCGCGGGCATCGCGACGTGCGATCTGGGCAAAACAGGAACAAACGTGATTCCAGCAGTCGTGCGGTGATCGTCTACTTGTGGGAGTAGTAGTGTCGCATTTGCTAATCAGGAACACTGCAGCGGTGTCGTGGTAATGAATTTCTCACCAATTATGGAAGCTCAACGTTAAAAGACGCCGACTCCCACTGACCAGCTGACAGTCCCCAGAGCTGATTAAAAGTTTTCAGTATGGCTGTTTACCTTCCTTTGCCTGTTAACAAGACAAAATGTTTTAATTAGCAATTATAGCACAGATGAGGCCTTTTCAGTTTGCAGATATTTTACCAAGAAAGCGCCTATGTAGTAGACATTTGACAGGACGGGGGAAGGAGTCAGACGACCACCACGGTTATCACAATGCATTCTGTGGGGATCATGGGTGTCGGTGTTACATTTCGTGTTGATCCATCCAGCCGTCTCGGCGTGAGCCAACTGTCCCCGCTGTTAGCGCGGCTAAAAATACCCATATGTTAATCGACTGCACTTTGTCTTCAAATGCATTACAGAGCATGTGTGTGTGTGTGTGTGTGTGTGTGTGTGTGTGTGTGTTTGTTTGTTGCCCCACAATTTCGCCCTCTCAGGTTGCGCCTGTTTTACCATCTGATCTTTATGAAGCATTGGACACGTTTCTGAAGTTTTTTTTTTGCTGGGAGAATGTTCTGATTTTATGGGTTATGATATTTAATTATAGCATTTTACTGAAAAGTTATTTCCGCAGACTTTTGACAGAACAACAAAAGCCTGGTTGAAATTCTCAGACAATGACATTATGCTGTTCATCAATCAGCAAATCCTCACATTTTGAGAGGGTAGAACCCCGGCAAATATTTGCAGATTTTCCTCATTGGGTAATATCAATGAAGGATTCATGTGTTTTAATGGAAACCAGAACAAGCAGCGCTGCCTCTACATCCCCCTTAACTGGTACATGTAGTAACCACTAACTAATCTTCCACATTTTAAATACACATTTACTTTCAGCACAGCAGAGACAGATCATCACTGCATCTTCCTAATTTATAACCAAATACCCACATCACATTTCTGGAAGGGTACTTCCTCCAAATACACAGCAGTAACGTTTTGATGCTTTTAAATCAGCACCAATATAACATTGAATAGGGTTAAAGCAGGAATATATATATGTGTGTGTGTGTGTGTGTGTGTGTGTGTGTGTGTGTATGGTTTGCTCTTTCTCTGATTTGTGAAGTGACTGCACTTACTCAAAGCACTTGTCAAATCAGAGAAGTGCCGTGACTTGAGGCCATTATACGCGGTCGATCGCCACGTTAAGCTTCATTAGGGCGTCTCTAAACGCTGCCGCCGCCCTGGAGACAGGACGACCGCACACACACACACACACACACACACACACACACACACACACACACACACACACACACACACACACCTCACCAACACATCAGTCCTACTCGTGCTAAATTTGTCGCTTTCAAATCGCTGTTTTGCCTTTGTTTTTTCGTGTGGAGACGCTAGAAATCAGCGCTCGTTGACCCCCGCTGCTCTACGGTGACCTTGACCCCAGCTTAAAACCTCAATTGTTTCTAAATGCAAATTTCAAAGAAGTTGACAATGCAGGCTGTATGTGACAGCAGAACCTACGCCCGCGCCCGGACCTCACCCTACAGCGTACATATGTTTACACTTGGTTCCTCCTTAGGCCCTTCCAGATGCTGCCGTGACCCCCCCACCCCAACGTCCTCACAGACCCGGCTTCACTCCGCTGAAATAAGAGACCACAGAGGAAGTATTCGAGCATGTCTTACTTGGCATTTCCTGGTCAGGGCCAGACAGATTCCTTCGCTCCTCTTTGCCCTTGCCGTCACATGTTCGCTCTCTGAGTTCAGCATTCGTGCCCCGGCAACGCCGCCGTGCCGAGGATTTTGAGGTTGTTGTTTTTTTTTCAGGCACGGCGTTCTCTTCGCTTGCACTGTATTTAGATTTCTTTTTTGCAGCTGTAAATACACACATTCTTGCCAGAATCCTGTTGGTGTGCCTTCTTCATGAGTATAATGATAGGCTGGATGGATCATTTTTTTTTCTCCTAGCAGGGAATGGGAGTATGAGAAATATAATTTTCAGTGTTCAGACAGCTCCGTTTGTTTATTAAGCTTAATGGAAACAACATGGCCATGAAGGAAGAAGGAATGTGTTGACTTCAGACTCGTTTGGTTTGTTCTCCACGTTGCTTTAACTTCATTTTAGATGCATCATGGCAGGTGTTCTGGCCTAATTAGCGATCGTAGTTACAAGCCTTTGTTAGGGCATTTATTCTTTATTGGGCTCCAGATGTAGGAAAGAGGTGCACAACACACAAAATACAGCTCCCTGAGGCAGTTCCCCACCATGTTTTTACCATTTTTAACAAATGTGGGTTTCATCCTTAATGCCTCCTATAGTCCACAGACATGTTAAGTCATGCCAAGTTTATTTGTACAGCACTAAATCACAAAAATATTCACTAATAAGAAGGAAAAACTGCCTGAAAACACTTTAATGGGGAGGTGGAAGAAACCTCAGGAAAAGCAGAAGAGGAGGGATCCCGCTTCCAGATTTACAATAGATGTTGGGGGGAAAACAAGAATTTGAACAGAGTAAAAACAGCAAACAGCAGATGCGACTGGAAATGTCTATCACCGTACAAATGTCCATGACAAATATCGCAAATTTTTTGTCATATATATTTTACCACAATATTGAAATATATCTTCAGAGAATTTAACAGTACAACGATGCACTGATACTGTTGCTGTGAGTTTTTTTTTCCTCCAACTTCATTATTGTTCAAACGTTCATTTTAAGCTCAGATGGAGGTAGAGTCATTGTATGGATGCTGATATTGATCGTGGTAGACTTAAACAAAGCACTTTCTTTTGTTTACTCAGCTTGGTTGTGTGAGGGATTTGTTATTGGCACAAAGCAAAGAGATTATTCATATCTACTGAATATGTGGTGTATGTATAGACAGTTATGTAAGAAAGTAAGTCACTGTACAATATCATAGAGTATACTAGAATAAACATAGAGTAAGTTAGCAACTCTTTTATGAACATAGTGAAACATATTTAAGAATAGAATTTACAATATTTCTTTTTGGAATCGGTGGAGACTAAATGGAGAGAATTGCATTTTGCACTTGCCAGATGTCCAGATGAATAATGATAATGCTCAATGTTTACTCGAGGTGTTAAATTAACAACTGCATGAAGACACATTTGCATCCGTGACTAAAAAAATCTGTAATTCCAGTTAGAAGTTTCAACCTTTCCCACAAAACGCACTCACTTAATGCACCGAACAAGGACTGTAACTGTTCAACATTAATCATTAAGTTCACTGGCAACTGTTAAGAAAATGTACCAATATATAAGCCACATGTATGCCCTCATATACATATATGCAAACATGTTATGCAGAAATGCGATAATAAAGATTAATTAAAAAAAAAGGAACCGCACTTAACCTAACAAGTTGATTACTCATAGCAGCATCTGCAGAATTTCCAAAGAAGCGTCTGCAGACAACATGTGGGCTTTACACACGGTTCACATACGAGGACTTGCCAAGGCACAATTATTCCGGCAATGAATCAATGCAGATTTGGTGTAATGCAGGAGTTATAAAAGAGCGTTATTCATCCCACCTGCAGTTCAATTACACACTGAGAGCGAGGAATTAAAAAGTGAATCTGTAATACCTCATACTTTTTTTTATCATTGACTTGTATTATGATGATGAGCTGGACTTAGCTTCCTGTGAGCTGCATATAAATATTTACCTCCAGTCAAATTAAGTATGCACCGAAGAGGCCGTCAACAGAGGATGTTTACTTTATGGAAATAAGTGTTTGCAAATGTATGTGTTCTCATACATGTAATGCAAATCAAGAACATACATCTGGCTTAAGGTGTTTTTATTGGCATTTAAACCCATACCGTTCATTCCTTTTCCACCACTTCTCCGTTTAATAGTATTATTGTAACATTTAGTAAAAACCAAATGGCTTCCACAGATTTTACAAATAGTTTCACCGGCAATTCCATGTATGTACATGCTAGAAGTATCTGAGAGATTACCTACATTTTGGCGTATGAACATCATAATGTGTGATTAACAGTGTCATCTCATGGACTTCCAGCTGATGCTGTTACTATGGCAACACTGAAACAATAAACCGTGTGGGATCAATCTCACATCCTAGCACCTAGTTTCATGGAAATTATCCCATTAGTTTTTTCAGTAAACACACAAATGTCGCTGGAAACAAGGCCTCCTTTGCGAAAGTATTGAATAAATTTACTGTGAGGAAAAGTCTCTATTTAATTTGTAATGTTTGTTGCATTTATGGAAATATTTTATTTTTTCATATGAATGGTGAACGCAATTTCACAGTGTATTCAAATCCACTTTAGAAAAGCCAGACATGGTAATTTTCATAACCCAACGTAACCCCCATAACTCAATACAGTTGAAACGAAAAGTGGAGCAGCGGCGTGGCGACACGCCCATCCCCGTCGCACACGAGCCTATCGGGCACGTAATAAAAGTCCCCTGGCCATAACCTCAAGATCACAGATGTCGTCTGCGGGCATGTGTCCGGGGGACGTCAAAAAGGGGCTTTGACTACTGCGGATCAGTGGATGCATTAAAGCGCATGGAAATATACGGCTACTCATCATTTAGTTTGGGGTGAAATCATGGCGACACTCAATAAATCTTGGTGAAGGGCTCCGAGGGCCCCAAATTGTGTCTACCTGCGTCACTACACACATCCAGCCCTCCGCTGAGTCGTCCAATTGATCAGCAACACTATAATTACCGGCTCCAGTGGAATTACCGTCCTTTTGAAGGCTGGAGGGGCGCACTAATTTGAAGCCCTCTTTTTTTTTTTCCAGGCAGGTCTGATCCGGACTGATAATGGGGAGTTTTTCATCGAGCCCCTCGAGAAGGGCCAGCAGGATGTGGAAGTGAAGGGGCGCGTCCACGTGGTCTACCGCAGGTCGGCCATCAGGCGGGAGACGGGCCAGCGCAGGGAGGACCTCCACAACGAAGGTAGGCAGCGGATGTGGGGCTGACGTCAGTGGAAACAAAAAGCACTGTGTGCGTGCGTGTGTGTGTGTGTGTGGGTGTTCACATATGAGTAAGTGTACTGGAGCTTCATAATAACAAGGACAACTTGATTGTACCTTTTGTGCAATAAAATAAAGGCGGCAACGTTATTCATAGGGGCAAGAACCTCTTTTCACTGAATGGCGTCCCTGTCAAATGGACAAAAAACTATTCAGAACAATAGAAAATAATTACCCAGCGCCAGAAGCAGATGGATAAATAAATATAATTCTGGCAGGAATGGTCACAAAGGTCTGTTTTTTTTTTTCCAGCCAAGGAGGTGATGTTTGTCTTGTCTGTTTGTTAGCGAGATAACTCAAAAAGTTCTGGAAGGATTTTGGTCAAACTTCCAGCGAATGTTAGGAAGGGTACCATGAACAGTTAGTTTGCACGTTGTGTGCTATAGACATTCACACAGACCCTTGTTGGAGGCCCTTGGTCTACGTGCTACGAGCGCTTTCCGAGGTTTCATTATTTTCTGTACGAAATTAAAACTCGATCCACCATTTTCACCTGCATCAGCATTGTTTTTGTCCACCTGAACAAACCCCTGCCTTAAGTTATATATTTTTAACTTCATGTCTAAACAAGGTTTCCAGGTTACTGACAAAAAGGTCAAGGGGCTTGTAAACCACAAGTTCAACTTAGGTATGTGTGTTTGAAATAAAATCATATGGTTGGTATATCAAATTCGTGGAACACTCCAAACTCAAGTTTCATCAAGTTCCGATAATCTTTGATAGTCTGTTGTCGAAAAACTAATTATAATCCTCCTCTTGGTGCACAAGGCATTTAATGGCCTGGAGTCACAGCACATATCTGACGTGATATCAGCAGATCAGCAGATGGAGGGAGATCTTCTCCATGTGCCCAGAGTATTTTCTGGTAAAAATGGCATTTAGCAAAAATGGACCTAAAGAATGGAAGAGTTTGCCAGTAGTATGTCTGTGTATATGCGTGTCTTTGCATTGAAATTAATGTTGTCTATGTTTTTAACAAAGCCTGAAAGGAACAGAAAAATCTTTATAGTGACTCGTCTAAGAATAATTTGCACTAAGATTAACAATCGCCGCCACCAATAATTATTTATTGTTGGCGGCGATAACAATATCGCAACTGACGCAAATATAACAACTGGAGCCTATTAGAATGTTTTTCTTTCTTTGCTGTACGATTATTAATGTAATTAAAGAACAAGAACGTAATGACAGATGTTTATAGTCATACAAAGAAGAATAGGCTGAAAAGGAAACCTGTTTTAAACAACCTTCTTGGTTATCTGAGTTTACAGGGTGGAATATAAATGCACCACGGCGTCTCGCGCTCTTGTCCGTACGAGTTGATGGTTTTCGGAGTTTACGAGCACCGTGGAGCGTCTTGTTGCGACGTAGACGCGCGAGTGTTTGAATCCTGAAGTGGAGATCCCACAACCGCGCCATGGCGTGACTTCAGGGTGAATGCCCGGAGAGCGAGGACTGAGTGGAGGAGGGGGGGGGGGGGGGCGAGTCACGGTGCAGGTGCTTCCACGTCTAGGAGTATATACGAGTGCGGGTTATGCAGCTCCGAAAATAAAACTACGAAAAAACTCTATTTGTGGCGGCCAAAGTTTTATTGGGGCCACTAGAGTGAACATTAAATCCGTAATGGTTGTGAGGTTCTTATGAGGTAATGGAGAGCTGAAGTCATGATGTCACATCCGGGAATAGCTTCTGTTCCACTATAACTTCTGTAACCGAATTACATCTCTCCGTCAGAATTTCTTTCACACGTCTGAGAAAATGGAGCGTGTGCCTGGGTTTAGCATCCCGCATTCATGATTATGTATGCTATTGCATTTTTCTCTACAAAATGTAAAAATATGGCGTCACTGGGGTCAAATAGTCAATGGTTCATCCCATCGTTAAATACCTGACTAACAAAGAAAAGCATAAATCGTCATGTTTGAGCAGTTTATTGATGAATGATTAGCTGACTAACCTTTGCATCTTTAATTCTAAGGGAGTTCAGCACCGCAGCGCTTGCTATTAGAAGTTGACATTTACACAGCTGAGAGCTATTTCACACATATTCCAGGTTTATACAGTTTGAGTGAGATTTGTGAAGCTGCAAATGATTAAATTTTTTCTCAGAAAAGAATCAATGCATTATGACGGTAGGAGGCAGAGCGGTTCTCAGTTTACGTGAGTGGTTGAGACAAATGCACAGAAAAAAAACATCACACTAAATAATCAAATAATAAGTAAACAGGCCTAAACTGGGGTAAATGGAAACTAAAGGTTGGAAAATACATCCCAAAAAAACAAATTGGCGTGGTCCTTTGGTGTGCACTCTCCTTCTATTTTAAGCCTCTATTGCTACTCTATATTTACAGTATTAGGCTAAACAGCGGAGGCAGTGTTCACTAAACCAGCTGGCGAAGCGAGGAATGCTGCTGTGGTGGTACGGGGCACATGGGAGGAGAGGGGGTGACCTTTCTCTGGAAATGAAATGACCCAACACCATATTTTTTATTCCTTCCTTGCTACAACCTTCAGCATTTCGGTGGAAGGAAGACTCGCACTATTCTCACTAATCTGCTGCTACATATCACTCCACAGCTCTGTAGCTCAGATCATTCCAACTGGAAGCACCCATACATGTCTTTCAACTGTTTTTCTACCTACGCAAATTCCCATGAGACATCAGCTCTCTCTCTAGCAAGAGGTTTATTTACGGAGAGGAAAACATGACTTTCCTGTATTTGTGGCCTGGTAGTCTTCCCAGTAACCTTCGTGCAGCTTTTCCATGGTGTTGCTCCTCGTTTTTGACCTTTTTATAGTCCTGTCACATCCCGCTGGGAGAGCCAACATCACAATTACAATAACTTTCCTAGAGCAGCCAAACATTCACTCATTTAGTGTCTCTGTCCATGCTTAATCTCTATTATGTCACAATATGTGATATAAAATAATATTTCCTGCTTATTAAACAAAGTACAGTTTTTCCAGTTGTTTAAATGTCCCACATTATGCAATTTTCTGGGTGTTTTTTGAAATTTTAATACCCTGAATGTGGATTAAATGCAATTTAAAGTACCAAAATGTAAACTCAAATGTGCGAAGAGCTCCAGGAGTTCATTTTTGGCCTGTCTCATAAAAATTCATCATTCGCCTGCTGGAAACCTTCACAGGCCTTCACGAGGGAGCTGCTGCACAACATCACAAAGTCAAGGGAATGCAAACAAGTTGTGAAACGGCGAAGCTTATAAATCCGGAGCTGAGTGCATGTCTCGGTTTTTCTGCGTGTTTGATGCATTGGCCAAATTACTGTGCAACCCTTGCACTTTCATCTGGGATGTAGAAAACATATTTAAAGGCATCTCTACCGCCGCCGATGCTGCATGTGTCCTTCTGGATTCCAGATAACCCACCATCATGTCTCTATTTGGCTTGAGTAGCCGCCGTGTCAAATGTGAAATTACCTGGATCCTTTCTGCACTCGGAGGCGACAAACCTCACCAAACGACTCATGTCTGAGTGAGGCAATTTGTGACAGATGCATCCAAGAAATGCTATTCCCCTCACAGATCTGTTAATTCTGTTGTTTGCTCGGCCGGCGGAACATCGCACATTTGCAATACATTTAAATTCAATTCCACGAGGCACGTTTCCTCTCTTCCACTTTTCGGATGAACTGCAGCTGAGAATAATTGACACACGTAGATGCAGCTGCAGGTTAAAAATAACTAAATCATTAGTGGTTTGTGCAGCCTTTGCAGTAATGTGCTTAATTTATTGCTACTGTCGCATTTGTTTGTCAGTTTCTGCGTGATTGTTCCTCTTCTGCAACTTGTTTTTGTTGCTTCCTGTCTGTATCATAGAATATACATATGACATATGAGGATCTCACTTTTAGCTCAACACATCTGGATCATGTCACGGAATACTACAACATTTCTGCATCAAATGAAAGATATATATATGCCTTACAGGGGTATCACACTTGCAGAAAGCTGCTTAAGTGCGTTATGACATGGATAAATGATCTTTGGAATTGCTGCGACTCAGCCGGGATCCATGCCGTGAATGCACACATTATGGGGAGGCTGAATGTGGGGCAGAGAGGAAACAAGCTCCTGACTCTGTAGAGCAGGGGTCTCAAACTCAATTTACCTGGGGGCCACTGGAGCTAGGGTCTGGGTGAGGCTGGGCCGCATCAGGTTTTCAACAAAAAAAACGCATTTATTAAAAACAGAAAAAAAAAAGAAAAAAAAAAACTGTCTTCAATGCTTTTGCTTCTGCTATACCCTACACTTTTTCAGTGCTTTGGTTCCGGTTTTCCACAAGAAAAGCTCTGATAAAACATTCCACTGTTCTCAAATATCTTAATTTTTAATTTTCTACACAAAATAAGATGAAAAAATAAATAAACAAATAAAGAAAATAAATCAATCAATCAGTAATAAATAAATAAAATAATAATAAAACAGCAAATAAGAAAAACTTAAGAAACCACATATAGTTGGTGGGTAGAGAAATTATTTTTTTTCAGATTCAAATTAACAGTATTAACAGTTATTTAACCTTTAACATGAACATTAATGAAACTTTCAACATGAACTGTTCTGAACATGGCTTCTCTTGCCTACTTTTGGCTAGAGGTCTGGCAGCGCTTCCTCTCGCATAGCCGAGCCACATTTGGCTTGAGGGAGGAAGCAATTGAGACCCTCAGTAGACTTTGAAGATGCTCATCAGTAAGTCTGGTCCTGTACTTGGACTTATTGAAGTTCAAGGTGGAGAAGAGCTTTTCACACAAGTACGTGCTCCCAAAAAGGCACATGGTCCGCTTGAACATTCTGGAAAGCTCAGGGAAGCTGGGAGTCAATTCTCTCAAAAATTGCCCAAGCTTGTCTGCTCTTCCACTCACCTCCCTGAACTTGGCTTTGAGTTAAGAGTTGCACTGCAGGTCAATGAGCTCCATTTGAAGCACAGGAGGGGCATCTTGCACATCAAAGGAGAAGGGGTCCGCAAAAATTTGAAATGTGGCTCTGTGCGTCTTGAAGTCTGCAAATCTGTGGTCAAATTCCTCCTGTAGCTTCAAAATGGCATCAGCATACTTCTCACCACTGAATGGTGTGCCTGCATCCACAAGTGCCTTGCATGCTGGGAAATGGCAAAGGTTTGTCTGAGATAGCTGAACTTTCCATAGCATAAGTTTTGTGGAGAATGCTCTCACATTGTCATAGGCAGCACTGACAAGTTGCCCCTGGCCTTGTAACCTCTTGTTCAGTACATTAAGCTCATGCGTGACATCAACAAGAAAAGCTAAGTCCATGAGCCATATAGGATCACTTAACACAGGAACAGCCACCCCATTCTTCTCCATGAAGACTTTCACTTCTGCTCTCAACTCAAAAAATCTCTTCAACATGTTTCCCCTGCTGAGCCAACGTACCTCGGTGAAGTAAAGCACGTCCCCATATTCTGACTCCATTTCTTCTAAAAAAGCACGGAACCTTCTGTGTTTTAAGCCCCTGGATCTGATGTGGTTGATGCATTGCACAACAACAGACATCACGTTGTCAAATTTCAGGCATTTGCTGCAAAGGGCCTGCTGATGGATAATGCAGTGCAGAGCTATGGCTTCCTCCACACCCTCCTCTTCCAGTTTTTTTTGAACAAGTGCCACCAGTCCATTTTTCCTCCCTGTCATTGATGGCACTCCATCAGTTGTTATCCCAACAAATCTCTTCCATGAAAAACCGGCATTCTCAATGGCATCACACAGCTGGTGAAATATCTCCTGAGCGGTGGTCTGGCCATGCATTGGCATTACTGTGAGCAACTCCTCTGTCACTTCAAAATTGTCATCAACACCACGGACATATATTGCGAGCTGGGCAGTGTCAGTGATGTCTGTGGTCTCATCAAGAGCGACTGAGTATACACTGAAACATTTTGCTTTCTCACACAGTTGATCATAAATGTCACTTGACATGTCACAAATGCGCTCTGCCACGGTGTTGGCAGAAAGGCTGATGTTGCTGAACTGACCTTTCTTTTCTGGACAGACAATACTTGCAGCCTGTAACAGGCACTTTTTGACAAATTCACCTTCTGTAAATGGCTTTCCTGCTTTAGCAATCATCTCACTAACCACATAGCTAGCTTCGACTGCTGCGTTATTCTCTTTGGTTACTTTCTTAAAAAAATCTTGTTGCTTCAGTAGACATGTTTTAAGATTGGCAACTCGGTTGGCTCTCTCATCTCCCTGGTATTTTGCATAGTCCTCAGCATGTCTAGTTGTGTAATGACGTTTCAAATTGTATTCCTTATGCACCGCAACTTTCTCTGTGCAAATAAGACACGTCGGAGTGCCCCTGTGCTCCACAAAGAAATACTGAATTTCCCACTTTTCCTGAAATTGTCTGTGCTCATCACCAACCTTTCTCTTCACTGCAGGCTTTGAGAAAGACATGTTTGGGGCTGTGTAATATATAATTCCACTAGGTATCGCTGTTGTGTTGAAGTTTAAGTTTTAGTGTTTAGCTGACGTACAAAGAACGTAATTTCCGCTGGTACCAGATTGGCTCAGGGTCCTGCGCCTGCATATGACGTCGAGCACGGCACAGTTAGTGATTGGTTGAACGTCAGAAACCATGGAAACACAAAGTGTTTGTGGTGGCCGTTTAATATTTATATTATAAGTTCTCCCTATAAACGTGCATTTTTTTCACACTGACAGGCTCAGATAGTTACAATAAGTGTCCGACAACATACTAGAAAGGAGAAATGAACGTATGTCTACCTTTAGCTTGAGATCGCTGTTTGTTGCGAGAGCCAATCAGTGTGGAGAGTCTCATAACGTTACTGCACACAGGTCCTGTGCGGTGTCCTGCAGGCTGCTGTGCCCGCTGCAGTTTATGGAAGACAGAGTTTACCGACAACCGTTTAACGACCAGGAGAGTTTATGTTTCGCAGCCGGCTCTGGAGGGAGAGAGCCGGTGAATCCCCTGTTTACTGACCGGGAGGAGAGAGCCGGTGAATCCCCTGTGAACTTCCCCTGACCGGGGGAATGGGACTGGACCGGAGTTCGCTGGCGGTTTACCTGACCGGGAGTTTCGGAGGGAGAGAACCGGGGGAAAACCGACGAGATTACATACAAAGTCAATGCAGACCGGAGGTTGTTTATTTTTTTCGCGGGACTGGACCGGAGGACTGAACCACTGCTAGCTGGCAGGCAGCCGGCTCAGAGCAGCAGCACTGAAGGAGAGAACTGGGGGAAAAACCCACAGTTTACCGGCGGCCGTTTACTGACCATGGGAGTATTTTTGAGTATTTTGCGATTATTTTTGTCGCTTTTGCTGTGAACACCCCTTTAGTCCACACAGCAGCAGAACAACAACAAACAGCGATCTCAAGCTAAAGGTAGACATACGTTCATTTCTCCTTTCTAGTATGTTGTCGGACACTTATTGTAACTATCTGAGCCTGTCAGTGTGAAAAAAATGCACGTTTATAGGGAGAACTAGGGAGAATGTGACGCCTCCAGAGGGTATCATGTACCCAGAAATGACAGCGGAGCTTCGGACTTTCAGAGCAGTACAGCGCAGTGATGGTGGTGATCTCAGTCATGGATGATGAGAGAAAAAGCAAAACAGGCGGGCTCGCTCGCGTATGGGCGGGACAAAATCGTGTCAATTGTGTCCGGTGTGCACACAGCTTTAAGCTGTCATTTCTGGGTACATGATACCATACAGCATCCATGTCAAACTCGCGCGGGCCGCACTAACATTAAACTTTCATATCAAGGCGGGGGCCTCAAACTAGCGTCCGGCGGGCCGCATTTGGCCCGCGGGCCGCGAGTTTGAGACCCCTGCTGTAGAGCAACAGTTTATGAGTCCGAGGGGAGCGTTTTGTGATTGAGTGACTTACAATATACAGTGTGGAGCACAGCACCGTCACTAATCCCCGAGAATTCCTCCTGCTCATCCTCAAAGCCAGAGACGGAACGTGGTTTTATGTCGGGCTTTCACGCCAGCCGTATATCACTTCACAGAGTAAGAGATGAAATCTCATCCGTGTGTCTCTGACTTGTTTATGCGCCGCCCGTGTCTTGCAGTGGCCGACTTCGGGATCGCAGACCTCCCGGCCGCCCTGGATCTCGTCGAGCACAAACTGTCCGAGTCGGAGCGCAAGCGGAGGCACGCGAAGAAAGACGACTACAACATCGAGGTGCTGCTGGCCGTGGACGACTCGGTGGTGCGCTTCCACGGCAAGGAGCACGTGCAGAACTACGTTCTCACACTCATGAACATAGTAAGTTCTGTCCCCGTCCTATCCAATTCTCTCTACTTTCTTCTTTTATGGCAGGGCCCTTGAGTTCTTTATTTGTAAAGTCTCAGTATAAAGCATGGCTGTGGCCTGAGGACACAGAGGTCACGACCTCTGGACTTTTTCTCTTGGGTTTTGTTGCATTTTAATTTAAGGCCACTGCAGCTTGTAAAAAAATGTTAACACAAAGCCGGAAAAACCGAAAGCATGAAGACCATTTAATTATAATGGCATCAACTCAGTGTCGCATGACAGAGATGCTCATTAAAAGTGAAAATACATGCAACGTTACCACCGACTGCAGGTTTAACGCTTTAAAATGCATCGGAGGATGCAACGTAAGGCACCATATAAATCAAAGTTAGCACTTCTTATGGCGAGAAAGGCAGTGAATGACCAGAGAAAGAGGAGGAAATGTGAAAATCATGATATAAATAGTTAAGTCTTAAATGTAGCCTAGGTTAAAACGTGAAATGACATGCAATGACTGTGAATATTTTCAGTCGCAAGATATAAATCATGATCTATACTTTTTCCTCCTTGTCCTCTCTGACATCGGTCATTGCCTCGCTTGTCTCCACTCCCCCCCCCCTCCCTCCCTCCTGCCTTAGTTTCTTTAGCTGTTTATGGATTACCGAAGAAGTAAAAAAAAAAATAAATAAATAAATAAACTCTCAGTTCCTTCATTACGGGCTCCACCAGCTCCTACCACCATAATCTACTTACTGGGCCCAAATCCCCCGAGTCAGACTTTCACAGGGTGCTGGTTTCACTCTGTAACAGTTACCATTTGGACCCTGCATGGTGGTCTGATTAGCCGCACCAGACCAATTAGAAAGTTGACTGGGACCTGTGCGGGGCATTCAGGGAAACCCACGTCAGGCGTCCTCTCGCACCGCCGAGGAATGATGTGTTTGTTTGATTATGATGTATTCATAAGGAGAAATGTCTAAAGGCCTCGGCTGATTATTCTGTGAAGTGGCTCGTGACATCTGTGATTGTCAGCACTTCTGAATAGGTCACTGACAGTAAAAAGAAGAAGTAAGTCCTAAAGGTTAAAAGTGTCGAACTGTAGAGTGAAATAAAGTTCTAGAGATCACATATAATAACTTACGCTGATTAAAAATTGAAGGGGGGAAATTGTAAACCCTCCGCAGAGAAAAGGAGCAGTTTAAACAAATGAGGGTCAAAACTCCTTAGTTCCACTTGTAAGCCACAGGCTTGCTGTGTCTGAAAGAGCTCTGCCCACTCAAATCCCTTTGAAAATCCCTGCTCCGTGGCTGCAGAATGCGTAGTACCACCTGGAGAAACTCTCCCTGAGGGATTGATTACTGAACATCCTGTCTGCGCGGAGCCAAGGTGACGGCCGAGGTGGCGGGCCGCACAATGGCCGCGTTGTTCCAGCGCGCGCCAGGTTTTTGTCCACGTTGTCGATGTGATGCCGTACACAAGCCAGGGACACCTAGCGCCTGTGGCCCACAGCTGCTATTCTCATTTTCAGCCTGATCCCGGCCCTATGTGAGCTCCTCCTGGCTTTGTAATTATCCCGTACGTACACAGCGAGAGGAGGGTCAGCGCGGCCCTCACAGGGGCGCCGCAAAACGTCAGGAAAAAATATGCAACTTTAGAATAGGATGCTATTCTGTTCTTGTGTTGTTTTAATTTTTCTACAGCCCCTGTGTTTCAGGTCCAACATAAACACGCGTATATAGGTCAGCATGGACCGGTCGAGGAATTTGAGTTCGTAACAAATCTGAAGGGAGAATTCGGGGTCACTCAAGTGCTTCTTTGCAGCATTTATTGACCTGAATAGGCTTCTGTGAATGGGATATTTACTTAAATGTCTTGGGTGGAGCCCCCGGCGTCCCAGAGCAAATTTGGACTCGAGCCAAGGTCGTCTTTGTCCGCGACGGAGCTTTTGTTCCGTGGCGTCATAATTTTTACCGAGAAAAAAAGCAAACTGACACACACTGTTGGCGTTTCAGCTCTGTTATTCCGTTTGCCATATCTGAATCCTTGTTTTTTATGAGCCTGCACGAGTATAGATTACCCACAGAGGCAGAAAGAGGTCACATGACGCGTCCTGGTTTTGGGAACGTACACATTAATGAGGGACACACACATTAAAACTGGATTTAGATACTGTACTATATATTTTTATACACGAATTTTGCCATATAGATAGAAAGTTTTCTGGTAATTGTGCAAATATTCATGCTTATTAAAGGTGGATGGGCCATGTAGGCCAAGAGGTGTCCTCTATAAGCAATATTATTTCCCCCCTGTCAGGCTCAGGTTGCTGTTGTGATGTTTCATTCACCCCAGAAGTAAGAAGCAGCAGCAGCAGCATCTGGCTGCGTTCCCCGGCTCTTTCCTTTCAGAAGCTGGCCGCCTCTCAGCGGCTCTCGTTTCCACACGCAGGTGACTTCCTGGACCTGGCAACTCTCACGAGACGTAGGAAGATTTCCACCGTCGCCCCCTTTTTTTTCCTTATGATAATAGGCTGCGTCTGTTTGGAGTGAAAAACATTGCTTATAGGTAAACAACATAGCTGTGCATACATGCCCCATTCACTAATAGACACACAGAAAAATAGAAAATAGAGTTCATGCTGGCAAAAAAAAACTCATTTAAAGGATTTCTTTACACATTCCTGTCATTAGCAACCGGAGATAAAACGCTTAAGGACAGAAATAACATCCTCACAACCGTTCGAAGCTCCTGCTGTAGAATTAATGAAAACATTGGAATTGACCTCGGGCGTTTCACAGCGAGTGCAGTGACACCAATTAATCAGTGACCTTTGTCAGGTCAATGTTGCACGTTATTGAAAGGCCGATCAAACAGCAACTACTAAAAACAGTTCATGTAGCACTTCAACCAGCATCATGAGGCTCAATCATTCAGCTTCGTGGCGTTTTGCATTATAAAACTTGCAATGTTTCCACAGCACTTTCTATATATTCCCATAAAAAGATATTTTGGTTTCTGAAACCATTTTGTAAAATATGCTTATGTTTGGATGAACTTTTTTTTTCATTTTATTGGACTAAACCAGGACCTTAGCTGGATGTGAGAAATAAGTCAATCCTTTAAAGCAAAGTGCACCAAGAAAGTGAATCATTTTATTTTGCAAAAAGTCCTGTGATATAGGCACATGCATCAAAAACAGCTTGTTGCCTTTACTAGAGATTGTAAAAGTGCAATTACTATATTTGTATTAGTATTTTTAAGTTGGAAGCTATCTAGTTATTGTAAAGGTCTGAGATATCCATTATATATGGAATAGATTAGCACCTATTAAATGAACAGATGATAAATACGTTTATATAGGTTTAATTTCTATATGAATTTCACATGGATGGATTTAAACAAAGTTGCATGGAGAGGACTTGATGAAATGCAGCAATGCATTTCCTGTGGCTACTTTGCTGAACAACAACTGAGTAGGCGGTCCTGCACTATGCACAGATGTTGCATAAGCTATTTCCTAAGCTTGGAAAAGAGTTAAGTTTATGACACTGCCACACGCAGCGTAAACTGCCATTTGTCAAGCATGGGTTTCCGCTCAGAAACGAGTCCTGAAATCGCACAGGGAAACGTGAGGGTGCCCTGTGAGGTTAAATGACTTCATGTTTTACCAGTTCACAGTTGGCAGTTTGTTAGGCTTGTTGTTAATTACAATCTATAACCAACAAACCCAAACCGAATGACTTACTGATTTATGGAAAAGAAATACCCACTCACATAGCCACTTATTTTTCCTCTGAACTTTATTTATCAACCAAAAAAATGAGTCACTTCATCGGCTTATAAGGAGAGCTGACATTTACACAGCAACCGTCCTCATGAAAATAAAACACACTCCAGTGGGAAATCAGTGCGATCCAGGATTGGCCCTCGGTTAAGCATCTACATACCACGACATTATTGTAAAGCCAAGCAGCAGTTGACACATTTCTGCTTCAGGCTTCTTTCCCATTGCATCGCGACCAGTGGCGGATCCAGTTTTTTTTTGATTGGGGGGGGTCACTGATCTATGCAGGGGTGGCACGAAGCACAAGCACTCACACATGATTTTAAAATGTACGCATGCATGCATATGTTTTAAAAAGCATTTTTAAAATGGAAATGTAGAAAGATATATAATCGCAGGGGGAGGAGGGGAACATTTCCTGCATTTTTACACCACTTAACCTCTTGGATTAAGTCCAGAAACAGCCGCCTGCATGAGTCTGTATTAGTTAGATTGAGGGTAGAATAGTTATGGTGTTACATAAAGAATCAGTATTGTGCTTATTTCGCCCCCTGTGGCCGTGCCCTGGAACTGCACCTGATGACAAAATTGTTCATCACTATTTCATTTTCACAACACACTCACACACACACGTGAGCTCAGGAGTTCTTTACTTGCTTCAACTTTAACTCATGAAGCTAATTGTTCTGCATAGTTACAGTAGATCAGATATAATTAGCATCTCCACTTCATTGTCGGGAATTGTTTTTTTAACACCTTCGCTGTCGTGCTGCTGCTGTACACCCACACACACACACACACACACACACACAATACCTTACGTTTTTAATCCTGAGCTAAATCACTTCAATTTTCTCGCCACAGGCTGATATCTGACAATCTGCCGTGTGCTTGTATGGATAATCTTCCATGTGATTATGCCGCTGTTATCAGACAATGCTGTGCTCCTTATATCGTACATTGTTCTGCAGGATGAGTATCACAAGACATTCTCCGTCTTCTTCATCAAACACACGCTGCTCTTTCCATCCAACCGGTGACAGATGCTGTTCATTTCCTCGCTGCTTTCAGGTTGATGAAATCTACCACGATGAATCCCTGGGAACCAATATCAACATTGTCCTAGTCCGCATGATAATGGTCGGGTATCGACAGGTGAGCTGTGGCCTGCGTTGCTGCTGTTTCATATATATGTATGTATGTATGCGAACAAACACAGTGTTTAAAGCCCATAAGTATTCCGTTGGTGTTTCACATACAGAAAACTCTGAAACGAAAACAAGATGGAAATCCCAGCGCTATCACCTAACAGGTTGTTAGACTATACAGGAAAAAAATGACATAGCAAGACATTTATTCTAAGTTACAATAACTTATCTCCATGTCTTCCCCGATTTTTTAATTTGTGCTGTCATAATTTTGCATATATATGTGTATAGCGTAATACCTCGTGCTATCCGGCTATGCAGGAATATTTAAACTGTTGTGCTTCAGAAGAAGTAAAACGCACCTTATGTTAATTGTGACACCAGGGGGGCCACTTGAGTTCCGTTTAATATGTAAAACTCACCGGTGCTATTTGCCTTCTTCTGCCTGGTTGCTGGAGTAGAGAGAGAGAGAGAGATGCTTTTTCTTTGCACCGATTAGATGAGCTCAAACATGTTGAATGTATCACCTGCCAGCCCGGCTTGCAGCGCACATTTACAAAAGGAAAGACAAATGTTTTGCCAGTTCCTCATTCTTTCCTGGCGCCACGCGCTGTGCATAAACACCGTTGTTGTCAGCCACCTCCGCTGAATTGGATTTATTGAGAATCGGTAGAAATTAATTGATTATTGAGCACACTTCATATTTGTTTTGCCCTTGTAACTAAACTTTTTTTTTGTATTTTAGTTTTTAAAACTCGCCCAAACTCAGCTCAAACTAAAAAGGACAGTTGCTGTGTTCACGGATCATATCCCTTCCCACTACAAAAAACACAGTGACACATGTTTTTGGTGCTGTAATCATTCCTCCTACTCAAACTGGCCATTAAAGATCTCCTCATACTTTCCTTTTAATGAAAATGACAGTCCTTCTCCTGTGCAAAAAAAACAAACTTTTATTAAAAGTGAGTATGAAGCTTCAGGCGCCCAAATTAGTCAATTCAAGTCAATATATTTCAATCTAGTGCCAAATTCATAAAATTGAAAAAGTTCCGTTCCGAGACTCCAGGAAGAACTCAGAGAACTTTAGTGATGGCAGAATTTATTGGTAATAGCCGCAGACCTCTTAGCGGAGTGCTGAATGAATGGCGATGAAATTACTGAGGAGCTATCCTGGCTCTCAAAAGAGGAAGAAGAAGAGGCACGATGATTTGAGAAGGAGTCTAAGGACAGGGGAAAACAAAAGAGCCTCTTCCAAGAGCAGGGAAAAAAGACGAATCACTAGAGCAGAGAGAGTTAAGGCCAACGACACGCCGCGCTCAGAGACACAAAGACGGAAGGGCTTGAAAAGACTGTGGAAGGTATTCACTTTTTTTTGATTCAACTCAGTTATCCTCAGATAACCTTGTAGAAGCCTGAATACAGGACGAGCGGAGGCTCAGGTGGAATTAAGTTTCCCATACGAAATTCAGCGGTTCCGTTCGTGTGTCTGCAGTCTATAAGCCTGATCGAGCGCGGCAACCCGTCCCGCAGCCTGGAGCAGGTGTGTCGGTGGGCCAACACGCAGCAGCGCCGCGACCCCGACCACGCCGAGTACCACGACCACGCCATCTTCCTCACAAGGCAAGACTTTGGTCCCGCAGGTATGCAAGGTACTGTACTTTTCTCGATCGAGGCCTGTGCAGAGTGAGTGCTGGTGTCTGCTTCCATTCACACAAGGGGGGTTGGCTTCAAGTCTTGCCCAGGTAAGGTCGAAGGAAAGAAATAAAAAAGAAAAAAAAAAACGCGGAGGCTTGAGCTGCTGAAATCCAAAAATCCTGCCGGCAGCAACCTCACAGAACAGAACTGAGCAGCTTTCCACAAACCTTTGCTGACTTGACGTTGATGCCACCCTGGATATGAACCAATTGAGATTGATGTTGTTGAAGAAAGTTTTTTGGCATGTAGAGAAAAAACAGAAATGTCTTTTTTTTTGTCATTTATGTAAACTAACTGTTTTAGTCCGTACTTTATAAAGTCTGTTTTTTTTTAACTTACTTACAGAACTTACCTTCACCGATCCGAACAACACATGTATGTCATGATCAGGAGGTCCATAGCATACATGCTCCGGTTCGGTGGATGCATTTGTTTCACGCTGTATCTCTTCTTTTCAGCACTTCAACAGTGAGATGGTCTTTCACACAATTGAAGTGAGCCACGTGGCCGCCAGAGACA
Source organism: Eupleurogrammus muticus (assembly GCA_036785175.1). Taxonomy (NCBI): domain Eukaryota; kingdom Metazoa; phylum Chordata; class Actinopteri; order Scombriformes; family Trichiuridae; genus Eupleurogrammus; species Eupleurogrammus muticus. The sequence goes on from JAYKQN010000015.1 coordinate 19,249,672, forward strand.
CCGGGTTCTGGGGAAAAAAAAAAAAATCTCTACGCTCAAGTTCAATATCTTTCCTTGACCTGTGTAAACTTTCATCAAAGCGTCTACCCGGTTCGCTTTGTCACATCATTTTCAGGCGTTGCCATGGCGGCGGGTCGTGTTGTGATCATAACAAGCCCCCCGGTTGCCATGGCGCCATGCATCCTGTCGGGGGCCGGGCCCGGTGCTGGGTCACAGGGGTCACGGGCAGACATCGCACTCTCTTGTCAGAGTTTAGCCGCCAGACGTTAGGTTCTATATGCAAATATAGATGTTGGGCTGAGGGGGTAAACGCGAGGGAAATGCGCTCATCTCGCGCTGAGAAGCGGACGGAGATGAAACGGCTGCATGAACCTCATGCGATGTCGCTAACTGATAGCGAGTTTTCACGTTTCCCAAAGCAAAACCTGTGAATGACTTTGAGTGTTTTTGATTTTCTCTCCACGGTTACTGACTTATTTCCTGCGCGCCACGTCCCGTTTTTGGGTTCATCAGCCGGATGATAGCGTCCACATTATTTTTTTTTATTTTTTAACCCCAGCTGCTGCTAATGCTGCACTGTTTTTTTTTTTTTTTTTGCTTCAAGTTTCCAATTACCCTCTTCGTGGAAACGTAATCTGCAATCTGTAATCTGTAAATTGCTTTTTATCTTCCCTTTGAGATAAAGGGTCATGAACTTCTTTCATGTCTCGCTATTTCATTCAGTCCATCAATTTCGTTGTCATTCGTGAAAAAAAACAAAAAAAAAACATCAACCATCTGGAATCGAAAACTGACCTTGATAAAGTGCCATCGTGGTGATGACACCGTAGCTCAAAAGAAAGAAAAAAACGATGCCAATAACTTGCTGCAGATGTTCGCTCTTTGTTAAAACGCCTCTAAAACACAAGCTTTTCAGGAACCTTCATCAGCTGTCTGCCTGCTGCATTTCCTGCTTTTTTACCTGCATGCCAAAAAGGTCTTCTGAGGGTCAGAAAGCATGACGAGTCGTCTGAGAGCGGCCCCTTACGAGCCCGCCGGCTTCTGAACCACAACCAAAAGCGCTGAGCTGGATCGCTGCACACCACTTGATCGAGTTGTATTCAATGTATGTGCTTTGCTTAAAAAAAAAAAAAAAAAAGTTGTCCGGTGAAAATATCTGTTCCATCAGCTGTGTCTGCTGTCCATTAGCATTAAAGCATTAACACAAACGCTTTCATTTTTTTTTAAATTGGCATGTCCTTGGCTGTTTCATAAGCAGCCGACCCCAATGGCTCCGAATGCACAGACCTTATTAAACACGCGTGTGCAAACCTTATTTACGATCATGTTCATAAACATTTTCCTTCCTTTTCGTTCTCCTTGACGGGTTTACTCTATTATTTATCTTTTATTATTATTAATCTTTCTGAAATGAGGAGCCTGACACCACGCGAGCATCCAGACATTCACAATAACGCATTTATTGCATCACGCCGCCACGAGAAATACCTGTGCACCGTGATCGTCAGCGCCGCGTGACAATGTCCAGCCTTCATCCCGGTGCTTGATTATTAGGGCCGTGTGGTCTCTCTCTTTTCTTTCTCCCTCTCTCCCCGTTGCCCAGGTTACGCTCCTGTGACCGGGATGTGCCACCCACTGAGGAGCTGCACTCTGAACCACGAGGACGGCTTCTCCTCCGCCTTCGTGGTCGCCCATGAGACCGGCCATGTGTGAGTAATGGCGGTGGGGGCGTGCAGTTAGCCAGAGCCCTTTGACTGGGCTTAAACACATAGAGCGTCTAGCTGCTGCAGCGTGTGCATGCAGGTACCCAGCAGGAAAAAAATGCTCAAAAAAGAATCCTGTGCATTAGTATAAGGAGAATATTATATCATAAATCTATAGATTATACACACATCCCTATATCATCTGTAAACAGAGAATCAGACTAACAGGGTGTCTCCATATAACGCTATTTTTCACATAAATATCCCATAAGATAACATAAAAACACCCCTTAAAAAATCTTATTAGACTTAATTAGGTCAAATCCCTCTATATTTTTATTATAGACTGAACTGAAATTGGCATCAAGTGCGTGCTGATAGTCACATATTATCTTTTATTTCTTTCTTTAGATATGTTCCTATCTGGGTGGAATGAAGGAAAAGGAGCTCCAGTGCTCTCTTAGTTAGCCTGGACCATACTTTCACGTTAAAAAAAAAAAACAAAAAAAAACGGAAATACCGTCCCACAATGCCCCGCAGCGGCAGCCTATGTTTTAATAAACTCCTTCCCCGCATTTTTCCTTGACCCCATGACATTTACAGCAAGGTTTGTTTTACCATCCAAAGCAGCCTCAGACTCCTTCTTCCTTTAGCAGAGTATTTCCCTTTTTAATGTTTCACTTGGATATTATTTTTTTAGTAGAACAGTTTGTATCAACAATTTTAACACTAATGTTTTGAGTTATAAGGCTTATATTGGTGCGTTAAAATGTCATAGTTTAAAAAACGGAATTCTACTGATTTCTTGATATCAATATTCTTATCTAAGTCTCAGCAAGAAAGATAACGAGCATATTATATAATAATAAACATGTTGGGTATATGGCGTTAATCAGAGTACAAATTTAATATGTTTTCCATCTGTTCAGCTGTATACTGTATTTTTTTATACTGAATCAGGTGTAGCAACAGGCTGCGTCCGCCGTGGAGCTGCAGTCTGACTCATTACGCGTGGTTATTAACCAGAGTAATGAAACTGTACATAAACTCGGTTCCATTTCACACACACACACTTTATCTCCTCTAATTGGGCTCTGAAAGGCGTCAGAAGTTGGAGTTTGTGAAAAACTGGCCGCGCAGCTCTGATTGTCTGTCACGTCACAGAAGAAAGGAGCAGAGCACAGGTCGCTGACCTCCTCCTGCACCAACAGCAGAGCTTCAGAAAAGAATCGTTGAATGATTTGAGCGCTGCACATTCACCAAATGACTTTCAGTGTCATTTATTGTCTGCACGCTGCTTCCCTCAGACTGACAGACTGACAGCGCTATAAACTCCGTTCCAGTAAGAAACAAAACCTTACGATGAATAACATATGTTGAAATAACAGGCTGTAAATCAGTTTGAAGTGATTCACTCTCATTTATCCTCGTGTTTTTCTTCAGAAATCGCTAGAAACGGAAATCAGTGATGGATGGTAGCTGCAATAGTTTAGTTGCAAATAGTATTAATATAGGATCCTTTGTAGGGCAGTGAAAAAGAACCCTTATGCCCTATAATGATCCTCCTCTTTTCATATAAACCCAATGCAATCTGCCTGAACCCAAGTGGAAAAACCAAGCAAGAGTTGACAGACGTTTTATCATAATATACACAGAGCTTACCTTTATAAACGAGGCCTTTTGAATCAAGGCAATGTTTAAATCGAGATAATTCTATGTTGAACACACTGTTTAATACATTATAGAGCAGAGCTTTATTTTTCCAGTGAGTGAAAGATGTGACTCTGAATCTTTCCTTATGAAATATTCCCTTCTTGTTCACACTTGTGGCTGGTCGGGGACTGCAGAGTCAGAGCGTGTCAGAAAAGTGCATCTCGTTGTTTAGTTTCCTCACATAAGCCGTGTACTGTACATGGTAATAAATGAGTGCAGCAAATTAAACAGCTGTCGCCTCTCAGCAGCTGTTTCGTGGAGACCTGGCCAGATGTGCTCAGTGCTCCGGACGTCTCAGTCAAAACACATGTGAGATAGTTAGATAATGAAAAATTGTACATTCTAAGTTGTATTCATCGGTTCTTTCCAAGAGTTTAGTTCAGTAAACAGGCTTGTTACCTCTGCATGGTTTGCCCCCTTCCTGATTTCTTCAGATCCAACAAATTTAAATATTAGTCAATGCATATTTAAAGGGGAACAAATCTACATGTTCCTGTGTGAAAACGTGGTTACCCCCTTAATGTAATAACTGGTTGGGCCACTCCTAACGTCAATAACTGCAAATTTAAGGGTTTGCAGAACGTGCAGTGTTTCTCTTACAGCGCTGTGGAGGAATTTTTGGCCCACGCATCTTTGCAGGATTGTTGTGATTCAGCCACATTGGAGGGTTTTCGGAGCATGAACCGCCGTTTTGAGGTCATGCCACGGCATCCAGGTCAGGACTTTGACGAGGCCGCTCCAAAGTCTTCATGTTTTTTTTTTTCCTTCAGCCAGTTCAGATGCGGAATTGCTGGTGTGTTTTGGATCATTGTCCTGCTGCAGAACCCAAGTTGGTTTCAGCCTGAGGTCACGAACAGATGGCTGGACGTTCTCCTTCAGGATTTTTTTTTTTTTTTGGTTCCAAATTATCACAGCATGAGTTCCAGGTCCTGAAGCAGCAAAACAGCCCTGAACCATCAGGCTGCTGTTGGTATAAGGCTCTATTTCTGAAATGTGGCGTTGGGACACACACCTTCCAAAAAACTCAACTTTTGTCTTTGTCAGAAAGGGGGCAAATACATTTTTGCACCACGTTGTACATATATATAGTAATGCCTATTATTTCAGGGTCTCTGTTGGATTCCTGTCACGTTGCCAGATCTTTCGCCTGCAAGACGTGTGCTTGCTGCTCAATATGGTGTTTTGTGTTTTTTTTCCTAGGTTGGGAATGGAGCACGACGGCCAGGGTAATCGCTGCGCTGATGAGACCAGTATGGGCAGCATCATGGCGCCCCTCGTCCAAGCCGCCTTCCATCGCTACCACTGGTCACGTTGCAGCAAGCAGGAGCTCAATCGATACATCCAGTGCGTTCATTGTTGTCCTTTTTTTTTATTTTTTTATTTTTAGGACTCCTTGTTCCCCTTGGCCCCTACGGGTCTATTGTTGCACAGCTAATAAATAAAATGGCTCAGCGCGCCATTGATTTTTCGTAGAACTCCTTTCTCTGGCCTTTGGATTGCACGTCACACGCATGACCATTCGTCTCCATCTTTCCCTTCAGCTCGTATGACTGTCTGCTGGATGATCCCTTCGAGCACAAGTGGCCGAAGCTTCCCGAGTTACCCGGCATCAATTATTCAATGGACGAGCAGTGCCGCTTTGATTTCGGCGTGGGCTATAAAATGTGCACAGCTGTAAGTCCCGTCACATGTAATTCCCTGAATGTTATTTTGAGTAATTTATTTAAGCACTTTGAGACAACAGAAACCTGATTATAAATCCTTCTGTGCACATTTATTACATGAATTCAATGCATTTCAAGGGATAACAATACCGTATAATCATTACCGAGTACAGCAGTTACATATAACATAGGAAAGACAATTTAAATGCATCTGAATTCTTAGAATGAATGCATAAAGACTCTTCTCAGAGACACGAAAGCACATGTAGAGAGTCAACAGACTAAACATGCTAAACTTAGCTGGGAGGAGTGTGCTCTATGCTTCTTCCCCCTGTGCTTTGGTTTTGTTCCTTCGTTTTAAATGTGTTTGTCCTCTTTCAGTTTAGAACCTATGATCCCTGCAAGCAACTGTGGTGCAGTCACCCTGACAACCAGTATTTCTGTAAAACCAAGAAAGGTCCTCCAGTGGATGGAACAGAGTGTGCACCAGGAAAGGTGGGGAAACGTCACCGGCTTCTTGCAGTAATTAGTGTTGAAAGCGGAGCTTTCCGAGAAAATGAAGTATAGATTAAAGGGTTTAAAAGTAATTGACTTTCATTAGTCTGAACCTTTTTTTTTTTCCTCCCCTTTCTGTTATCCTGCTTTCGTCGTATCGTAGTGGTGCTTCAAGGGCCATTGCATCTGGAGATCCAGCCAGCAGCCTCAGGGCCATGATGGCAACTGGGGCTCGTGGTCCAAGACCAGCACCTGCTCCAGGACGTGTGGAGGCGGCGTTCGCTCCCGCAGCCGACAGTGCAACAACCCGCCGTGAGTGCTGCGGCGGTGCCCAAACCTCAAAAACCAACCAAAAAAAAAAAAAGCAGCTTTCCATCCAGCACTGACTTCGGGCAGCTGATGTGCAGTCTGTCTCTGCTGCTTCCCTGCATTGAACTGTTCACTTAATTCAGCACTTTTCTTAGTTTTTTAGTTGACTTCTACAGGATTTAATGAGAGCGCTTCTGTTTGCACAAGTCTGTTAAATTTCTAACATTCACACTAAAAGAAAAGAATAGTATGAGTTCAAACTGTAGCGCTAATTCATTATCTCGATATCCTCTCAAACACTCCTGGATTAACACCAAGAAAACTGCCTCTTTCCTCCAGACCTGCCTACGGTGGTCGGGACTGCCCCGGCTCGGCTTTCGACTACCAGATGTGCAACACGGAGGAGTGTGAAGGCCCGTACGAGGACTTCCGTGCTCAGCAGTGCGTCCAGAGGAGCAACAAATACCACAACAGCATCAAGCATACCTGGCTTCCCTACGAGCACCCAGATGGTAAGTCCGTAAAAGAGCACAGCAAAGTCCCCCTCAGTCGGGCGAAGCCGAGCGATGACATTTGCAGGAGTGGCTGCTCACGTGCATATTCAAACTTGGGTGGGTGTTATCTGCCCTCTGTGTCTGGCTGATGTCTTCATCAGATTCTGGAGGTGCTTGGATGAGCTGAGATGTGTGTGTGTGCTAGTGTGTGTGTGTTTTGTGCATTTCTCAGAGGGCCGTAAGTGTGAGCTGAGCTGCAAGTCGAAGGAAACGGGGGAGGTGGTGTTCATGAACCAGGTGATGCACGACGGCACCCGCTGCAGCTACTCGGACCCGTTCAGCGTGTGTGCTCGAGGGGAGTGTCTGGTACGTACCTCCTGATGTTAAATATCACCTCTTGTTCTTTCTCTGAGGATTCTCTGAGGAATCCGAATGTAAAAACCTTCAGATTCTATCCACTTTAGATGTGCTTTGCAGTGAGACAGTAAAAAACCTGGTGCCTACATTATCCACAATGCAACTGGATATCGGGGTGTGTTTCGCTACGTAGCAGGAATAAGAAGCCGCAGAGGTCTGTTAACCTCACTTAAATTCTAACCTCTACACCTCCAGATTTGTTTCCATTTCCGAACCCTCACGTTTCCCCTGGAGCCAGAAACCGTTTCATAAGACTCTCATTTTTTCACCAATGCAGCAACCTGTCATCAGATAATGATATACAGATTTGGTGGCCTTCCCCTTTAATTGAAACCTTTCAATTAAACCATAGCTATATAAAATAAGACCAGAATTGAAGCTGCACTTCTTTCTGATGATGTGCAAATCATTCCAAAAATGAATGTGGTGTTCATATTAAGCCAGAGAGCTGCAGCCACTGTTTGCAGCTCCTTTGTCAGGTGATATTCATCATCAGCTTCGCCTGCTGCAGGCCAGCGGCTCCGTGTTGTGGCTACGCTCCTGTTATGTCTGAGTTTTATTTCCAACGTGCATCATCTCAGGGCAGCACATTCCCATGGCATCATTTTCCAAGTGGACTAATCTCGTCTAGCGTGTACAGAAGTCAAACGGCTGACTTGATTAACCCTCCCCCTTCCCTCTTTTCTTCAGAATGTCGGCTGCGACAAGGAGGTCGGCTCGTACAAGCAGGAGGACAAATGCGGAGTGTGCGAGGGCGACAACTCCCACTGCCGCACGGTGAAGCTCACGCTCACCAAGACGCCCAAAAAGAACGGTGATTATCCGCGGTCGAGCCGCGGGATCCATTGTCTGAGCTCAGGGAGCAAATTAAGAGATCTTTGTCACAAAAGAGGAAAAAACTCACAAATAAAACCAATGATTCGTGCCTTCTTCTTCAGGCTCCCAGCTGTAACTCTGCGCTCTGCTTTTTCCCCTCTTGCCAGGAATGCTGAAAATGTTCGACATCCCGATAGGAGCCCGCCACATTGTCATCGAGGAGAACGAGACCTCCCCACACATAATTGGTAAATCTGTTTCTCATTCTTCTCCGCGAGCCTTTTCAGTTCTACTAATGATTTCCAAATTTCCTTTTTCTGTGACAAGATGGCATTCATCGGTTTAAAGTGAGCGACTCGGCGACATGTTTATACAGTTAGGAGGGTTTTGGGCGGAAAGAAAAAATGCCTTTCCACTTCTTGCTGGTGCAGACATGCTGATGTGGATGTAAGCCCATTACAGCCTGTCCTGTAAAAGAAGAACGCTACAAACCTATAACATCAGAGCCATGCTTTAACATTGATGAGCATATATCCTACTTTTTACAGATTTATAGCGGATTATTCCTTCAAGAGATTAAAGGAATGCAAATGAGGTGCAGGATACGTGGCTTTAAATAATTAACATGCATGCAGCCAGGCTCCCTGTGGTGTTTAAAGTTACAGATGCAACAGAGAAAAGTTGTTAAAGTTAAAGTTTCTTGGGAGAAAAGTCTGCAGAAGTCGGTCACGGCCTCCGCGAGCTGTCCCCGAAGCTCAGCGCAATCCAGGTCTTTAGCTCAGCCCCTCCACCGTACGGGCGGAATGGTTTGTCTCGTGTCTCAGGATGTCCTCTCTGGGTCTTTAAGGTGGAGGAAGGTGTGACAGACTCATATCTTCCAGCTCACAATAGCGCTCTGTGCGACTGATGAGGGTGAGTCAGGATCGGCGCGGCCAAAGCCCTCCCCTTCTTCTGTTTTACTTTCTGGCTTTTATTAGCTCATGGGAAGAAGAGATGACACACAACTTGGAGGAATTACTGCTGGCTGACCGCAACGCCAAGCATCTCAAAATACATACTGACACGTTCCCTGGTTAAAGGAAAAAATCTCAGTTCTCAGGCGTGGGAGGGCCGATGCAGAATTTCTGCTTGAATTTTGAGATTTTTTATTAAATGCAAAAGTTTTTTTTTGCGTTTTTTTTGCTACTGCAAATTATGTGAAAGCACATGCATGATATCATTTCTTTTCTTTTTTTTTCCTCCTCACTGGCAGCCGTGAAGAATCAAGTTACTGGAAACTTCATATTAAATGCGAAAAGTGAGGACGCTAAATCAAAGACCTTCATTGAAAATGGTTTACAGTGGGAGTACTCCAACGATGGCGAGAAGGAGTTCCTCAAAACATCTGGTCCTCTGCACGAAGGCATTGTGGTGCTGGTGAGTGAGAACGGAGCCATCACCATTATTATTATTATTATTATCATCTATACAACCACGTTTTCTGATTTAAGCCTTCTTACATGCGTTGCAGGTCATGCCCCAGGAAGAAGACGCAAAGATCAGCCTGACCTATAAGTACATCATACACGAGGACCTGCTGCCGCTCATCACCAACAACAATGTGCTTCTGGCTGAACTGGACACGTTTGAGTGGGCTCTGAAGAGCTGGTCCCAGTGCTCCAAACCCTGTGGGGGAGGTCAGTGTGTGTGTGTGTGTGTGTGTGTGTCAAATAAATAGAAAATACTCTGTTCAGACCAGACAAGAATCAGCATCTAATGTTTTTTTACAGTCAATTGATGCCAATTTAGATTAATCCCAAATTAAAAATTTTGCTATTTCCAGCTCCTTAATGGTGAAAATGAGTTTCTCTTTTAAATAGATTAATGTGAATTGAACATTGTGTAGATGAAAACGAGCAATTTATATAATTCTCCTAATTATAAGATAAATATTCAATTGATGAATAAAATGAATATTAAAGTGACTATGACATGGGACTATATTTATAATACACCTATATGGAAAAGCAATTGAAAATGGACACATCCCATATTCAGAAACCGTGAAGTTGTGATGTCACAAGTATTCAGCCACCACCCATTAATCATATATATATATAAATCTATATATACAAATACATATGTATGTATGTATTATTATGTATTACATATGGCTGTGTAACAAAAACACTTCCATCATGATGACATCTCCAACGTACCCCTAACCACTTTTTTTTATTCTTCACCGCTGTTAATCCCAACAGACAATAGCGCTGTGCTCTTTTCAGGCCACATCCAAGCCATCACTCAACAACCACTGGGAGACAAAAGGATTCATTTTCCTGTCTGCCGAGAAGAAGCGCTCCACTGTTCCTCCACAACCTCTCATACTGTGTGTATGTATTTATTATGCGTGTCGTGTGTTTTCCGTCCTTCAGGCTTGCAGTACACGAAATACGGATGCAGGAGGAAAAGCGACAGCCGCTTGTTGCACCGCAGCTTTTGTGAATCCAGTAAGAAGCCCAAACCCATCCGCAAGCGCTGCAACGTCCAGGAGTGCAGCCAGCCCATGTAAGTGACCAGCAGCCTGCGCAGACTGTGCATCCACGCATCTGTGTGTTTATATGGAAAGGATTTTTTTTTTTAAAGCGCCTGCTGTGCATACAGGTGGGTGGTGGAGGAGTGGAGCGCCTGCAGCAAGACGTGCGGCAAGCTGGGCTTCCAGACCCGGGTGGTGCAGTGCATGCAGGCGCTCAACAACGGCACCAACAGGCCCGTCCACAGCAAGCACTGCACCGAGGACCGGCCGGACACCAGGAGAGCGTGTAACAGCACCGCGTGCCCCCCCCAGTGGAGGACAGGGGCATGGTCTCAGGTAAAGCCAGCGGGATGAGGGGGGGGGGTCTCAGACATAGCTACGGTGTTAGACCAAATTCTGTGGGTGTGTATGTGTGTGCATGTGTGTACTTATCTAACAGTGGACAACCACACTGTTACACATTCACCAACAGCGGACCAAGCGTTTGAGTTCATAAAAATGTAAAAAAAAAAAAAAAATGTTACTTAGCAATAGAGCCAATTTGCTTTACTATGTGTGATAATAAGACGCAATTACCAAGCATCTCGCGGCTACTACCAGTGAAGCGTCAAGGAATTCACACGATATGTCTAGAACAAGAATTTAAAAAAAATAGTTCTGCCAGCAGAGGTCGACACGGTGAAGCAGTGGGTAGCAAGAAGGTTGCAGGTTCAAGACCTTGAGATGTGCCACAGTCTCCCACAGACCAACAACATGCCTAGTTTAATGGGAGGGTCTAAATTGCCCATAGGTATGAGTGTGTGAGTGAATGGTGTGTGTGTGTGTGTGTGTGTGTGTGTGTGTGTGTGTGTGCCCGGCGATAGGCTGGCCACCCACCTGGGGGTGTATCCCTGCCCCTCGCCTGTACCGCGCTGGGATTGGCTCCAGCAGACCCCGTGACCCTAGTGAGGAATTAGCAGGTATAGAAAATGACTGAGTTCTGCCAGCATATCATTTCTAGAAATTAGAGTTCCTACAGCTGTATAATTTTTCTGAACAGTTTTCTGGGCTGTTACGTAATTTGAAGGCAACTCTCAGACGTAGCTACAGAGACGGAGTCTGGAAACTTAATGGGTATAACTCTAATAAACAAACAATGTGTGTGTGTGTGGGTACAGTTGTGGACCTATTTAAGAGTGGACAATTGCAATATTACACATTCATGTTAAAAACATGTTAAAAAAAAACTTCTGGTGATTATTTTTTAAGAAAGACGCTGTGGTGGACAACCTTTGCTTGTGTGTGTGCGTGTGTGTGTGTGTGTGTGTGTGTGTGTGTGCAGTGCTCGGTGACCTGCGGTGAAGGGATCCAGCAACGGCAGGTGGTCTGCAAGGAAAGCGACAACACCATCGGAGAGTGTACCGGCGAGAAGCCGGAAACGGTCCTCATTTGTGAACTAGCTTCCTGTCCAGGTAAGAAGGAGATGTTGTTAGAGACCAGGAGTCAGCGATTCACTGCCTCTGCAGCCTTTAAAGAACTGGCACAAAAATGTGTGTGTTTCTACTAAAGAACCCGTGGGGTTGTATATCTTGCTTCATCCTTCAGACAGTGGATTGAAGCAATGACACCCCAGACAGTACATGATTTCTCTTCAAACACACAGTTTCATCTAATTACATTATAATTGCCTCATGAACACGAGAGAATTTGCCGATAGCTAGAATTCCAAATTAAATGCATGTAAAGACCAACATATTCCCAGATGGCTTTTCTCGTCTGTATTTTCTCAGAGCTATCAATTATTTTCTGTTTCCCTCAGTTGTGGGGAATGGTAAGGTTTTTCTTCTTTTTTTTTTCATCTTTGTCAAAAAACAAGAAGAAGAAGTCCAGGTCAGGCCCTGTGCTCTGTAAATAGCACCAGGCTTTATTATATGTTTCTAACAACACAGCTCCTGTTTACTTACAGTAGCAGCAGGGTTGTCAAGAACTTTTCTTGGGTCTCGTGGCTTCTGCTTGAAGGCACGTTCGGGGTTGTTGCAGAAAGTTTTGGCAAACGCTTTGTCCTGTCTTTGTTGTTGTTGTACACTCCAGCACAGTCTGTGTCTTCTCTCATCGATGAAATCATGGAAAACTCGACAAACCCCGTCCTCAAACTCTCCTCAAGTAAGTGGATGTCATTTGTCTCAGGGATCCATCACTTCAGAACTACATTTGAATAAATGCGATGTTTTCTTTAGTGATCTCCTCCTCTCTCCTGTTTTTACTAGATGAGCCATGTCTGGGGGATAAATCGATTTTCTGTCAAATGGAGGTTCTCGCCCGTTATTGCTCCATCCCTGGATATAATAAGCTCTGTTGCGAGTCCTGCAACAAGAAAGAAAACCTCGCCACACACGCTCCTGACCTCCCGTACACCCCGGAGGCCTCGGCTGAACCGGAGACCTCTGTGGCTTCTCGCTCTGCGTCCCCCGAGGCCCGCCTCCCCGCCACCACCCAGAGCCCGCCACAAACCACTAAAGCCATCAACCGGCGGCCTCGCTCCGACGCCCCGGTGCCGACCACGACCGCCGCCACCACCACGGGTGCCGCTATGCCCCAGGGTCCCGCCGCCGACTCGGACCCGGGGCCTCTTCTACCTCCGGGGCCGCCACGGCCGACAGCAGACTCCGGTGGCGACGGCTCCAAAGAGCACAGCCCAAACAGCACTTTAGGCCCCGCCGCTGCCAGGTCAAGAAGGGACGAGTTAGGATCCGAGAGGGACTCCAGTCACAGAACCCTGTCAGCTCAGAAATGAACAGTGAGCCGTGCTGTGATCGCGCTGCTCAGTGAGACGCCGCCTACATCCACGTCTCATAGACTCGCAGCCATGCTGCTGACATTTCTTTCTTTTTACAAAGATTTTTTTTTTTTTTCGTTCCATGCCAGTGAACCTAGACCAGACCAGTGATGGTTACCTCATCGAAACTCCAGAGCGGCGCTGCGTCGTTCTGTCCTCTGTGCTTCAAAGAAGAAACGGAAGAATAAATGTTGGCAAAAAAAACAAAACAAAACGAAGGTGCTGTAAACTAACGACTACAAGACGTGTTCAAATGTGATGACTGCATTGCTACATTCATGTTTTTATCTGTGTACAGCTGTGTATGCCTGTTTTTTTTTCAAGTGCATTAGAACTACTATTGAAGTTGTATTGTGAACATGTGAGAAGAGGTCAAAGTCCGCGATTTCGTGGGGTGCATGCGAGTAGGAAAAAAAAGGGTCAACCTCTGCCTCTGTATGCATTTCTCTTTTAATTAGATGCCTTTCAAACAATCATAGTTGATCTTGCAAAAAAAAAAAAAAAACACATTGCAAGGCCGATCGTCTAAATAACAGAGAAACGTGTGCAGAGCGTGCAACACTTGTTTCCTACTCTCACGTCTACCTCCAGGGATCGGCACCTCGCTGCAAACTTAGTGTGCGTTACTTTACGTTATGAAACCTGGAGGTTAGCTGTGGAGTCTGGAGTTTGCCACCCGGATAATTATACACTTTTATAACTGACCGTTTTTTTTTTTAGGAAAAAAAGAAAAAGCTGTTATGTGTTTTGAATCTAAATTTTTAATTGGAATTTAAAAATATGCCTGACGCATTGTCTCTATAGCGAATATAAGCCTTAAACCATCCTTTCAGTAATCTTTTTTTTAATTATTATTGTTTGTTCAATACATCAGAAAATTCAATTAACTGAGAATTATGTGAAATTACAAGTCATTATTCCATTGGCACGCTCTAGGACTCTATAGTCTTTACTCCTGGCAGGGAGCATCATGGCTTCTGTGTGTCCCCGGTGCTCTTTTTTTTTTTTTTTTTTTCTCCAAATCCAACCAACTAGTGATTCCCGTCGCTGGTCAAGAATCATGATTGTTTGCAAAGCCAACCCCACTGTAGCATGCCCTCAGTCTGCCTTTGTGGAAGTCAGTCACTTATGCTTTAACAACAAACACAACCAGAGAGAAAAAAAAAAAGTAAGAAAAAACACATTATGATATTTTTTGTAACTGATATATTTTTCAGATAATAATGTATATAGTGTAAATTTCAAGTTATGAAAAGAAATTAACATGCGAGCGTAGAACGGAAGGTATGTTGCAAACTGGAAAACGTGGGCAACGCTGTAAGTCTACAGACTGTGGTTGGTCATACTGTTACACCATTTCTGCATTGCAGTTCATAACATCATTATGTCTATTGTATAGTTCTTGTATATACGTACGTGAATGAAAGCTTTAAATGTTAATATTTATTGAATTTTTAAGTGGTAAGGAGAACAAAGTAAAACATGTTTAAAGAACCTGAGATTGTTGTTTCGCTTTCCTCGATTAAGCCTCCGTTTACTCATTATGCAACCCTTAGGAATTGTCTGTTTCGATTAGACATGGACCTGCAAGAATATGTGAGGAACCGTTTGTAATAGCTACTGTACTGTGTCTTCTCTTCCTTTTTTTATGCTACATGCCTCAGATCCAACCTCATTTGTGTTTGTGTGATGGATGAAGACGAACCAGGCAAAATAGGCACATTCAAGCACTTTAATTTTTGTTTCAGTCACATGCAGGGACTCATGCAGTTAGTCTGGTGTCATCAACAGACAAGCGATAACTCCCAATCAGGAAATCTTAAAGGTACAGTGTGCAAGATTTAGTGGCATTCAGCAGCATCTGGTGGGAGAGAGACTTGGAAAATAATATCAAAAATAATTTAATTAGACTATAAATTGATCATAATAATAATTGGTGTGTGTTTATTTCCATAGATTAAGCCTTTTTTTCTATATGTGGAGAAGTCCCATTCTGTTGAAGCCTGCTGTGTTGCAGGGCCATATTTCTACAGTAGCCCAGAAGGAACAAACCAGAGAATGGCTTGTTTGTTTTCAGCGTTTTTTGTGGCTCCTATAGATCCTCCTCCAGGCTTGGGCTACACGTGTTGGCTGCAACCTGCAACCTGGCCACCAGATGCCACCAGAAACTACACACTGCACCTTTAATGAGGTTTTGAGTGGCACACACCATGACATTAATTCCTATAATGAGCCAGCTTCCTCCTCACCAGCCTGGCATTTGGCTACCGACGCTGTCTGGTCTCCGTCGGAGCGTTGGACCCGAGCGTCTCCTCCAGGCGTCTTCCTGCTCTCGCTGAAAGGGCAGCGTTACTCTTCCACGCAGCCAGACTCTCATTTCCCTGGCTTCCCCTGTGCCCGATGACAGGTTTCTGCTGCTGCTGCTGCTGCTGCGGTGCGGGTGTCGCACAGACTCAGTCAGCCCAGGGCGGCGCTCGCTGTGAGGCGGCGGCGGAGGTGCCTGGTGAAATCCAGCTGTGCTTGGGGCAAGGCCTGATTGACTATGGACTTTGGCAGCCAGCCCTGAGAAAGAAATGCATCTCTGTTAGCACCCTGAGTTGTGTTTTGTCTGTCTTAGTAAACAAGAGAGAGAGAGAGAGAGTGCTTTTGTACAATAAATATGTACTGTTCATACGCAAATATGGTTTTCTATAGAGAATGCATATGCAGGTCTTCAGTATACATTAAATAACATTTATATTATATATATTTATATATTTGCAAAAATTAACAACGATACAATACACAGAAATAAAAAAAATGAATGCCTAAACATCTTAATTGAAAAACTCCACTTAGATATCCAAATATGACATGTGCTGCACATCAGTGCTGTTGAGCAATATTTCCTTATTTCTCCACAGCCCAGCCTCTCAAGTCTGGTTCCTTATCTCCGTCGCCAGTGTACTCGGTATATCTCGTTCCGTAGCCTGTATCTCATATATGTGTTTATCATATATCGCAGTGATTTATGTCTGTTTCTCCCAGGAGAACTCGTCTGTGCAGTACTCATGTGCTAGACACACATGTTTCATTTTGCACACATCTGTGCCTGCAGCTGCGGTTCCTACAACGACGCACTAAATTCAAGAGAATAACACTCTAATTTACCTTCACGTCCATATTAAGAAGCCACGTGAAGCGGCTTCTGCTTGAATCCTTGTCCAGAGCCTCTATGATAATGCAGCTTGGTCCATCCTCAGCTCTGTTAAAGCACAAACAAATTAGCTTATTAGTCTTCAACCAAGGATTAATAGGAATTTTGTGTAAATCAAAAATGTATTTTATTTATGCCCAAACTAGAAAAACATCCATAAACTTCGTCAATTTATCAACATATATCCATCCTTAGATCATTTTTTTCCTGTTAAAACTGCAGAAATTGCAACACTTAATCAGTGAAAGTATCACCTAAGAATGTTGTTTCTATCTTTTGTTCCATGCCTCGATCCTCACATTCTTCAAATTTCCTGGATGACTGATATGGTTCTAATCAGACATGCGGCATGTTATGAGAGACAGTTTAATGGGATACATTTTAATACAGGGTGATTAATGCCGGGTTGAAAGGGAGCCGTGCCTTGTCTGCAGATGTCCGCCCTACCTCACGAAGCCCGCCTGGGGCGGGAAGGACTCCAGCTCGATGGCCGCTCCTCCCAGATAAACGCACGACTTGTGTTTGCAACTGTGCCTGACGCTCAGAAAGTCCCTCTGGCCGATCAGATTTCCCGCCGTCGCTGCCGACACCTCGTGAGTGACGATGGTTTCAGGTCCGGCGTGCTTAAGAACCTAAAACATGGGCACACAAACGTCCCCACCTGTCAGGCACTAACTTGCTTTGAGTGCTTGATGATAGTCAATTAGACCATCAACCATTCCCAACCTTATAATTTGAAAAACCTTTTCATATACAGTGGGATATAGTCTCACTTTGATTTGCTGGATGCTCGGGTTCCACTGGTGCATCTCCTCCACTCTGACGAACAGGAGGTCATGGAGTTGGTCCGGGCTGGCCTCCAGGACGGCCTCCAGCCTGAAGCTGACCTTTCTGGACCCCGGCATCACTTTGCTGTAGATCACGTCCCCGTTGCTCTAAAGGCAGTGGGATAATTGTAGCATTTCATAACAGTAAGTAATTGCTTGAGTTATGCTTGAGCCACTTTTAATGAGTTATGATGACACTTCTGTCGGTCTGAGCTTACCTGTCGGGTCTCGACCTTCCATCCGTCTTTCTCCTCCAACATACAGAGAGCCTTCCTCATCGCTTCTTGCCCCTGTTGTTTGTAGAACAGCTGATCTTCTTTAGCTGGCATGGACTTTATATCTTCTTGTTTGGGCTCTGTAAACGATTCAGTCACATTATTTCAACACTAGCACCGTAAAATGAAAAGGAACCAAGAAGATGAATTATTTTACCATGATAGTTTAACCCTACAAGCGTCCTCATGTGATGTTGGATCCATCCTGATCGCTGCAGGTGAGTGATCTCCTGGCTTATCACTGCCATAGCTGTGCGTTGAAGTCCTGCATGATTGAACAGGTGGGGAAAAAAAGGAAAGAAAAAAAGGCTCTTACCCAGAACAAAAATAAAATGAATAAAGAGAAAACTCTGAAAGGAGAGTGTTTACCTGCCATACTCCTCAGATGCGGATAAGAGATTCCACAACAGAGCTTAACAACAGCAGGCAGCATGTTGTCTGTCTTGGACAGTGACAGCAAAGTAAGAGAGTGCATCGCTGGGCTTTATATGGCCTGTGAAGGACACTTTATAAAGATAAGGTAGGGAGAAGAAGATAGGACCTGCTCTGGATTCTTTTGTCAAGGTCACACAATTTGAATTAACTCAAACAGACCATTGGATGCACGGATAGAGGAGAAAGAAGAATGTGTCAGTATGCAATGTGACATTAGCACCACATGCAATCTAATGAGTATTAATAGTTTACTTAATTAAAAAGTATACACCTCATATTCAGTTGACTGATGCAACTGAGTCAACACTTTACAACATGGCCTTTGCACCGATTGGAGCTTGAGAGGTTTTAAGTCTCTGGGGGACCCAGAGGGGGGTTTAAGAAATTTCGGTTAATTTCGTGCTGAGATGTGACCGTGACAGGCAGAAAAGGTTAGAGCAGCTTTGTGAGGACGACTGATAACCCAGAAGTGGGTAATGTGAAAACAGCCCAGCCCACTAATGCTCGCATTACATCAGTTTGTAACACAGTGCATGCTGATTGGTTTTACAAGTCATCGTTGATAATATTTTAATTGCTAAACCAAGTAGGTGAAATGGTAATCAGATATCAGAAAGGTTGTAGACCAGGAATGTAAATATCCTGCAGGCTGCACCAAACACACACACACTTGTACCTGCATACTTTTAACACACAGCAAAGGTGATGGTAGTCAGGGGAGACAGGGAATTGGATTGTAATTTTCCGAGTAACATTGTATGATATGACCTTTTTTATGCGACATACTATAATATGACCTTTTTTATGCGACATACTATAATATGACCTTTTTTATGCGACATAGTATAATATGACCTTTTTTGAGCGACATACTATAGTATGACCTTTTTTGAGCGACATACTATAGTATGACGTTTTTTGAGCGACATACTATAGTATGACCATTTTTGAGCGACATACTATAATATGACCTTTTTTATGCGACATAGTATAATATGACCTTTTTTGAGCGACATACTATAGTATGACCTTTTTTGAGCGACATACTATAGTATGACCTTTTTTGAGCGACATAGTATAGTATGACCTTTTTTGAGCGACATAGTATAGTATGACGTTTTTTGAGCGACATACTATAGTATGACCATTTTTGAGCGACATACTATAGTATGACCTTTTTTGAGCGACATACTATAGTATGACCTTTTTTGAGCGACATAGTATAGTATGACCTTTTTTGAGTGACATAGTATAGTATGACCATTTTTGAGCGACATACTATAGTATGACCATTTTTGAGCGACATACTATAGTATGACCTTTTTTGAGCGACATAGTATAGTATGACCTTTTTTGAGGGGCATAGAATAGTATGACCTTTTTTTGAGTGACATACTATAGTATGACCTTTTTTGAGCGACATACTATAGTATGACCATTTTTGAGCGACATACTATAGTATGACCTTTTTTGAGCGACATAGTATAGTATGACCTTTTTTGAGGGGCATAGAATAGTATGACCTTTTTTGAGTGACATAGTATAGTATGACCTTTTTTGAGCAACATAGTATAGTATGACCTTTTTTTTAGCGACATAGTATAGTATGACGTTTTTTGAGCGACATACTATAGTATGACCATTTTTGAGCGACATACTATAGTATGACCTTTTTTGAGCGACATAGTATAGTATGACCTTTTTTTAGCGACAGTATAGTATGACCTTTTTTGAGCGACATACTATTGTATGACCTGTTTTGGGCGATATACTATATTATGACCTTTTTTTGAGCGACATATTATAGTATGACCTATTTTGGGCGACATACTATAGTATGACCTTTTTTATGCGACATAGTATAATATGACCTTTTTTGAGCGACATAGTATAGTATGACCTTTTTTGAGCGACATAGTATAATATGACCTTTTTTGAGCGACATAGTATAGTATGACCTTTTTTATGCGACAAACTATAATATGACCTTTTTTATGCGACATACTATAATATGACCTTTTTTATGCGACATACTATAATATGACCTTTTTTATGCGACATACTATAGTATGACCTATTTTATGCGACATACTATAATATGACAATTTTTGAGTGACATACTATAGTATGACCTTTTTTGAGCGACATTGTATAGTATGACTATTTTTGAGCGACATTGTATAGTATGACCTTTTTTGAGCGACATTGTATAGTATGACCTTTTTTGAGCGACATTGTATAGTATGACCATTTTTGAGCGACATACTATAGTATGACCTATTTTGAGTCCAGGGGTAAATTGAGAGTCTCTCTCTTATCTGACTTATATAATTATAAAATGAAGAGTCACTCCTCTTCTTCCTCTTGCCAGAGGCTCTGCCCATCTCTCCCCATAGTTACGTGAGTTACATATGTAAGGTCTGTGGGAAGCAGGGCTGCTATCATATCTGCAGAATTCTTGATACAGGGCCCAGTGCCGTTCTCTCCTCCGAATGCTGCCTTGCAGCTACACTGCTGATAAAAACGCAGCGAAACAGCTGCCTCTTATCACCCAGATTCAACAGGTGTCCTTGCGAGAAGGCTTTATGACGTTAATGCTGAACTTCACCTGCTCACCAAGTCAGCTGACCCCATGCGGCCGGAGAAGAAGTCTACTGTGGCAAAGACTCGTTTGTGAACACTGAGGAGCTGTCTGTAGCCCCAAAAGAGGATGCACAATAATATGTGTCATGTCATGAAGCATTGTTTTTGTGTCTGTTTGCCCATTAAGTAAAAAATCAATAAAGATATTTGTTAAAAAACAAAACAAAATGGGCCTTAATTGTAATAATGCACTAAAGTGAATTTTTAGTACAGAATGTTGGCTCTCCATCAGGACACCAAGTGGCACCAAAAGGTTTCTCATCTGCAAAGTCAAAATAATGTCAAGTGCAGCAAAAAATACATTTCTTGGCTGGAGAGATTGACCGAGCCTCACAGTGCTGCAAGTTCAGTTTTCTTCAGCATATAATACAAAAATGCCTCATGTGGCATGAACTGTGTAATTTTGGTTTGGACCAAACCTAAAAGTCAAAAAGTTCGGACCACATGAGGTAGGTGTGAAAGCACCAACACATCAGACATACAGTACCGGAGCTTCTCGCCAGATGAATTTTATAAATGCAATTTTCATACATGTAGTTCAAAGTGGTTCACATAAAACCCACTGATAATAACACAACAAAGTAGAAGGAGGGGAGGGAGGGAAATAGTGAGTCACTGATTAGAAGGACAGTGTTGTGTGATTGAAGGCACACCAATGAAGCCTCCTGTAGCAGCGTTTAAGATGTACGTACCTATGATCAGCCTTGAAGATCAGAATTTGTGTGCCTTTTGTTTTATAATAAACATTGCCTCATTATATATGAAAAATGCCTTCCCTGGAGATCTCTAGTTTGAAAATCCTTGAAGCACAGAAACGTGAAGAAATTTCACTTTTTGCCAAAACATATGAACTTCATAGCAGAAAGGTCCGCGGCTCACCAAAAGGAAGGATTCATCCTCAGGGCAATTTCCATCGGAGGACAATAGTTGTTGAAATATTCCACAAAACACAGTGAGAAACACAGGTCAGGGGAGGCCAGAATGTTACCAGTCACCCACCTTTTCTTTGAATTGCATACCATGAATGTGTGCATGAGTGAGTTATCTCAAGGAGGATTACATTAACGATGGAGATGTTGCGGAAGACCATTCAACCTAAGATGTAACCTCTCTGACCAACGCTCCCTTGGAACAATAGACTGATAATCATTGTTCTTATCTCAAGGAGGAATGGCATGAAAGTATTAAGTTGTTACTGTGTGCTCTGTACTTCTATGTAAAATACTATAGTATGATCTTTTTTATTCAAAATATTATAGTATGACCACTTTTGAACAACATGTGTTCAAAAGTGGTCATACTACATGTGTTTAGTGTGATCTTTTTTAAGTGATATATTATATAGATCATACGATATAGTATGTCAGTTAAACATGATATGACATCTTTTTTATGTGAAAATACTATGGTATGACCTTTTTTCAGTGAGACATTATAGTAAATTGCCTGCATTTATATATAGTACTTTTCAACCACTCACCACTACAAGTGTCCATTCACCCATTCCGATGACGGTGGTGATATACAGAGCCACCCGCATATCAGGAAACTAAACATTCACACACACAAGGCATTGGAGTTCAATCGGGTTAAGTATCATGGTGACAATGACGTTCAATTCGGAGGAGCGGGGAATCGAACCAATTGTTTGAGTGACATCCTATAGTATGATGTTTTTTAAGAAATAGTGTATAGTATGACCTATTTTTAGCGACATACTATAGTATGACCTTTTTTTGAGGGACTATACTATGTCGCTTAAAAAACGTCATACTATACTATGTCGCTCAAAATAGGTCATACTATAGTATGTCGCTAAAAAATGGTCATACTATAGTATGTCGCTCAAAATAGGTCATATTATACTATGTCGCTCAAAATAGGTCATATTTTACCATATCGCTTAAAAAACGTCATACTATACTATGTCGCTCAAACTAGGTCATATTATACTATGTCGCTCAAAATAGGTCATGCTATAGTATGTCACTCAAAATAGGTCATATTATATTTATCGCTTAAAAAAACGTCATATTATAGTATGTCGCTCAAAATAATCATACTATACTATGTCGCTCAAAATAGGTCATATTTTACCATATCGCTTAAAAAACGTCATACTATAACATGTCACCCAAAACAGGTCATACAATAGTATGTCGCTCAAAAAAGGTCATACTATAGTATGTCGCTCAAAATAGGTCATACTATACTATGTCACTCAAAATAGGTC
Source organism: Eupleurogrammus muticus (assembly GCA_036785175.1). Lineage (NCBI taxonomy): Eukaryota > Metazoa > Chordata > Actinopteri > Scombriformes > Trichiuridae > Eupleurogrammus > Eupleurogrammus muticus. Next base: position 19,272,225 of record JAYKQN010000015.1, read on the forward strand.
ATATTATATTTATCGCTTAAAAAAACGTCATATTATAGTATGTCGCTCAAAATAATCATTCTATACTATGTCGCTCAAAATAATCATTCTATACTATGTCGCTCAAAATAGGTCAAACTATACTATATCGCTTAAAAAAGCAAGTATAAAAAGAATTTTTTTGATTTTTTATGTGACATACTATAGTATGACCTACTTTGAGCGACATAGTATAGTATGACCATTTTTTAGTGATATACTATAGTATGATGTTTTTTAAGCAATATAGTACAATATTACCTTTTTTTATGCGACATACTATAGTATGATCTTTTTCGAGTGACATTGTATAGAATAAACTTTTTTGAGTAATATACCATAATATGACCTTTTTTAAGCAATATAATATAATAAGACCTTTTTTTTTACTTTGCCACAATGAGTCAAAGGTTATTGGGAAGTAAACAGGGTTGTTTGGTTGACTTTTGTTGTTTTGTCAGAAAATATTCACAGTGATCTGTGGTCAAACAAGGTCTAAACCCATCTGAGCCTGGTGCAATTCATTTTGTTCTTCTAAAAAATGAATTATTCATGAGTTGAACCGAGCTGCAGTTTCATAATGGGAAACTCAAGTGGGCCGCGATTATCTTTGGCTATTTTTAAAAGCTCTTGTCGTTTGTGGATGTTTGTTGGATATCAGGCTAACTGTTTGCAGGTGGTTCAAAACAGTGCTTTTGAAGTGATTAATTCACATCCCTCCATCTTGAATCCCATAACTTCCCTTAACATGCGAGAGAGAGTGAATTCCAGTGATCCCAGATGAGGTTGGAATCTTTGTTGTTTACACATTTCAGTGCCTGATGTTATTGGAAGCACATTAATTCATCTGGGCTTTTATTGATGAGGCTTCTTATTCTCTTCTGGAGTCTTTTTCTAACCAGCAGTCTTATGAGGGCCTTTTATAGCCACACATTTGTCCCTAATCACAAAAAAGTCACCTTTAAAAGAATGCTGTAATATTTTCTATATTAATATTTATATATATTCATATATTTTTTCACACTCACAAGTTACTCTTGTAGAAGCAGACATGCATGCTTTGACTGAGGGAAAAAAGTAGCACCATCTGGTGGACAAATAGAAATCTTTGAGAGGAATGCGTTATTTTGTTTACTTAAATGTGGGATCCACTATGGCATTTTCAGTCCTATTCAATTGGACATTTTTTGTTGGCAAGAACAAATCTCTTGGTTTTTGTATTTTTAAGCTAATTTTAGGGACTGAGATGAATATCCTCGAACCAAAATGGCTTAAAAAATGTGCTGTGTTGTACAACTCATGATAGTTGTTCAAATGAAAATGACAAGATTGTTTGATTCGTTTTGAGTCACGGACGCTGTCATTGAAGGTCCACAGCTATGATTAAGCGAGCTACGAACTGGGAAGGGTTATCGTGTTGAAATGTCATGTCGAGATGTAATTTACATGGGAAGATGCATCATACCCACATGATATTTCTACATAATGCTTCTTCTGATGTAATTTACTACGTAGGAAGCGGCATCATATTGAAATATCATGTGGGTATATGGACTTTTATTAAATACCAATCTAGAATTCATCATCTGTGGTAAAACCAATTCTGGCTTAAACCTGTGTCTTCTTTTTAGAGTATATGACAATCAACTCCAACAGAGAAGATACTTTTTCCTGAGAATATTGTAGTTGCTTATTCTTGTATCAGAGATGTCCATGTATACAATTATATTTTCATTTTTTATTATATAAAAGCAATTTCATTAGTATTAGTAGTATTCAATTTTGACTTCTATTAATCAAGTTTGCTCTACATGTGATTGACACTTCGATCACATATCTGTCATCCTTGTCATGAAGAGACTTGGTTTGATTTGGTCTATCTGAATTATAAAAGTATGTTCTTCTGAATGAGAATAATGGATGAGCTGCTTTAGTCTCATATTACAGTAAGTGCTCTCGGCGATACTCTCTCAGTAGTACTGTGTTCTCAGCTGTCATTTACACCAGTAACATCATTAAATCTATTATAGTGATACATCGTCAGCAGGATTTCTCTTTAATCTGAACTTTGAGTATAATGAGTTTGAATTGAGTATAATAGGTCTCTAATAATTTGATGGAAGTTTCAAGTTTGTATTGTATATTTCAATGATTTTGAAAAGTTTGGCTTATTCTATCAGCTTCAAGCTACTGTTTCATTATCTATGTTTAGTTTTTTCCCACTCTAAGGGGATTGGTTGTCTGGCAGTGTTTATGTTTTTTGCAAAGATAAAGTGTGCCAATTGAAGGTTTGCTCCCTACTGCCCTCAATTTAGATAAACCCAGTGTTATAAGGATGTGGAAAAACGGGTAACAGCATACAGTATCATACATGGACTGAGGTAGAGGTATGCTTTATTGTTCTTATTTGCAAACAGTAGTTTTCTCTTGACATGATCATAAGGCTTCCAGCATAAGGACTAATTAGCGTGTTTATTAAACGTAATGTTATCTTGGGTTATGAGATTGCAGCAATCTCTGCAAGTTCCAATAAAGAGCAGGACAGAACAACTCGCCTGAACTCTGATGAACTGTGTAGGCATCCAGGGAGAATTCCCTCACAGATGTGCTGTCATGACAGGTTTTTATTCCAACTCGTATGCATCATATCCTCATATGTGCACCGTGGCTTCCCTTTGTAAGCGCCCATTATCAAACCAATTGTTCTCTGGCTGAGCTTTTGTGTTCTATTGTCCTTGATTATTATTCATCTTACATTCCTGAGCAGATCATATTCTGCCTGCATCATATTGTCACTTTTCTTTTCAGCATGTAATTATTCCATTTACAGTGCTTTTCATCTAGTGTTTCATAAAACATAATCCTGAATCAACATTTTCAATAGACTGACTCCTTCACTGCTGTCCTCACCTTGATAACTGAGGGAATGGTGGTAGATACACAGATGTTTCCACCTGAACTGATATAACCAGCATCCCTCACTCTTTTATCAAGGTGTCTTACTTTTACTATGTCAGCATGAGCATCTATGTATCAGAGCATCAGCATATCCATATATGTATATTTACATAATTCACTCAACTGCCTTGACTCATATTTATTTAAACGACATAGACTTGACTGTGAAGGCCGTCCACAAGGTTGAGGAGCGTGTTTATGGGAATTTTTTAGCCATTGTGAGGTCTGGCTGGCCTTCAGCCTGCGCTCTAATTCATCCCAAAGGTGTTCTATCTATCAGGGTTGAGGTCAGAACTCCAGTCCGCTTCAGCTACATCATCCATAGACCTTTATGCACTGGATGGGTGGAATTGGGTGGAGAAGATAATACAAATGCGCCTATAATTATCATTATTTATAGTTATTATCACCTAATATCACTTTCGAAACAAACCGGACAAACCTCAACCTCTTGTGTCTTTTGGTCTTCTGTACTTAATTTTCAGCTCAGTTGTTCAGTTCCTGTGTGTGTTACCCTCCCCCTGCTTCCATTTCTCTCTGTCTTTCTACATTCATACACTGGCACTGAACATGAAACTTCTTTGTCATTCAGTTGATGTCAGGATGAAACCTCACACAGTTTCTTAATAGTGACTCATGCCATACAGAGCTGCGCCTTTTGCCTTTACTAATAGGCCACCCGTGCAGGCTAATTTAAAGTCCCCCTCTGGTCAAAAAGAATGCTTTTCTTCTTGTTATTGTTCAGTTGGATGTTTGAGCTTCACTGTGCAGAATGATATACGCACAGGGTTTGACAATAGGGCCTCATTTAAACCTGCATTGAAAATGCAACCGTAACACATATAATGCATTTGAATGCATGGTGTACATCCGATCAGTACGTGCAGAATACAACTTCCATACCTGCGATGTGGAAACCCAAAACCCCTTAAACTGAAACTGGACCCAGCTCTTTAAATTTTAAAAATGACAATATTTTTCATTGCATTTTCATAGATTCTGGATTTGGAAAAAGTGGAAAGGTCATGTTTAAGCTTTTTAACAAGGTCATTGATTTTGTTGTTGCAGAATATTTTTATATGTCTTGAAGCATCACTGAAAGGGATCTGTAAATAATCCCAGTAAAAGTCTATGTTTCCGTTAATATTAACAAATCCAATTAAAGGATAAACCAATTACAAACTGGTATGGTTTTGTAGGCAAAATTTGATACGGCTTGCTCCCCCAATGAGCATGTCTCTGTGAGGTGTATCACACCAAAGGTATATTCATTTGAGGTTAAGAATAGTCAGAAGAAAAAAAAAAAGTTAAATTAAACCTGCTCCTTTTTGAGAATTTAAAATGCCAGTTGCTCGGTAATGAGCTATTGTAGGAACTCACTTTGCCTTTCAGTTACCTTGACAACTTATCAAGTTTGTGTCCTTTTTATTTCTTCACAAGCCTCACATGGGTAGCATCTTGCTGGGAAAAGGAGGTTATGCAAAGTAATTATGTGCACTGTCCAGAGCTTTATCTTCAGGGGATCAAATGGGCTTAAGGCTGAACGGAACATATGGGATAGAGGACTCACAGTAAGACTCATTTATTATTATTGCTTTTTTTTTTTTTATAAATTTGATTTCTAAGAAAATATAGCATAACACCTTAAGGTTTTTGGACACTGGGTGGTTTTCGGATCGAGCGTGAGGTGACAACCAGCGTCTGGATTATTGACGGTGTCCAAACGCGTGAATCATCAACGGCCCTGATGTGTTGATCGGCTTCAGGGAGCAAACTAACAATTATCCTTTTGGCCTCTTCGTTTGGCCTTTTCATCATGAGTGTTGTTCTTTTATGTAACAGCGTTTGTCTGCTCTGTAATCTCACTTGGGTTGTTGCACTGGGTTTAGCCTTTTCAAAAATAGTAATAATGTGTAACTATGGCAAGTGTGAAAACTTAAAGTTGTGTTCTATTAGATAATTTTCAGTAATATGTCAAACGATGTAAATTGAAATGATCTAATTATATTATTATTATTACTATTGTTATTATTATATATAACTATCACCTCCTTAACTGCTGTAAAGTCTTTTTATTTCCCACGCATAAGGCACAGTTATGTAATATTTCCACTGATTTGAGCTGATTACTTATTAATTGCTGTTTTTCTCATGGCGATAATCACCCACAGGTAGTTGTTTTTTTTTCTAAATTTTTATTTTTAACATCAGCCCTTTCAAAAATGAACCCAGTGTTTTCAAACCTGGAACGTCTGTGTGTTCTTGCACGGCTTCACGCCAAAAGAAGACGCACACCTGTCAACACAATTTATAGCATCATCATCTGATTCTCTTTCCATTCCTGGTCCATATGGATCTTACATAAGTGTGATTTAGACACTTGAAGTCTGCAGCGCACAAAAGATGATAATTAACTTCGCAGTAAAAAAAAAAGGGGACATGTTGTATCCAGCTGTTTAAGTTATGAGATGAAAACCAAAGAACACACCAATAATTGCCAGACAGACATTTCAGAAAGAGCGGTCTTCTTCAACATGTGTAATTATGAAAAGTGCACGCTGAAGGACAAGAGGAGTTCATGTAAACGTATGTAAAATCTCTATCCAGGTACCTTTAAATAAAAAAAAAAAAGTCTTCACGAGAGCATTAATTTCTTTTTCATCAGTGTGACTGGAATATCTTTTATACGTGGCATTAAGGCTGTGGGTGGAAATATAATAATCCATTTGGTAAATTGTGTTTTTCTTTTATTTTACAGAGAAAGATAAAGTATGAGCGAATGCGATGATATTCGGCATCTCATTAGAGACACGAAAAGGCAGAATAGTACAGAGGCGATGGCGTCAAGAGGGCAGATCCTTGTCAACTCAATGACCTATTAAACACGCATCGGTGGAGAGAAGAGGACCAGAGGGAGGCATTCATTTTTTATAACAATGGTATGTAATAATAGATACCCCTTGGTACGAAAAATGAATAAGTCAAATCCTACACATGTCATGCATATGCATAATGAGATTGTCGATATGTAGAAGGAATGAATGAATACATTAGGTAAATCAGCCAATCAGAGGAGAGGCTGTTTGTATTTAAAGCCATAAATAAATCGTAATGAGGCTATTACAACTTCAAACACAACACATTTCTAAAGATAAGATGCAAGGGTCCACTTTTAATGAGCTTAGACTGAAGCGTTCTTTTGTGCACCAGTCCATCCCAAAATAGAATACAGAGCTCTGGATCTGTCTAAAGTAATTCTAATGATATATGATTGCTTTGGAAATATATGAATATTTTATTGTATCATATAATGAATAAAACCAGGAAAAGTGTACAATATGGGACCTTTAAATTCAGGGGATTAAAACAGGCTGTTGGGCTTATTTATAATAACATTGAGATTATCGTCACAGGACAACAATTCAAATGGGATTTGTGTGGCAGTTCATCAAATTCTTATTCTCAAAAGAAAAAAAAAGACTATCAGAGTTCAGGAGGGTGGAACTGTAATCAAGTTTTCATTTTAAAATATTATTGATGCATTCTGCCTTTAATTCTATGCTATTAAGCAGCCATAGGATGGTGTTGGGTTAATATGAAACACACACACACTCACATTCATTTACATACACCCCACATGGGACTTTTCCATATTTCAAGTTATTGTCAACTTTTTCTTATTCTTTGCTTTGATGTCGTCACCTAAGTAAAACCACCAGACTTTGTTGCAGGGAACAGGTTTCTCACTTTTCTTTTCTTCTGACATGTTACGCAACCTCTTTGCATTCTGAAGCGTCTCAAATTGTATCAGAGCAGTTTTCTCTGTCAAGTCTTTGAGCCGCCTTCACATCGGATTTTTGACGGCGTGTCATCTCTTGAAACCGTCTGTCACCGTCTTCACCATCTCAAAGTTCACAGTTTTACAGTATGGTATGTAAATTCTAGTCATGATGTAATCTGATGTGTTTTTTTTTGTTTTTATGGCATTTACATTGTTTAAAGAGAACACACAGGCACAATCTTGACATTCTGAGCAAATTATGGAAATAACCTCTGACACTGCGACATTTCACTGTCAAATTACACAATTAAGTCAGGCAAATAGTAATGATATTTCATCAAATCACGTCCAATCCGAAATGAGATATATCATCTTTTACCCAGAGAAGGGACAGAGCTAAAGAGATAAGCAGCAGCACCGTGAGGCTGATGCTGCTACTGTAAAACGGACCATGCATCATTTATGATTTCAAACTCAAATATCCAATTTCTCAGGTTAAACTTATATAAGTCTGCCCAAGGGCACGGCCGCCATCATCTTTTTTTCAATTCCAAACCAACGGAGCTAATCTGGTCCAGTCTATTCCGGCTGGAATCAGAAACGACACTCTGTTGTTCAACTTAATACATTCACACAGTTTCACCTGATTTGGAAAACCACTCCAGTGTTTTTTTTGTTTTTGTCTTATTCTAAAAGCAAAACCACAGCAGCCTTCTTACGCCGCTAAACTCTAAATAAGCCCTGAATTCGTGCATTATGTTAAAATGAGGCCGTCCCGCTGAGGCGGTCTGTCTAATAATCACAGCAGCTCTGAGCCTTTTTTCCTGTTGTTGCTGCTGCTGTTGTTGTTTTGCAGGTATTTGCTTAGTCTCGCATAGAGGAAAAGTGCCAGCTTTCCTTTGGTGATTTTCTAAGCTGAGAGGCTGACATCAGCCATCATCGTGACATCTAATATATTTTTACTTCAGCTAGAACTTTTACACATTATTCATTTTATAACAGCTCACAAGACTGTAATTTAGATGTTCCCTATAGACAACAGTGCGTCTGAATTACCCTGTAGGAACTATTCAAAGCTTAATGATTTGTCATTTATTTCATACATAAGTATTTCAACTGAATAGATGACAAGTATCAGCAGCATAGCTTAGTCTTTGGAAACATTTTTATTAATGAACAGGATTATGTTTGTTTTACAAATACAGTATATTGATAAAAAAAGGCAAAGGGAAACTGAACTTCTCTAATTACATTAACTTGCGCTATTAATTAAGCATCTACAAAATGCATATTCAATAGATATATATATGTAATACCTGAAGCCTACAGGCTCCTAATGAGGAGTACATGACTCTACACATGCTGTGCGTGCTGAAGGGGGCGATCTCCAGGATGATTCTGGTCCCCTGCGTGGATTTCAAGGACCTCGGCCTCTCCAATCCTCTCTGCAAGAGAACGCATCTTACACACAAAGCCAGTACGTGCCACAGTTCCAGCGGCTTCATTCAACGACTTAAGGTGAAAACCTGTTATGCAAGAGGCTTATGCAATTGTTTCCCCCTGCATGTTGTGCTGCACCTTGATTCCTGTAGTGGAAACTGCTTTCTGGCCGTCATTAGTGTCAAATGCACAACAGGAATAGACACAGGCATTACAATTTTTTTACACAGCTGAATTCATGTTCCAATACTAGAATATAAGGTTGTTCTATAGTGTCTGGTTTGTGAAAAAAAAAATGAAGGATGACTAAACACGTTTCAGAAAAGATTAATTCATTTTCAAAAGAGGAGCTGGTCGGTTTTAATGCTCCAGATCCTCAAAAAGGCTGAAACCAGACTGCAACAGAAAGGAAATAGTCTCGTATTCTAAGGACACAGAAGGATTCAGGTGCAGGTTGGGTTGAATTGAAATGTGAAGGACGAAAATGTTATGAAAGGGAGGAGAATGTGTGCCACTTACTTACCTGGTTTGTCACTGCTGAGAGTTTGGAGCGCTCCGTGTGAGCTACGGACATAAATGAACGATATTAAACACGGTCCGAACAGAGAAAATGAAAATTGGTGATCACAGAGACCTCATTCTCGATGGCTTCCTCCACGCCTGGTCGACCGGTGGACCGAACGCCGGCGGAGACGCGTTGGGATGAAAAGCCTGAAGCTGCTGATGACCTGCAGGGTCCACGCCATCCAGAGCGTGTTTGATCATCCCCATCACCAGGTCTTTCTCTGACGTTACATCACACCACATAACACCACAGCATGTCAGCAGCAATGCTCTCATTTACATACATGATGCAATTACAAACAATATAAGTAATTAAATGGATCAGACAATGCATTACAGCAGTAGAAGAACCCTTTAATTTGAATAGAGAAGTAGAAATACTCTGCAAAGGGTTAATTACCTAAATAATTAATTGATCATTTCAAAAAGGAAAAGTTATATAATGATGGCACTGATAAAGATGTTTTTCCTTTGCAGCATTCCAGTGTTCATCCAAGCAAACACTCGCTCACCACCATAAATTGCCCAACAGGCAGGATTGTTATTTTCATTGAGTTCAAATCATCTTGTCGGTACATGGGGTTGAAGTGAGAGTCGAGGTGACGCCCACAGACACTTTTCCACGGTAACGTCTAGCCCTTCATCATTATACCATCACACTTCATTATGCGAGGTGACGCTCGAGCATTTGAGCGAAGTCGAGTCGGAGCTGCGGAGTTTTCATCGTTGCCATGGAGTCAAAAACGCTCCGTCGTCGTGAATTTACTCGCAACTGAACCAAAGATTCTGTGAAGTGAATCATTTTTTTTTAAATCTGCAGACTGAGTTCTCTCCACACTCTTATCAGTGGTTTCCACCTGCCTGCTGCCTGCATAAGAAGTCAATGTCAAGCTGTTTACATGACTAAGAATTCAAGAATCTGCTGTCTACCCGTTTAAATGAATTGAGGCGAGGTGAAACACGTTTTACCTCTTTGCCCTGCGAGCAGGAGCCACCGCTGGACTGCGGACAGGGAATCCGTCTGCAGTATCTGACAGAGAAGCTCCAGCACCTGTCAGGAAGGCAGCGCACGTCAAGAAACCGGTTTTCAAACCGCACTTATCTGGCGGGTAATTTCATTAACAAAGCATAAAGCCTCCTGACACTTGACAAGGGCTGTGCATTGTGAATTTCACCCCCCCAGGAAGATCGAGATCAGAGGAGTGTTTTCACCATGAGCTCTTGATCGTGGAAGGGTTGTGGATACGCCAGGCGCTGAGGATGGGATCTGCGCTGGTGAGACTTGGCGGTCGGGGGGATGATTCTGCCGGTGGCGGCCGAATACTGGGTCTTCCGACGGACAAATCCTTCCTCGGACCGCTCCTGGAATACATTAGCAAAGTCATTGAGAAATTGGAAATCCGCAGCATTGCAATTGAAAATCCATTCAATAGCTGTTGCATGCATAAAGTGGATTGTTGACTTAGTTAGCTCATCACTTTCAGGCCTTGGTGAAGAGGTGTCTGGAAGCCCATGTGTGTTGTGTTTTTTTTTTTTTACATTTTTTATGCCTCCAAGCCATATTATAGTTTTCAGATAAATCATTATCTATATGATGTCGGCAGCATTATTGTAATAAATCCATCCATCCATCCATTTTCTATCCCGCTTATTCCCTTTCGGGGTCGCAGGGGTCTGCTGGAGCCTATCCCAGCGCATTTATGGCGAGAGGCAGGGGGATACACCCCAGATGGTCGCCAGCCAATCGTGGGGCACACACACCATTCACACACCATTCACACACACACTCACACCTATGGGCAATTTAGATTTGCCAATTAACCTGAGCATGTTTTGTATTGTGGGAGGAAGCCGGAGTACCCGGTGAAAACCCACGCAGACACGGGGAGAACATGCAAACTCCACACAGAAAGGTCCCAGACCCAGGCCCCAAGGCGGTCTTGAACCTGCGACCTTCTTGCTGTGAGGCAACAGTGCTACCCACTGCTCCACCGTGTCGCCCTATTGTAATAAATGTTGTAGTTTAATATAGATTATTAGTACAAATTATTGCTACTTTAACCCATAAGAACCCAGACCTATTTATCCTTGTGTTATACCATAGACCAAGTAGGCCCCATAGAGCACATTTTGAAAGGTTTTTTTTTTCAGAATTCTATTTTTTATTCCCAAATATCTATATTTTGACATATATGTAATGAGTAGTCATATTCCATATTGAGATGCTTAGTCTATTTCACTTTGGAGGTTCAGACAAATGTGTCAATACACCGATAGTTAAAGGCTCCATGAAATGGATAATACATTTCCTGTATTAGGCAAAGTGATAACTCCACCCACTTTCTCCTGGTCCAATCAAAGTGAAGGATCTGTTTAAAAGTCCCTTGCGTAGCTGTGGCTACCTCGGATAATTTGTTTCGCTTTGGAAAAATACGTCATGAAGGATGCTCTGCCTTCCATTACACGGAGGCTCCAACAGCGGCAATCACCGAGCGCTGATTGTCTCGAATCACGACGCGAACCACCTACCACATTTTTGTCCTTTTGTGCTTGAGGAGACAAATTGACTTTTGCAGCCAGGTCTTTGAGTTCTTCACGCCAAGCTTCGGAAAATTGTGCTGTGAAATAACAGGGGAAAATGACTCCAATCATCCAGAGGCTCAGCGGGACTCCTTGAAGCATAAGTTTTTATCATAAAGGATCTCAACCATGAATAAATGACCTTATTCTATTCACTTCCACGTACCTGATAGAGCAGCATTGACCTACCCTCAGTCCACATGTACACACACATGTCTATTTGTCTTAATTACTAATAATTACTTACTCAAACAATTTTTATTGCCCAACTGAGCCCTGTGATTACTGCGGGGATCACACACACGTACCTGATTTGTGTTTGTTACCGTGGACTCCATATTGATTCTGAGCCAGTGGAAAAGGGAAAGCTGCATCGCTCGGTTTCCTGAGGACGTGGCTCTTGAGAAGCGGATGAGGAAATAATGATGAGGTGACGAACCAATCGTCTCGCACCATGCAAACGGGCCTTCCATTGAGGCCTGTGGGGAAAAAGAGGGAGGGGGGGGGGGAAAGGCTCGCCATTCATTCATGTCTCCTGCTGTCATCGCAACCTCTTTCTATGGTGACGTATGGAACTCCATTGACCTCCCTGCGCCGCCCACTCACCTTGAATATGCCTCACTCTGTGCGGGTGGGGGTTGTGTCGGGAGAAGAACGAGTGGTGACTCAAGCTGCCGAAGCGGGGACTGCTTTTCGGGAGCATCCTGGAAAACTCGGGAGTGGGCGGCACCTGGCTCACCTGGCTCACCTGGCTCACCTGGCTCACCTGACTGAGGCTCCTCTCTCCCGTCGACCCGCGGCAGTCTGCACTCTGAGCTATCGACAGATCTCGGAAAGACATCGTGGAGGTATCGTCTAGAGCTGAAGGAAATAAAAAAGGATAAAAAAATTGTGACCACAAGTGTTACGTAAGACACTCGAAGCCGCTCAAATTTGATATTGTGATTATTTACCAGTAATAAAATCTAAAAGATAGATGGTTTCAATCTTAAAAGGAAAATACGTTTGTAGAACCACTTTACCTCTGAAAGCAGCCTGCAGCTCGAAACCTGAAATCTATCAAGAAGCAAGGAGACTGGTCAGATTTAATTTTGAGTAAATAATCTAGAAGATAAATAATTTGTCTTAAAAAAGGAAATAAAAGTTTGTAGAAGCACTTTACCTCTGAAAACTGCCTGCAGCTCAAAATGGGTCGGTGCTCAGTGCTCCGTGTGTTTCCTTCGTTGCTAAGAAACCCGACCTAAACAAGACATAATCACATCCGTGCACAATGAGTGAGCGGCGTTCTCAACCAGGTCACTTATGATCTGCACATGCCACATGATCTTTAATTAAAACATTCCAGGAATTAGTCCGGTGTAAACTAGTATCCAGGTGTGTGGCACAGATATGAACTTTTTTTTGCCTTTTTTCAGCATTAATGATCTGTTTTGGCCAGATATGTTAGGATATTTCTCTTAGTATAAATTCAAATGTCACTCATACGGTACCTTAGTGATTTCACAAAGGCTACATAAAAACAGCCAGACTACAGGTGGGATTCATTGTTCATTCACAGGATCATTCGCATTAGTTTTCCACCTGCTCCTTTGCCTCTCGTTCCCCTCGTCCCCTCATTCATTAGTCTGGTTTTGTGTATTTGAGTCCTGTGCTCCCATGGCCGTGATCCAGAAGGCCAATTCACAAACTCCAGACTCCAGAGCTAGACTGACTCGACGAAGCACGAGATGGGAAAGTTCCAGAACAGCTGAGTCCAGTTAGTTCAATCAACCCAGAGTATGTTCACTCTGAGCTTAGCATGTGTGCTGTAAATGTAAAAAATAAATGCATGGTCAATTGGAGCTGTAAATCACCTCTAAAGTGGTAAAGATATTAATGCATGTGTGCAGACAGTGCTCATCTTAAAAAAAAATAAAATAAATACAATCTAAAATACATTTGTATTCAATGTCATCCTTTAATTCATCATTTATTAGACATATAGTTAGATAATTATGATAAAATGGTGATTGACTGTATCAGGCTGCATTTGAATATTACATTTCAAATAGATTTGCTCAGCTTTAATCTGATAAAACACAGGAGGCTGAAGCTGCACATTACACACACACACACACACACACACCTACGCACACACACCTACATACGCAATCTGATCCAGTAAAAATGTGTTTGTGTGATTGCACTTGGGAAGGTGCTTAGATTAAAATGCACTATATTGTAAGTGTTGAAACTAACTGAAAAAACTATGTATATATATATATATATATAAATGCTGCTAAAACAAATATGTTCAGACTACTCTACAACTTTCACAAATATTAATATTTTCATTTCTATATATCTCCAATATTGAGATTATTCACTCATGTAAAGCTTCTCAGTGCTGGAACAAACTGATAGCCGTCGCGTATCTCAGCGCTATAAGAACTTCCACTTGCAAAAAGGACACGCAGGAGTTTCTATTCTGAGCTGAAGGTCAATTCACGCTGTGTATTAACGCAGCTTTTGAATATAAAGGTGCAAACTGACGTTCAAAGAAATGACTGATGTATAAAAGCATGTGACTTTAGAGAGTCGATAGTGTGTCAGACAATAAACTTCCACTAATTAATGCCCTTCAATACAAGACAGAGGGAAATTCAGGGTAATGGAGCCACTACTGCAGTAAATACTACTTTATCAGAAAGAGAGGTGATATACTGTGGAGTAAACGCAGAGTTTTCCCTCATCTCAGGGTTCATGGACTCAGTTTAGTCCTTTTCCACCTGCTGTGAACCCAGACACTATTTGTCTGGCTTCACCTTCTAACATAAAAACATGAAATCAAGGCATTGAAATATACCTTCTATAAAAGCAGTAGAAGTAGAAGCATACTATATAAAGGGAAACGTGTGCTCTGTAGTTTTGTTTCCTTACGCATTTTCTGCTGATTAGCTGCTGATTAATTGATCCCAGAATCATTTCGTAATGATCCTGGGGTTTGTAATGATCATTTCGTAATGATCCTGGGATCACTGAAGCGTGATGTTTTCCTCATCCTCGTCTGTGCAAAATCACAGAGGTGTTGGTGACATTTTAAGTCCTAACAAAGCACCATTCCAATTCAGTCACAACAATATTCTTGTAATATGCTAATTTAAAATTTGCAGCCAAAGTATGAGCAGCGGAGAAATATAAGTGTACAGATAAAAATATTAGAGTTGATTAGAGAATGAAGCATGCAAAATCCATGCAACACTGTGTGCATTGATGCATCATCATAGGTGACAAAAGCATGTATTGATAAGAACATTTATTTACATTGACAGAAGTGGCCGTTCACCACAAATGCAGCCGACTAGCATAATCAGTTTGTTATTTTAGAGACTAGATATAGGAGGCATAATGCTGACATTTCGCAGATCTCCCTGGAACACATGACTGTGACAGACTTCAAGGAAGTGGGTCATATCTCCTCCATGCCTCCTCCAACCATTATGAAAATAGCACAGTGGGTCGGCTACTTTGCAGCACCTTGCAGCCTTGCTTCTGGCCGTAAAAAAGCGAAAAAGCTTGTTTATGCTGATGCTGTTTATGAATATTTTGCTCAATTGCTTATGCTGATTGTGAATATTTTGGTGCTCATGTCTGCGTGATGCTTTGTTGCTGAGTTGCCCATAATACATCATATTTTAGCTTTACATTGTCAAATTACTACCCTCACTGGTACTACTATAAAATAGTAATTCCTGGCAGTCTTGGATGTTTTACGTGTGTTTTGTTTTTTTTTGGTTGAAAAGCTGGTGAGGAATAGTGTTCATGTCACATCCTATTAGGAGACATTTAGTTTGTTAAAAATCTGTCCGTATTTAGGCCTGACAATACAATTTTTCACATAAACAATGTTAACATATGTTGAAGTGGAAGTCCTCCTGCAATGAAAAATGTCTTTTTGAATTATTCAATTACACATCGCTGCTGATATTGATCACTTATTTACTTAACTACATTTAAAAAAGCACGTTTTTCATTTTTACCTGAAAGTTAAAGTCAAATCAATGATGTGTATAATGAAGAGTTGAGTGAGGGGTTTCAGTAAAAGTCAGAAGGGGAATTATTAGACCGTGGAAGCCTGGCACCGTGGATGAATGAAAGGGTTCCGGTGACGCATTCACTTTTGAATAAGAGGCTTTTATTTAGAATGAAGTGAGGTTCGCTGGCACCTGCAGCTGCAGCCAATCACGGTCCTTCTTCTCATCATCTCCCCCATGCTGTGTCTTCTCCTATAGAGCGCCTACATATGCATATGCATGAAGCACTTATCTACATATGACAATACACTGAGAGCCGGCCTCTCTCCAAGTGAAGTAACATAGCTATAAGGCTGCTTCCTATATAACCTCACAACGCCCAGTGTGAGTTATATTGACAGGTGTGCTATTATGTGTTCAGATATTCTTTGGAAATGGTTGCGTTACATAAACCCTTCTTGTGTCATTCCCCACAGCAGAAGAAGTTCCCTCACGTCTGTAGCATAAAGGAGGAGGTATTTGTATGTATTTTTTAAGATATCTCACCTCAAGTATAAACAGTGTGGACGCTTAGACGCAACAAGAGTCACAGGATCACGGTAGTGATTGGATCCGTTCGCTGGGGGAACCCGAAGGCTTAAAAACATCATGACACTCCGTCTAGTATTTGTTATATGAGATATTAAGGTCAAACTGACTGATAGACAGAGCGAAACTGTCGTGAAAACTCATTTCTGGAATGTGAAGAGATGTTGCAGCTTTCCACAGGCCGACATCTAATGTCAGGGCCGCGAGGAGTTCCGTAGACACGGTGAATTTGACATTTTCAAACTTTATTTGAAAAACCGATAAGAAAATACCAAGTGGGCAACAGTTTGGGACCTGGGAGCAGCAAGGGCACATAATGTATTCTCAGGTTATGTTTGAATTTTTTATTTTAGATCTTTGCAATGGCCTCCAGAAAAGCTTATTTGCATTTGGTGGAATGCTAAAAAAGAAAAAAATCACATTTTAAAGCAATCAGACTGGAGATTATGCATGATTCCAAGACTATAATTTTATCAGTGTATTATTCCTCCAGTTATCTTATAACTCAGAAACAGAATAGACCTGTCTAGCCAAACCAATAATTGTACTTCTCCAAATTGAAGTTTAGACATTTTAGATGATGCTAATATTCTGTATGCCTGTTTATGCAGTGGCCATCCAGCAATCGCGATTGTGTGAATACACAAAACCTGAACATGTTATGTTGTTTAACATGTTCCTTCATGTCTTGTTGTGTTGAGGAAGAAAGATAATTCCTGTGAGATGGATCCCAGATAAGAAAACCTCTTTACAGCTATAACCACTTCACACAGACCCCTTGACGATGGGGGGGTAGAATCCACACCCTGCCACGCTACATAAAACCTACAGGATGTCATCCCTCTGTCAGTCAGTAAATAGATTATTCCTCCCTGAAGAAAATGTTTTTTTTATTAGGAGGAGAGGAATTTTATCCCAAAACACAGGAGGCTTGTTATAAGGGAAGAAGGACGGCCCACTCCGGCTGAGGAGCGAGGAGGTTAGCGGGGCGTGGGGTTCAAGCGACAAGCGGGAGCAGCGCAGGTCAGCGGGGATGGCTGGTGGGCATGCGATAAATGACAGCTCCCAAATGTTAGGAGACCATTATGCAGACTAATCAGATGCAACCGGAGGCAGGAGAGGGGAGAGGTAGAAGGAGGAATGAGCAGCTGCGACTATATCACACACACACACACACACACACACATACACACTCCTAAAGTGTCCATACCTCCTGCGCAGGCTGCAGCCAGTTGACATGCATGCAAAAAAGTGACACTTTCCTTTACTGGACGAGAAGTCTGCCAACTGGGTTCAACCTTTGAAGGATGAGTGTTAGAGAAAAGCATGCCACTCAGTTTAATGGAGGGGAAGAGGATGCTTCATGTGGTTTACTTTGGCCTAAAAAAGTTGCAATTGCAGCATTGCACATCACGCCGTTTCAAACATAGTGGTTCATTTTTCCATCAGCGTTTAGAGGATATACCTGTTGAATGGACTGGGTTGGATGACAGTGATTCTCTTAAAGGTCAACTTCATTTCAGCGAACTACTGCGATGGTAATTCATTGAAGCAAATTGCCAGTGCATCTAACTCACCTCACAACCGCAGGGCCCGCACCGCCGCCGTGCTTCGTCTTCACCTGCGAGAGCGTCTGAGACGTGCCGCCCCGACAGCTGATGCAACAGCTGGTTCACATGGCCGAAGGGTTTCTGCAGAGAGTCGGGGAAGCTCATATGCATGCTCGTCGTCTTCTTCGCCGGCGTCTCCACGTGACTGCAGACCCACGCCAGAACCCAGGCCGAGCCAATGCTGACCTCTGATGGCCTCTGGAGGGTGAATCCTGGGTTTCACTGTAGCGAACAGATGGGAACCAGCATGCGTGATGTTGTGTGGGCTAGCCCAAGAAAATGCTGTAACCTAAGGGTCATGGAAAGATTAAACCATCCCAACAAATCTTTGCCTTTGTTCTAGGGTTTATATTTATCAGTTATGAGAGGAATAAATTCAGACTAAGTACATGTTTTGCATGTTTGCTGCCGTATGCATTGATAAAACACACTAATAACCTGGTTAGTAATTATGTATTTGATGTGAATAATTATAACTTGAGCTATTATTGTATTAAGTCTTATATGCTCTGGTCATAATAATCTATCTTTGCAGAAAGAACAAGCAGAGTCTGCATCTGTGGCTCGCACCTTGCATGATGACGTGTATTCTTTATTTTGAGAATTTTCGGATATACATTAAAAACCTCATTATCATCATTACGCACCGATCATGCCGTATGTAACATCACTGGAAATCTGCACACCAAGGCGTTTATGCTGGGAAAAGATAATATAAAACAGGAGATTAATCATAAGTCTGGTTTTACTTGGCCTATCAACACAATTTCAAAACTGATGATTTTAAAATTGATTTAAATTTAGATCCAAACTTTCTACATAAATTATAACCTATTTCTAACAATAACCTCATTTGATCCTTACCTTACTGTATGTCCATGTCTTGTATAATTCATCTATTAAGACTATATAACAGGCCAACACATCCTCATTTGTCTAAATGTAAAAACTCTACTTAAGCCTCCATGCATACGTCCTATGGGCACTGCACTGGTATTGTAGTCTAACGCTAAAACATTAAAACTCTGGTTGTAAGATATCATTGTGGTGAGTTGCATTATTTTTCTGTATAAATAGGTTCAAGCTTTTAGGCTCAACATGCACATAATGCATGCATAAGATGATCAGGACAGATTTTGTGATTTGGAACATTGAAAATAGGTTTTTTGGAACATTATTAGGATTTTGATTTGTCTTATGGCCACTTTTGTACATTTTTTAGGGGGATGCAATCTAATGGTAGAGTCTCCCCATCAGTCATCTGGTGTCACACACACACATGCACACACTCTCTCTCTCACACACATGCACACACTCTCTCTCTCACACACATGCACACACGCACACACACTCTCTCTCTCTCTCTCACACACACACTTGATCTGCAGCAGCGGCAGCAGCAGCTTCTGCTGGTGCAAGCAGCCACTTTTTTTCCTCCTTCTTCCTTTTCCTGCTCCAACTCTTTCTTTTCCCCTGCGGCGTCGGGATGGCGGAAGCCGCGGCGGCTTCTGGCCAGGGATCCGCCAAGATAACTCCCGAAGTGCTGCAGGAGATGCTCCAGTACTACAACCTGAGCCGCCAGGAGTTCATCAGCACCTACAACATCCAGCCGCTCGTGTACGTGCCCGAGCTGCCGTACGGCGCCAAGACCACGTTCGTGAT
The DNA here is from genome assembly GCA_036785175.1 of Eupleurogrammus muticus. Taxonomy (NCBI): domain Eukaryota; kingdom Metazoa; phylum Chordata; class Actinopteri; order Scombriformes; family Trichiuridae; genus Eupleurogrammus; species Eupleurogrammus muticus. The sequence goes on from JAYKQN010000015.1 coordinate 19,291,439, forward strand.
CGTGTACGTGGTGATCTTCGTGCTGGCGCTGGCCGGCAACAGTTTGGTCATCTACATAGTTGTGAAGAAGCGAGCGATCCAGACGGCGACGGACATCTTCATCTGCTCGCTGGCCGTCAGCGACCTGCTCATCACTTTCTTCTGCATCCCCTTCACCCTGCTGCAGAACATCTCGTCCGAGTGGGTCGGGGGTGAGCTCTCCTGCAACTTCTGCCATGCATTCTTGCAAATTGATAAATTCTGCAGAACCTTATGTGCGCACATTTGCGCAGGTCTTAGAAATACTTTTCATTGTAACCCAAAACAAAAAAAATAATTTAATTGAGCAAAGAGCCGAAATAATAAAATAAAAAAGGAGTAATAAAGCTGCAGGGGATGAAATCAGAATTCAGAAAAATTAAAACCAGATGGTGATTTATTTATTGATTCATTTTCTTACCAGAGGGTCAATAGTAGCACTACTTGTTTATCATATAGGCCCAATTCTTGATGTTGCAATTGCAATTATGATTTCTTCTCTGTGAAAATATAGCATTGTTTTAATAATATGAATAGGAAGTATTTTCACTATTTTTTGTGTAGAACCTTTAAAAAATGAGTTCATAAAGTGTATTGACAGAGAAAGCCAAAGCAGGATCACTCAGAAGGCAGGATCACAGCATGAAGCCAAACAGTCAAGTCAAGTCAATTTTATTGACATAGCCCCAAATCATGAAAAACAGAATCGCCCTCAATGGGATTTACAGTTTGTAACAGCAGCGCAACATCTCCTGATCGTACAAGGAAAAACTTTTTTTTTTCCAAGGATAGACAGGCGTGCAATAGAGGACGTGTGCACAGGAAATACATCACACTTTAGTTTAGGAAAAGAGTTGAGAAGGACCTTAATTAGAATGTGGAGGGTGATGGGACAGGACAGAAGTTTTAATAGTTCTGTAGACTCCTTGCAGTGGCTGCACTGCAGAATAGTCTGTAAATGAGAAAACAAAGGGCAGGACTCCAGGAACAAAACTGATTTAAAAGGTAAACCAATGAGAGCGAAGCTCAGAGTATCTCATGAGATCCTGTCAGTCTAAGACTATTGGAGCACAACATCATTCTAGGCCAGCCCGAGCGAGGCCCAACTATAAACTTCATCAGGAAGGAAAGTGTTTAACCCAGAAGTCTGCCTCCCAGACTGAAACAGGACGATGGTTCCACAGGAGAACAGCCTGGGAGCTAAGCCTCTGACTCCAATGTTAAATTTAGTCGACGTACATCATGTGTAGACAGTAGATAAACGCTACAGGTCATCCAGTATTCTATGCCCTTAAGACAAGCGTTAAGTTTTGCTAGCTGGTTGGCTTCATTTGTCTTAATTGACATTTGGCTAATTTGATGTAATTGACATTCCCGTAACGGTGGAAGTTAACAAAGTGTTTCCTAATGATTTTAGCTAAAGGAAGCAAATAAAGCAGGGTGTCAAACTCAAACAAAAAGGCTGGTGTGGCTGCAGGTTTTTGTTCCAACCAGTCAGTAAAACACCTGATCCTACTAATTAACCATTAGAGCTCTTGCTAAGGATCTTTATTAATAGAATCAGGTGTTTTACTACCTGATTGCACCCACACCAGCCTTTCAGGACATATTTGATATTCCTGATATAAAAGTTGAAAAGTAGTGGTCCAAGCGGAGAACCTTGTGGAACTCCATGTCTAACCTTTTTATGAATAAAAGAAGCATTGTTAACGTGAACAAATCAGAGAAACAGAGAGAACTGAGTCTGATGCATTGAGAATGTCTCTTTAATCATTCATTCTCATTGCTATGATGCATTGTAAACCCTGACTGGAAAACCTTATATAAACCACTGTTGCATATAAAGTCACACAGATGTTTGGCGACTGTTTTTTGAAGGTTAGATATAGTTTGGACAGATTAAAGCATAATTATGGCTAAACACGACAGATAATAAGGACATGTTGCATGCATTTCCAGCAAGAAAGTGCCAACTAAATGTATTTCAGCAATCTAGATGGCATAGATTTGAAAAATGTTTTGGATGAAGAAGTAAATAAAGCTAGCTGAGAATAGTTAATTGAAGAAAATCAGTTTGGATAGATTGGATTGTCAGCTCTTTCGTCTGTTGAGATCAGGAGGTCAGAAGTTTGTCATTTAAAGAAGCTCTTGAAGTTGTTGCTACCGAGAGCTGAAACTCTGAGAATTCAGATACGAATTCAGAACATGGGTCTGGAGGTTGGTAAACTGTGGCACATAGGACTGGGTGTAATGTTTTCCAAGTTGGGTGAGAAAACCTAAGACCAAGGTGTGCGAAGTATACATGGTTACACCTTGGCTCAGGTAAGATCAGTAAACTTGAAATGAAACTGGCTGCAACTCCAGCACCTTGGCTGGTGTCTCGACTAATAGGAGGTTTAATAAGATTCATTCAGGCTCACATTTTTCCTAATGATGCAGCCAGGTTTCATTAAGGCAGAATGAATCAATATTTTAACCTGAAATCAGATCATTTATTAAAGTCGACATTTCACTTTCCAATCCTGCTGAACTTTAGTTGAATTGGTGCTAATATGAAATTAAATGAGACACAGTCTCTATGAAGTTTTGAGTGGCTGACTCTGCCACCTGGATTCAACTTTAGATTTTCAAGGTTTTTGAGTGAGAAAGTTCATTAGATGACACCTGGAGAGTATCTTGGTGTGCCAGGTGCACAGAGAATGCGATGCCAAAGTGACGGCATTGAGGCCAAAAATAGAATTAAGGTGGAAACAGATTATACGGTACACTAAAGAAAGAAAAATAAATGTAAATGCAGCAGCCTAGGTCACTGGGTCAATTTCCTCAGTCACGTGACCTGCTCCATTCTCAGGTCACAGTAAACATCTAGTAAAAAACTGTAGTCATGGTTTCTCCCCTGTCACAGACACGTGTTTCAGCACACGTCAGTCAGATAAACACATCCCACTAATCCACTCTTCCTCTCCGGAAAAGGGGGGGGGAAGGGAAGGTTATCAAGAGAAAAGCATTTTGGTCATTTTGTTAACTAGGAGGAGGGCATCCCCTCTCAACCCCCCCGTCAAATTGCCTAGGCTACTGATTAAAAAGCAGAGCATCGCAACATCTAGGCTGTACTGCAAATTAGATGAATAATAATGAATGGAAGAGAACGCCGCCACGGATCTGTGCAAACTGCAGGTACACCACCAAACAAAGAGTCTGTTGTAATTATGTCTGCAAGCAAACAAAAGCCATGTTCCAAGAATTAACTGAGGAGAAGTCTGAACAGCTGCAGAACAAGATAATTCCCTGAAATGTATTCAAAGAACCCGATAGCATGTGTACGTTCTTGCTTTCAAAGCATATAAACATCACATATATCATGTCCCTTCTTAGCTGTTTTTTACAGCCTATTTGAGGCTCAAGTCTTACAGTGTTACTTCATCATGAACATTTTAAATGCAATATTATGCAATACATCTGCAAACAAAAAAAAGGCTCTTATGGATGTAAAGAGTTGCAAAAATGGTGTAGATAATACATGTTCTTGTGTTTCTCAGGATGATCTGTTTCTTTTTTTTTTCCTGCAGGTGTAATGGTTTGCAAGACGGTTCCTTTTGTCCAGACCACGGCCATAGTGACAGGCATCCTGACAATGACGTGCATCGCCATTGAGAGATACCAGGGCATTGTCTTCCCCCTGAAGATGAGGCGGCAGTACTCCTCGAAAAGAGCATACAAGATGCTAGGTATTTCATGTCGCCACGAGTGGCTTTTAAATATGCTATAAGGCATGGATGTCTCTGTGGATTCATGGAAACCTTTGTTATCTGAACAAGTTACAGCTGCACTGATGCATCAAAAGGAAATAGTTCTTGGTAATAGAGTTGATTTATACTGTTGAAAAGCCACACAAAGCTGTACATATTTCCTGGCATTATACCATGAACAGCAAGTACATACAGTACAAGGTATGTAGAGAAAGGTCAGACAATAATTACAGAACATGTTCTATGATCGTGCCACTGCTGCGGTTTCATTATTATCTGACGCCACGGACATAATTGTTCTGTCAGGATTACATACATAAAAACTGATTTTCATGATACTTGGTGGTTATAGTTTAGAGTTCAAGGACAAACCAATTACATTTTGTGGCAAGGTCTAAAATAATCAGTAAAATGTGAATAATGTTAGAAAATGATATACTTCTATGAATATATTTCCTTATTCTCATAAAGTCTGAACATAGAATGTCATGAAACCTTTATTCAGATTTATGCTGAATTCTTTATCACCACTAGGAAAAAAGTCACACAGATTCCAAATTATTAACCAATGGGTCGTCATACTGTATATATATATATATATATATATATATATACACAAAATGTTACTGACCCACCAACTACCAAACCCTGTCCTACTTTATTTTTAGCACCTATGAAGGCCTCTGCAGAGTCCTGATAACACTGCACGTCCTGCATTGTTGCATATGAACTTTATTTCCAAATGCAATCATACCATACACAGATGGTACATGCCTAACATAACAAATGTAAGAATAGACAAAACTATTGAAATTCTGTTCATCACAATCACAGGCACTCAACTCTCCCCATCTCACCAATACATAATGTCATATCTGGCTCCATTTACATGAAATGTAATTCATGCATTCTGGAGTTTTTAACAATGAGAGCATTTTTTCTATTGTTGTTACATACAGTGTGTGTGTGTGTGCGTGTTCTGCAGGGCTGGTGTGGATCGCTTCCGTGATAGTCGGTTCCCCGATGCTGTTTGTGCAACAGCTAGAGGTAAGTGTTGCCCTTCAGAACAGCCCTACCCCCAAATCCCCGACATTAGCATTCCTCATAACTGCGATTCAGGAGCTTTGTTTGAGCCGCAGGCGGAAACCACCCTCCACATGGCTCGTCTTTATCCCGATACAAGCAAGTAATTAAATGTAAAGGCCATCAGACATATGCGTGGACCTGAGGAATTAAGGGTGGATGTTTAATTCCTGGCAGCAGCTACTTCCAGCTTGGGTTTCGCTGTCTTTTCATATCATGTTGTTCAGCTTCACCTACTTTAAGCTTTTCCCAGAAAGCAACAGCATCGAACCTGATGCACGAATAACACAACCCAAAATCCGTTTACATTGAGTTGTATGAAAATTAAATTAGCATAACCCCCCCCCCCGTGAAGCAAATCATCTCATCATCTTCATCAGTGTCAGCTAATTCTAATTGTTCCCTCGCTCCCTCCCTCTCCCAGGTGAAGTACGATTTCCTGTACGATCACTACCACGTGTGCTGCCAGGAGAGCTGGCGCTCCGTGACTCACCGGCAGGCCTACACCACCTTCATCATGGTGGCCCTGTTCCTGCTCCCCTTGGCGGCCATGCTGTTCCTCTACACCCGCATCGGCATCGAGCTGTGGATCCGCAAGAGGGTGGGCGACTCCTCGGTCCTCAACACCATGAACAACAGGGAGATTGGTAAGATCTCGAGGTAGGTTCGACAGCGGAGGTGTCACATTGCAGGAATTGAATTTGTATCCGGAGGGGTGGGAAAAAGTCCCGAGCATCACATCTGCTGATAGTGTGGATAACAGCATCAGTGACGTGGCTGCTGGTGGTGTTTGCAGCGGTTATAGATAAAAAAGGTGAAAGTGGGATCACAGGGATTGTGTCGTTATTTTTTTTTTCCTCTGGCAATTTTCTACTGTTGGGTTAATGAGTTGCAGGAAAAAAAAAAAAAGAAATATCGTCATAGTTGAAGAGAGTCTGGTTTTCAGGAGAGGGTAGAAGACAAGGCAGGAGACAATAATTTCCTAAGCTGCAAACGACCTCCATCACCTGTCACCTGAAAAACACGAGTGAAATAAAGATGCACGATGAGAATGGATGTTTAATTAGTAGAATTGGCAGCATCTGTGTTTACCCGGGATTACCTATTATGTTAATATCGCTGCTCAGCACACTCACCTATTGGGTAGACTCTGTTCTCTTATTAATCCTCTATTGCTGTCAGTCACAAAACCCCTGACATTCAAAACCGGTTCTTTTTTTTTTTTTTTTTTTTTTTGTCTCCACGTGACCCACAGACTAAAAGGGTCTTTGTGTTCTGACCTTCTACAGGAAAAAGAAGCGGGCTGTTAAAATGATGATCACCATCGTCCTGCTGTTCACCGTTTGCTGGGCCCCGTTCCACACAGTCCACATGCTGTTTGAATACTGTGAGTATTGCTGGATGCATTAAAACGCTGTGAAGGCCATATGGACATTTAGGGTGAAATGTTAAAATATATATGTATATATATATCCCTATATTAAGCCAGTGGTTCCTAAACTTTTTTTGCACATTCAAATGCGACTGAAAATATTTGAATATATTGAACATATATGTGCTAAAACATTCCATCTTTGTAATAATATATGTTACATCTGAACAGCTAACAGTTATAAACCAAAAAAAAAAAATCATCTACCTTCCAACCTCAACCCAGTTTGCACACTTTGTACCTGTTCTGTATCTGTATGTGAGTAAGTTCTGACCTCTGTTTGTGATCGTCCAGACGACCTTGAGAAGAAATACGACGGGGTCACGCTCACCATGATCGTCGCCGTCGTCCAGGCCATCGGCTTCTTCAACAGCTTCAACAACCCCATCGTGTACGCCTTCATGAACGAGAACTTCAAGAAGAGCTGCGTCTCCACGCTGTCGCACTGCGTGGGCACGCCGGGCCGCCAGAGCGACGCGGCGCCGGCGCCCAAGCTCAGCGTGCAGTTCATCAAGCCGCAGAGCCGCGAGGCCTTCATGCCGTCGGACGGGGACAACAGCTCCAAGCAGCACTCGGCCGACAAGGGCCCGTCCAGCTCCACGCACGGCGGCAGCACCCTGGAGATCATCGGGGAGAAGATCTCCACCATCCAGACGGAGCTGCCAAACAGCTCCTCTCAGGTCAAGTGACCGCCCCCCTGTCCCCATGCGTCACATGACTCTACCAGCATCTGATGTGCTTCAAAGTCTCGCAGTTGCAATTTAGAGATGTAAAGCGTACATAGCTCTCAATTATGTCTCTGCAGCACCAGAAGCATGAATGTTTTTTTTTTTTCTAATTCCATAGTCAGGAATCAGGAGTGCAGCAGGGCTGAAGTGAGGAAATCCCAAAAAAGAGGCGGTTGACAATGATCGGTTTCTTACCTGAATCAAGAAATCATTTCTGTTGTGATGTCCGACGTTCAGCGTGTCTCGGCGAGTCTTTAACGAGACGTGGGACAGATCAGGTGTCGCGTTGCGCTGAAAAAAACTTTGTCGTTGACTCTACCAAGCTTCAGTAGCAAAGGATGACACCTCAGATTTAACTGCGCTGCTAAATCCACGTTATTTGAAGTCGGCTTTTCAGCTTTCTAAAATTTGTAATGATGCTGACAAAAAACACTTTGCTGTGTGTCTTATGCTTTTTCTGCTTTGCGCTTTTCTTTATTTAAATGAGGGGTCTTTAACGTTGTTCAGAAAGAGAACAAGTCGCCTCCTACATACAAAATACCTTTGAAAATGTGTGGGGCTGTGTAGGTGGCCATGGTACTCTAAACACTACCTATACGCATATCAATACTTATAACTATGCTTTTATTTAAAAAATAAATGCTAATACATGTCAGACATACTTAAATGGGGAAAAAAAAACATGAAATATGTATTTATTCTTATTATTTAATTCATGTAAAAATTATTTTAAACATGAACTTTTATTTAAAAAACGCCATCATGACGTTTTAGTAAGCAGCAAAAACCTTAAAACAAACGTCTCATCACACACGCAAAAAACTCAAAGAGGCACCGGTGGGTTCAGTGACTGTGTTTGCTCGATGGTGTTGTGGAAAGTTTTCGTAACATCGATGTCTAAATGGGAAAAGTGAATGTGACCATTCTTGGTGTGTATTTAAAGCTTGTTACATGTTCTGTAATGATGAGTTCACCTCAGCTTTTATTCACTTGTTTTTTTGTGCAGATTGTTGATTTTTAAAGATGTTGCATGGAAACTCAAATCTTGCATCTAAAACACATTTCTTTCTTCTTTTCTTTGTTTTCCATTAATCAACATCAGGATCAGAATGGAGTTTTATTTTTGTCCTTTGATGGAGCAGTGGCATTTTTTAAAGATTGTGAATTTTGCAGCAAATGACGTCATAGTTTTGTTGAAAAATATCAACTTAAATTACATATACAGAAATGCAAACTTTGGAGCACAAAAGGGTAACAAGTTTGAAGGAGTGCATTTTACAACCAATTGTGAATTGTCAATTGTGATTTGAATTTTGCAAATTCTCATCACGTATGTGTATGTGATACTTGATTGTCAGGTTGCTAATCGCTTCTCTGCAGCCGAATAAGAAAACGTTTTATTTCAGGCACCAAAGATGGACTGCTCTCCTGCTTGTTTTACCTGCTGCATCACCTTTACTGCATTTTGCAGCAGATTACTGTGGTTTGGCTAAATGAATGTTATTAAGTCAAATCACCTAAATCCATTTAGTCGGTATAAAGGATTTTCTCATATCTCTTGAAATGTCACATTATGTTAAAACACAGAAACATCCATTAAACAAGATTATGTCAGTATCTGTTGCTGTCAATCATATATATATATATATATATATATTCACATTAGGTAAATAGTCATTATCTTTTTTAAGTTACTAACATTTACTGCTAAATTACCTCTTTCGTTACAATCCTGGAAGATCTTGACTGTGGAAGAGCAACAGAAGTTTGCTCAATATATTTGAATGTATGAGATTTTAAAGGATTAATGCACCTAAATATATTGGAGTATTTGACCCTTAAAAATGTTCATAGAAACAAAACAACGCGGCTTTAGTAACTGCATGCCGATAGTTTGCAGTTATGGAGTGATTTTTAACATATTTATCGTCTTAGTTGCTAAAATCCACAAAGGATACCTGAGGTTGAAGGGCATCTTGTTAGTTTTGCAGGTATTTTGCCGTGTGATCACCCGAATTATAGCAAATCATCCTGAGGAGGGACTGGGCAGGAACTTCTGTACAAAGTGTACAGGTGTTTATGAAAAATGTACTGAATGTTAAAAATGTACAACATAATGTACAACAATGTTTCCCAATGGTCATTTATTTTATTATATACACGTGTACTACATCATTATATTAAACGGCTTCACACAGGAACCCATGACAATCATATTGTTGTAACACATCCAGACGACAGACTGGATTTGCAGTGTGAATGCAAAACATCCTCAGCGTCTGACCTGACAAACGGAAAACAAGCTGCAAGTGCCAAACCAGGAGAGACCGATTCGGTTTCAGGATAAAGAGGTAATCTCTCTCGAGTTTCGCTGCACACTTGTTTATAAAACATGGACATGATATTCATAGAGAAAAACAGAAAAACCCAGCTTCACACAGTGCCGTTATATACCGAGGCAACTGAAGTTTTTTTTTGCACTGCTTACTTACAAAGGCTGGAAAAGCAATAAACACATGTAGGAATCATACGATGATTTCTGTATCAACCTAAAAGGTTTTAACTTAAATAAGCAATCCTACCATGTGAGATGTGTTTTGTGAAAGTAAACGCAGTGTTTGTCACAGTTTGTGGCACCAGCATCAGGCGTTGTGTTGAGGAAAAATAAAACAAAACTTGAAAAAAAAAAAGCACACACAATCCTAATAGATCGCCAAAAACAGAAATGATCTGACACATTTGGCAGGCACTTCTGTATTTGCTGAAGATAATCTTAAAATATCGGCTCTGAAAAACAACAAAAAAATACTCATCTGCTGGATGCTATGTGACTAGAGGTATATGGAAGTCTGCGCTATCGAAGAGGAGAGGCCGTCTGATGGGACAGGGATCCTTATCGGCCTTGTGGAGCAGCTTAAACAGCCCGGTCCCGATATTCATCGGAATCCCCATAATGATGCACTCAGACACACCTGGAAAAAAGAAAAAATGTTAGGATTATCCACTCTCAAGTCTTTAAAGAGGAGAGTTCAACTTCCTTAAGATGTGAAGCATCCGTTCACCACAGACGGAGTCCTTCTGCCCAAAGTAGGCCGCATCGAAGAGGTGGTCGGCCGTTTTCTCGAAGGAGGCCAACATGAGGACACTCTCCTTCATCTTGGCTAAACCAAACCTGGTGATTCCAAGTATCTCCCCCTTTATAGACAGAATGCAGCAAGAGGATTCAGAGTCTTTTCATTTAAATGAATTCTACAACACAATAAAATTCTACCTTATAGGACATGAGGTCTGCCAGCAACATGACATGGCGCCGGTCGATGCTCATTCCGTGGTTCACCATGGTGTACTGGATCTCATTGATGATGGTGGACCTGGCAGCCTCGATACCCAGAGTCTTCTCAACCTGGGAAATTGAATCGGTCAATTAATCGGCGGACATACGGACATTTCAGACTAGGTTCCAACTTCTCAGAACAACTGGAACCCAGCATATGGCTCAAGGCTGGCGTGTAACCATAGCAACAGCTCAGATATTTCCGTCTCCGTTAAATGGACGAACCATGAAGGTTTACTGGCAAGTGTTGCTGATTGGCCTTAGGAGCCATGCAACACGCAACACGCAACACGCAACACGCAACGCTCCCGGGTTTTGACTCTTCACCTCAACCTCACCCGGTTTTTTCCATTCGGAACGGATCAGAACACATCTTGTATCAGTTCCACCATTTAAGCTCCTCATTTCGTATAATGGAAACAGCTTTCATTTCTCTTCCTCAGCGCGTGCCGACACCTTTGACCACGGTGATTAAAGTTTCATCTTAAAAGTCCTTTCAGCGATTTGGTAAATCCACAGCTTTAACGACCCATCAGCGCATTTACGCTGGAGAAAAGCCTCAGACCTGTGACCTGAACCTTTGCAAAGAGGAGAGCATTCAATACGCTCTCTCTCGCTGTTGAAACATTTGTAAAGCGTCAAAATATTTAAATAATATTCATATGCATGTTTCTTTACTCCTGCTCACATAACTACAGCAGCAAATAAACAGGGTCAAAAATATAGACCATAAGATATGCAAGATTTAAAATTTCAAGTTAACTGAACTAGTATTGAATAGTTTGTTTGAGGGTACTGATGTGTACTAAAACACTTGTCGACTACTTCAACACTCACTTTGAGAGTCGCTCTGTTGTTGAATTGAACCATTTGGCACAGAGCTGCAGTGATTCAGTGCTTGAAACTGGACGTTTAATTAAGAGTTTCCTTTTGGAAAACAAACAAATTCTATTAGAATGGTGTTAAGAATATTAAATGTGATTTAACCATGGTGTTAGAAAACATCGGCACAGAACATGTAAGTAGAAAATAATGAGTGCAGATAGCCCTGCATGACAAAAGCGTGTGCACATGTCCATTTATGAGAGCGAGCAACTATTAAAGAAACACAAAAGGAGGCTTCTGCTGGCACCATTTCTCACTCAATTTGACCCTGAATTGTAATCTTTGACACGCAGGGAAGGTCAGGCTGGACAAAAGAATCTGTCCGGGCTGTCGGTCCTGTCACAGAAACCATGTGACATGCACCGCGGGGCGGACGCGTTGGGCTGTCATCGGCTAGCCGCCTTCAAATTTACCTCGTACGTGTTGTTGGAGGTGGTCCTGCTTCCGTTCACGCCGTGCGTGGCCATCACGCTCCTCAGGTTGTCCCCCTCCACCAGCAGCTTGTACTTGTTCCTGCCGCTCTGCTCGTCGATGTGGATGACCGCTCTGGACACCTCTGGAATCCCTTGAACCACCACCTTGAACCATGCCCCCCCCAAAAAATACTCCATTACAAAAAATATTTAAAAAGAACACAGCCCTATTTTTTTTTATTCTTTCAATTCTATATTCTATATATTTTTTTCCCTTTTCCTTCACCTCCACTTTTATATATTTGTCCCGGCAAGTCAAGAATTCTAAATTTCCCTCAGGACAGAATCAGTAAAATATTTACCGTAAATTCCGGACTATAAGCCGCTACTTTTTTCCCACCAGGGGCGCTCAAGTAGAAAAGGTAAGATTAAGACCGGTGGAATATATAGCGTGAACATATTCCATCATGGAGAATGCAAAAAGAAAGGCATATGATGCAGCTTTCAAGCTAAAAGCAATCGAGCTGTCCGATAAAGAAGGAAACAGAGCTGCTGCACGTAAACTTTGTCTCAGGATGAGAGAGAGGCTGAGGGAGTGTGTGACGACGTCTATATGACACTGTTTCATTCCGACACTGAGGAAGATGACTTCGATGGAGGAAGATGAAGACGCTTACCGTGATTTTTACCAGTATGTTCTTTTACCAGACCTGATCTACTGTGTTGCTACCATGTTGCTACCGTTTTACTGCCCTGTCACAGGAGCCGTTTGGGAAGAAAGTTATATTATTAAGTTATATTATTAAAACTTTGAAAACTCTCTCTGTGTACCGTCTTTCTTTGTAAATATGTTTACATGTTTTAATGCGGGCACATGCGGCTTATATACAGGTGCGGCTTGTGTATGCACAAAATCGGTTTTCCTCTAAAAATGTAGTGGGTGCGGCTTATAATCAGGTGCGCTCTATAGTCCGGAAATTACGGTACTTATGTTCCCTCACTGTGGAGGTTGAGACATGAACATGGTGGAACATAAACCATCTGATAGAGAACAAGCGGGTGGGTGTGGGTTCCATTTTAAAAAATCTGACATTTACCCACCAGTCGGCAGCCTTGTAGGTAAATGTTAATTATCTCATTATATTGGTCGACATGTATACAAAACAGGCTCATCAAAGTGACAGATTAAATGAAGCTTAGCAGTATTTATTTCAGGTTTTTTAACCAGACTGCAAACGGCTGCATCCTGAAGCAACCTTCAGTCCTGTGGTGCTGCTCACACCTGAGGCGAAAGTATGACGCTTCTCTTCTTTTATTATTCTATGAATGGTCGGGTTTTTCCGAGAAAACGGCAGGCGGTCAATTACCCGGCTCCGTACGGGTGTGCGAATACTGAAAAAAATCCCTACAAGCTGAAAATTGGAAAACTTTTCTTGATTTTCGTCTCTGGTTGCACCTGGTGTCACCACATCCTCCATATACATCAGGAGTCCATGTTATTCTATTTCATTTCATACTCTACTGTTTTGTCCCCAGGCTTTATTCTCTAAAAGTTGTTTTTCTTTGTACAATGTGAAGGTCTCAGGTCAGAAAATATTGTGTTGCTGTTGTAAAAACTGTACCTGTATTTGTGATTTTACACAATATTACACAGTGTGTGTGTGTGTGTGTGTGTGTGTGTGTGTGTGTGTGTGGCCTGACCTTAGGGAGCTCTTCTTTTAAGGACTGCAGAACGTAGTACATGGAACTTTTGCTGTTCTCCCGTGGGGACACGCACACCACGGCCTCGCCGTGCACGGCGATGTCGCCCGGTTTCACTCGCAGCTTCGACATGCAGATGGAGTAACGCACCGTTTCTGCGTTTACCTTAAAGACACACACAAAAAAAAAAAATCCACCATTGTTACTCATACGAAACCC